>OZ026630.1:15242156-15734156 GCA_964020975.1 Hermodice carunculata
CTGATCAGTTGTCAACATACAGATTAAACTAGAAAAGAAGATTGCTGGACAGCAAATCTGTCTGGGTGCCCTCAAAATGAGAACAATTTGAAATGCTACACTTTGCCATTGTTCAACATAACTAAATTTTGTGTATCATGCTAATTTCCAAAATTAGAATGCTGCAACTTTGGTCATTGGATTATTGGATGTGGCCATGTCACAAACTTATAAAGGGAAGTTTGAATGACACTACTATCTGTAATAGTTTTGAAGTGATTCAAGACTTTAATTTTGCGCATTTGCTTAATTTGCATTAATTAAAAGCCTGCAACTTTGGTTTATGGTTCATTGGATGCAGTTATATGACATACCTACAAATATAAGTTGGAATGGCATCTCTATGCATAATAGTTTTGAAGTTATTCAAAGATTCAAATTTCTTGACATCATCTTATTTGCATAAATAAAAATTGTACGATTTTGGATCATGGTTAGTGGATGCAGCTATGTCTGAAACCCACAAATTAAAGTTGGAAAGGCATCTCTATCTATAAAGTTTTGAAGCTATTCAAGATTTAAATTTTTCATATTCACCTAATTTTTGCATAATTAAAATCCTGTAACTTTGGATCATAGTTCATTGGGTGCATCTTTGCCACAAACCTACAAATTGAAGTTGGAATGGCATCTCTATCTATAATAGTTTTGGAGATATCCAACTTTTAAATTTTGAATGCCCCTTATTAGCATATAATTATGTAGTGGAAGAAAGAATGAGAGAGAGAGAGAGAGAGAGAGAGAGAGAGAGAGAGAGAGAGAGAGAGAGAGAGAGAGAGAGAGAGAGAGAGAGAGAAGAGAGAGAGAGAGAGAGAGAGAGAGAGAGAGAGAGAGAGAGAAGAGAGAGAGAGAGAGAGAGAGAGAGAGAGAGAGAGAGAGAGAGAGAGAGAGAACGTCTGGGTTGGCAAACAGACATAACTACAGTAAGACACAAGGCATTCCATTGGGTGGTACAGGCAAAATCCATTGAGACCCACTGCTTGCACCAGGGATATGGAAGGAGTTTGATATACAATAGCATAGGAGAAAGCTGGAGGGAAATCCATTCAGGCACATTGTCTTGAGAGAGAGAGAGAACGTCTGGGTTGGCAAACAGACATAACTACATTGGGTGGTACAGGCAAAATCCATTGAGACCCACTGCTTGCACCAGGGATATGGAAGGAGTTTGATATACAATGGCATAAGAGAAAGCTGGAGGGAAATCCATTCAGGCACATTGTCATTGGTATGACCTGGGCTATGGAGTGAGAATCTTCAATATTTAAAAAAGAAAAAAAAAATCAGTGTTCCATAATCATTTATTGATACCTTGAACAGAGTGCAAGACTTGACAACAGGGTTTTTCAGTGCTTGTCTAACCAGTAATTTTGCCTCCATTCAAACAACGCTGTTGAACTGTTCCTATTGTGCAAGTCCAATACATTCAAGCAGAAACACCAAATTTTCACATCAAAATACCTTTTGATGAACATTTAGTACTGTTCAGCAGACGAGAGGTACATGTAGCAAATACAAATATTACAGGGATATTCACAGCCAGTGGTGGCTAAGAAGGTTATTTAATGGATAAACCAGACAACTTAAGATTTGTTGGGGCAAGGTTTTCCAAGCAAAGCTGTTGCCCTGGGGCATGCCATCTTAATGGGTCTCATCTACAGCTCTCACAGAGCATGTTTTTCCCTTGACTAGAAACTTTCATAAAAAGATTGAGGCAGATTGCTATTTACATCTTGGTGTTTTCAGTCAATTTGAGTGGGAAAGGGTTTAACCTCTTTTATTAGGTACATAATGTATTTAATTATTCTACTTGGACTGTTAAGTTGCTGACTGCATATACTGTCCTTTCAGAGACTTGTTCATCCAAGATGGGCTGTGGTAGCTCTGTAAGTGTGGAGGCAAATAATGGCCAAAGGCCATTGCCACCACCCAAAAGAAAACGGCCAGCATCATCAAGGTTTTATGAGGATGACGATGATGACGATGTGCTTAATCACAGTCTACTAGTACCTGTTGGACGTTGCCCCAGCAATCCCTCCATCAATGGTGCTGCTACAAAACTTTATGAAATGTCTGATCAAGAGGTCAAGGAGATGGAAAAGGAATTGATCATGTTGCATGCAAACTCACCCAAGCCAGCACAGAAGGTGGTGAAAACCCCACCAAAGGAAACAAAACCAGACAAGGGAAAGCTGCCTTTGAAGAAGGACAAGTTGACAATCGAAGTTGAGCTCAAAAAGTACACAAATCTTGACATTATGACAAAATGTGCAAAAGATGTCAAAGCAAGCCAAAAGACACTTGAACAGGTAATATAATGCTCTGATTTAACTTGATCGCGAAAAGTAGCTATCAGAAACAAACAAACAAAAGAATATTGATGATAAAATGATAAAGACACAGATTACATACATGTACATTAAAGTTATGTTGTGAATGGGATGTTAAAATTAAATAAGTGTTAGTTCAATTTGTTATTTGCTTGTTCAGTCAACACTGTTAAACTTACCAGCCTTTAGCTGTGATATTACCTGTGAAAACCTCACACTTTAGGCATGCAATTCATATGCCTCTGCCATGGCTATACATTTTAGTCAAATGCAAAAAAAATTTAAAATGCAAGGTACATTTTTGTTCGAATCACTGAAGCAATTCATGATCTGGTGGTACATTTACTTCCCAGTGGTAGAGGCAGCATTTGTGTATATTTGTCGTAATACACAGCCTATACACACATTTTTTTGGACTAGTGTTCTTCCATTAGATTTCATGCTGTTGCTTCCACACATTTGGAATGATTCATGACTTCCGAATACACGAAAATTAACTCTTCACTTACAAAGATACACTTTTGCATATCTGTTTTTACTGCTTTGTCATTGACACACATTATCACCAGTAATTTAAGGTTCTTGTGTACCAATTGGTCAAAGCTAATTGAGGCACTGTGGAGACACCTACAGGGTGATAACTGGTAGTTTATTGGTGTATATTCAGCTATAAACCCAACCCATCAGACATGTTTTCATGGACTACATCTGTTATTTCCCTTCGAGGGAATGTACAACCAGTTTTGGATAATTTTGTTCACTATGAGATATTTTGATAAACATATACATGTATATATTGTCTGTCACATGTCAAATTTACAAGGTCTTGCCCCACTTCATTATGATGAATAGAACAAAATACTTTTCATGTTTACATGATAGTCAATAGAACATGTTAACCTTTAGATCTTGATTACAGACAATAGGTATATGCACCAACATTGTTATTTCACATCTAGATAACATAGATATATCTCAAAAATTAATCATCTGATTTTGATCGTCCCTCTGTACACTTTAGTTTGTGAACACGATACAGTCCCCAGTGTGCAAATCCGCCCTGTACAACTTTTAGGACACAACAGGTGTACTAAAATCAAGGTTGAGTTTGATAATGGTGGCACCCACCCACAGCATCAGGGCTCACAAATTTGAATATCTTCTAGCCCAGGACAAGGCATATTCCAATCAGGGCATTTAGAATTGCAAAACACTAGCCCTAGGGGCAACCACACATTTAGTTTTTCTGAATGGTACATGTATTTTTATGGATGGACAAGCCTTCTTGGACAGAGGGCCAGTCAAATGCCAAACTTACCCTGAGCCCTGAGGACCTACTGAAAAACAGAATTGCAGAGCCCTGAATGCTGTGTGATATGGGGTCAAAATGTGAACATCTTGCGACCACTCTAGTACAGGGCCAGAATTTCGGGGAGAATCCAAGAATCCATTCTCGTAAAGATTCTCCTAAACTTGTCTTTCTTTAAAAAGAAAACTAATTGACAAAAATCCAAATATATTCTCGCAAAATTTTGTGAAATTCTGGCCCTGTAGCAACCTTAATTTTTGGATAGATCTTCATGAAATTTAGTGGGATTGTGCAGGAGGTCCAAATCTCATATGATACTATGTAGTGGCGTCATCTATAATTTGATAGAATTTTTGGCCCAAAATGTGTTGAAAAATATGAAATGCTGTATCTCAAAAAGTAATTGAGTTAGACATGCCAAATTTATAGGGTATATATATCATGCTCAGTGCTAATATGTTATATAATATCAGTGACCTTGACCTATTTTTGCTAGGTCACCAGGCCTGTACAATTGAAAAGTGTGATTTTTGGCAGTGTGTAGCTTGGACATCAATGGCATAGAGAATTGAGTCAGATCAAAATTGCTACCTGTGTATATTTTAGTTCATAAAACTTTGCTTGGTGACCTACACTTTGGGTCACCATGACCTAATGATGAAGTTTGATGCTTGTCCAAGTTTCTTATTTTTCTTCAATAACTCCAAAAGTTATAACCCAATTTGAACCAAGGATGTATGGATAGCTGGGTGTAGGATGCATTTTGATATAAACAATATTGTGGAATATGGACAACTGTGACCTAGTAATTTTAGGTCACCAGGCTTGTAAAGTTGAGAGAAATTATTTCGTGATGCGAGGGCATAGCTTGGACATCAATGGAGCAGAGAGTATCCTCAAGATCAATATTTCACTTGCACTTTGCATTCCCAATCAAACAATGAACACATCAGTTAGCCAACCTGCTCTTGTTTTGTTTCCATTTTATATATTATCAATATATTACAAGCCTGCAGAACACTAGGCCCATGGGCCTCTTTTTATTTGATTTTGCTGAAGAATTAATACAAATTGATATTGATATACATGTATGCAGAAATGTTGGTACCAAATGGAGGAGTTCAGTATGTAATCTAATTTTTCAGCATGACTTTTCATATCCTTATCATTTATATCATTTAAGAGATGTCCAATATTGCAATTTAAAAGTCAGATTTTTGCAATTTTATTTTTAAAAAGCTGTTTATCTAAATGTATCAGTGATGAAGAAAGAACAAAGCAATATTCAGATCACATATGTAGTTCTTGATCTTTCAGTCAACAAAAATGCATGTATTAGAGCGTGTTTCAATTGAAGACAAAATTAACATTTCAAATTTAATTGAATTGGGCACACTTTCCCGAATATTACATTTAAATCATAATTTTTTCTATGATGTTCTTAATTTTCCTCCCATTCAGAAAATATGTATTTTTATGGATGAGTTACAGGAAAATTACCAACCAAACATGAAACCAATTAACCTCCACTAGATTATCACCTTCACATTCAAAGAGACACATAGTCATGTACATGTAGTTGATATGAATGCAGTCAAGGTAAACGTGTATGCGTTTCTTTGTAGATATCAAAATATCTTAATCAAAATAAAGAAGATGCACATCCATTAGTCATAGAGAGTCACACAGGAATGGGCAAGACCAGTATTCTGGCCAAGGCAGCTCTTGATTACCAGAAGGAAATAAAAAAGAAAGGGTGAGATGATCTAGTAAAAATAACTTTATATCACTTTGTCAGTACTTTAAAGGCACAAGTAGTCTTGTCCCTTCTGTTTAGGATTTTACATACAGTCTTCTCTTTTAATCACAGAAATTGGTTAAATGTGGAGTAAATTAAGTTTCACCATTATATATTATGCTACAGTCACATTATGTAAGTAACAGGGAATTGCCTTGATCACAGATCCTTAGTATTCTATTTGATCCATGTTGTTTGTCATCCATCATGAATAACAAGTGTAAAATGAGTGCCAGCATATTGAACAAGATATTTCTCTCTCTTCTCAATGCTGTCTTTATTGTCACCAAAGGTGATGATCAAACCAGGTCAATTGAAAATGACGTTTTTTTTCCCCTGCACAGTTTTGTCTCAATAGCTTGTGATTAATTATAACACAGTTTTAATTAATAGTTATCAAGTGTTTATTTTTGCTGTAGTGGTGCTGTATGATACTTGTATATGGGTACTTGTTTCCTGTAGGAATGCAGATGCCCCTGTTTTCTTCATCCACTTTGCTCATGATGGACAGGACCTATGTGAGATGTTGACTCGCCTCCTGGTTGAAATTGGATATGTACAGGTAACAGATGCCCCTTTCTTTGATTTTCCTTGTATCCCTTCACACAGTGGTTTATTTGTCTGTCATTTTGATCAGAAGTTCTCAGTTTCATCCCTTCTGTCACCAGACTAGTACAGTAAACGAGAAGACTGGGTTTCATATGTCTTTTACCTGTTACCATCTGTGTGGAAAGTACAATGCAGAAGTGGACAGGTTTTGAAGTTGTGATCATTGTTCAGTGTTTACATGCTTTGTCCTGTGCCACTAAATTTGCTCATCTGCATAGAATATTGTCCAGCCATTTCTCTGTTCGATATATATAGTAAAATTAAATTAATATTATGCATCAATACTCTGTACAAAACATGCACAAAACCATTATTTTTTTTTCAGCCACCCAATCTCCCATCCAGTGTGGCAGAAGCAGCTATACTGTGTAGTGCTGCCCTCTCCAGGAAAGCTTTGAAACCGCTGGTTATCATTGTGGATGACACAGACCAGGTAAACATTTATGTTTTGTCAGTTACTGCTACCAACTTACAACATATGCGTTTCCCATTTCAGCTAGGCGTCTGGTGCCAAAGGTTGTAGGTTCGAGTCCCGCTCGTTCCGAACAAAAAAGTATGTATTTTTGGCATTTCCTTAATGCTGGTGGATTTAAGTCCCCGATTCTGGAAATAAATGCCGACTCAGTAAATGTACTGCATTACCGTGTTGATATGGCACTCGCACATAACTACCTCCATTGAACCATTCTTTTATGGAATGGGGATTTGGTCGAGTGGATATATGCGTTTCCCATTTCAGCTAGGCGTCTGGTGCCAAAGGTTGTAGGTTCGAGTCCCGCTCGTTCCGAACAAAAAATATATGACCAGGATGAGACAGTTGATTTGCATTCTAATACACAAGTGCTGCATGTTTGTTTTGTATTTTTTTGTTCTATGCATAAATGCACTTAATTGGTAGGTATATATCAAATATGATGGAAAATCTGCTTTTCTTTAATGCATTTAAAACTTGGGCAGGTGATGATACTAGGTAGCATGGATTTCATTAGATCAATTGGGGAGAAGAACAAAATACCAAAGTACCTTACATATATTATGATACCTAAACACCTGTTGATTTTTGTAGCTGTGGGTTCAGTCAGATCAATGATAAAATTGGACAAATCAATTACTGTAAAGTAACTTACTGAAATAAATAATTATAAATTAACATGCAAAAAGCAAACTATGGGAATCAGAGGATCTCTCTCTCTCTCTCTCTCTCTCTCTCTCTCTCTCTCTCTCTCTCTCTCTCTCTCTCTCTCTCTCTCTCTCTCTCTCTCTCTCTCTCTCTCTCTCTCTCTCTCTCTCTCTCTCTCTCTCTCTCTCTCTCTCTCTCTCTCTCTCTCTCTCTCTCTCTCTCTCTCTCTCTCTCTCTCTCTCTCTCTCTCTCTCTCTCTCTCCATAACATTCATGTTACAAGAAGCACAACAAAGTAGTACTGACTCCCTGATTCTTACATGTAATGACTCTTAAATTAGCAATTTGGCACTCATAAGGTGCAGACATAACTGAAAAAAAAAAACAAACAAAAAAAACATGTTTTAATGTGTTGCAGTAACAAGTTATGAATTAAAGAGCATTTTCTTATAGAATTGTCAACTTTAATAACATCATCATACTTGTACAATTTAACACTTTATGGTTCAAATAGCCCAAAAGCATCTACATTAAGATGTCGTCTACTTTATGCTTTCATATTAAATATTTTATCCATGTACATTGTACACAGTAAAACATTTTGTGAGAATTGGGGATGGGACCTAGTCAGACAACATGCTCCAGGTCAACAGCTTTCCTTGGTGTGGGTTGGTATTTTGCACCAAATTGATACCAAGGAAAGCTATTGATTCAGTTCTGTTCCTACCAAGACAGGGTTAATCTCATGCATCATGCTTTACACACAGTTTAAGCAATGCCCAGAGAGAGACTTCTTCTCATGGCTGCCCAAGGAAACAGGAAACAAAGTGAAAGTGATACTGACCTTGAATCAGGAAAGAGATGCATATGGCACATTGATGAAGGAACTGCAGAAACGTCATACAACACTGATGCAAGTGGACATGCTAGACTGCACCCAAGTGAAGGTAAACATTGTACTATGGGAAGTATATCAGGTCTTTGAATCTGAGTAGAAGTCTGGGTGAAGTATAATGAAAATGTGGTGTTAGTGGACACCAGTGTTGTTGTGTAGATTGTTTTGTTTTGTCCTGATTCTTCTTTTGTTTTCCTATATTTATCCTGGTGGATTGTATCTGCAACATGGTGCTACATTTATGAACAGATTCCATATACATGTATAACATTTTGGTACACCAGGCTTGTGTATCTCAGTAGATATTACATGTATTATGAAATACTAAATAAACAGTTTACTTTTGTAGTTGAGACACTGAAATGTACAAGAAACTTTTAGCTGTAGGCCTTGTTGTGCTACAGGAGATGCTTGGTGCTGCTTTCAGTAGTTTTGATGATACATGAGGTATGAGATAGAGTATCACATTGATACATGGATGAGGAGTATCACATTGATACATGTCAGAGATATAGTATCAATGATACATGTATAAGATAGAGTATCACATTGATACATGCAAGAGGTAAAGTATCAATGATACATGTATGAGATAGAGTATCACATTGATACATGCAAGAGGTAAGGTATCAATGATACATGGATGAGGAGTATCACATTGATACATGTCAGAGATATAGTAAAACATTGATACTTGTATGAGGTAGAGTATCACAATGATAATTGTATAAGACAGAGTATCACAGTAATGCATGAATGCATCAGGCACAGTATCACAATGAAGAAATGAGGGTCACTTTTGTGTATGTTATGGCATAATGACACGCATGATTGAAGCTGGCATTGTGGGTGTGGCGCACACAAGTGCACCTTACCCTATGCCAGCTTTAATCACCCGTGTCATTATTCCATAACACACTCAAAAGTGACCCTCAGGGCTTATAGTTACATTTCCCTCTTAATTTTTCTGCTCGATTACACAGAATTTAGTGCATAGAATTAAGCGAAACAACCAGAAACTGATTTGCCCAGCATGTTCAAATGTTGAGTTCCTAAAACCCAGGTGGGCGTGGCTTATTTGAATGTGGGTGGGGCACATGTGTTATGGTCTGATAACACACCAGGCTCTCTCCTGTACTTGTATTATGTAATGGTAAGAGGTAGATTGAATGTAAATATTGATACACATGTACATGAATGAGGCAGAGTATCAAATTGATACATGTTTGAGTTAGAGCACCACAATGAATGCTGTAACAGTAACATGACTACACAACTCCAGCTCACCAGATGGAAAGAAACTGAGACTGTATAAACCCCTCAACTAACTCACATTTAAATCCCTGTTGTGCACATTGCAGGAGATAATAGATGCCTTCATGAAGCGACAACATACGAACATGTCTGAAGAACAGAAAGAGAAACTGGTTTCTAAGCAAACCAGTGGGCACCCAAGATGGTTAAATCAGACCTTAAATTTTATTTCTGATGCTCAGCTGCAGGACCAATCATACCCAATAGATGAGTTCTTGGATGAGCTGCCTGATGACTATGTGGGGTAAGTTTACAAGGTGGCAGCATAGTATAAATTTTGTATCTACTGATTTACAGTGTACAGGTATTTTTGTCAGGTGAAAGGTTGTGTCTATCATGGCATGATTCAGGAACAAGGTAAACACGTCAGCCAATATCCTTGCCAGGTCCATCTCATGAGAACAAATGAAAAAAAAAATGCACATTCCATCCGTCACAATAAATGTCATCTGAGACTGAGGGTTCTGAAGTTTACAATTTTAGCTTACCAAGTGAACACAGACTTGCTGAGCTATAGGATTTTGCACTTGTTTTAAAATGACAGCACAATGTCTTGAACCATATTCATAGTTTAAGAGGTACATCAGCTGCATTTCTATACTGTAAGATGTCCTGTATTGAAGGAAACCACACCAGCAACTCGCCAATAGAAAGTTGTAGTACATGTACAGCAGAACCTGCTGTAGCCTATGTGGCCACAGCTGTCGTGAGTGGCCCGTTCTGTGTGGCTACATTTCTTGGGCCACAAAAGGCAACTTCTTTGTAAATTAACCTGCATTGGCAGATCACATGCTGCTTGTGGCCAGTTTTTCTTGGCAAAAGGGGTGCCACATACAGCAGGTATAAATGAATGGAAATATAATATATATATGTATATATATATATATTTAAAGAGGCCCAGTTAGTGCTAGAAGCACTTATCTACCCCAGGGCCCTCTACTAAAGCTCAGTGCACGGAATGTTGATATAAGAGATGTGCAACAATACTTCAGGTACAATCATGGGTGACCAAAGCAGAAAAATATATGATGTAGTTATAGGTAATACATAGTAGAAAGCTGCCACTCAGATCATGTGGACCTTTAACTTAAAATATACTTTGTGCACAATCTTTTGGATTGTAGTTCAGTCTTTGCTTCCCTTGTGTCCTTTGGGAGTGTATTCCATATAACGGATTCAGAGTATCTAAAAGTATTTTTCACATAAGATGTGCAACATTTAGAAATCTATAAAAGACATCTTGCAGCTGCTACTTACATATGAGTGTGATTGTTCAGTTGATCTCATTGGCTTTTTGTAATACCTTTTCTTTATAACTGTACTTGTTACAATTACGAAGGTAAACTCACAGAATAACTTGTTTTTTGTTTTGTTTTTAACTGTAGACTCCTTTTTTGTGCTAAGCTAAGGTCTCAACATTTGAAAAACTGAAGATTGATATACATAAAATTAAAGCAATTTACAGTACTTAAAGAGCTGTCCTGAATGTGAATATATTGAAGTCTTTCATGGATGCTGAAGAGAAGTTGCATACCTCTGAACCACTGTACATTGCTACATGATGAGAGCTTGTCAAGGGCAGAAAATGCGTCACACTTTGAACAAAAAATGTTTACTGTATGTATTGAGAATTACAACCAATGTGTCTCATTTGCTGCTTTGAAGGCTACTACACCTACAGAGATTTGGGCTGTGCATTAATCTTGGTGAATATGGCAGGACAGATAAACTAGTCTGCTGTAGCAGCACCTGCTTTCTGTGTCACATGAAATTTTGAACCAATCAACGAAGCAGGTTTTGTTTATCTCCCAGGTATCCCCATCTGCAATAGGTGAATACTGAGGGAATTTAGCTACAGTGTCACCTACAGGCACCATGCTTTATTTTACAAGTACAGTGGTACCTGCTGTATCCAACCACTGCCGTAAGCAGCCACATTGCTTTTTGTGGTCACTAGCCTGGGACATAGGAGTCAATTTCTTTGTAAAATTTACATGTGGTGACAGGTCACCTGCTGTATGTGGCCACTTTTTCTTGGCTGAAGGGGTGGCCACATACAGCAGGTTCCACTGTATTGTGTTCAGGCTGCAAAATTCAGAGAGTAGTTATGCAGTGCTGTCAGTTCGTCTGTTTTTTCTTGTGATTATTAGCATGTTGTTTTTGTTTATTATTTTAATTTTCCCACTTCTTCAGAGGGATAGAGCTAATGCTGAAGAAAGTAGAGGAAAAAGACTCTGAAAACATTCTACCTCATATTTTTCTGGTGGACAATATCTGTGATGGTTTTGATGACAGACAAAGCAAAATGTTATTGCTATCAGAAAAGGACAACATTGACCTACAAAATGGTAAGTGTGAAAATTGAAAATAAACAATCCTTACATTGTGTGGTCAGAAAAAGACATGGCTGAGTCAACAGCTGTCCTTGGCTCGAGTGGGAGTCCAGTATGTGCCAAGGAAGGCACCTGGTGACCTGGGCATGCCACGTCTGACTCAAGTGGGAGTCCAGCATGTGCCAAGGAAGGCACCTGGTGACCTGGGCATGCCACGTCTGACTCAAGTGGGAGTCCAGCATGTGCCAAGGAAGGCACCTGGTGACCTGGTCATGCCACGTCTGACTCGCAAGTTTTTATTTCAGTCAAAAAAAAAAAAAAAACATATGAAACTACAAAACTTAACAGGACAGTTAAAGTGTTATGTTGCCAATGGCATAAACCAAGAGTCAAGATGTAGATGGTGCCACTGGTAGAAGAGGTCACCTGACCTATCCTGACCAATCATATGGCAAGGATATGTCAGGTGGTACCTCCTGAACAGTAGTGTCATCTGCTACTTCCTGTCCCTTCACTTATGCCATTATCATGCATGTGCCATCTGCCCCCTCCCCCTTTAATTTTTAACAGATGACTCCTAACCTCAAAGATCCCAAGTGTACCAATTGCAACAAACATAAGCAACAGAAAGTAAAATATGGATGAACTTATGCACTGAAACAAAAAGTCTTAAGCAAAACTGTTCATTGCTGCTGAGTTTCAGAACATGATTTTGTTGTAAGTTTGGCTTTGCTTGTCTAGGATATGTTCAAGAAAGAAATTTTCAAGAAGATATATTAGAATGATTGGAAGTATAGAGTGACAGAGCTATGTGCTGCATGTTAGTTTTTAACATTACTAAAAATGTTGCTTGTCATATAGACCCTTGTGTACTTGGTGATACATGTACATGTAAAGGGCCCCCGCAGATTCACAAATCAAGCACGAGATTTACTGATGTTGAACTTCTGTTTATTGCACATCTTCATTGTCACTGAAGTCCATAACACCGTAAAAGACTGCAATTAGTTCAAAAAGCTAAAATACAGTTCACTATTCAAGGCAGCATGTAACACCAATAAACCTATCGGGCAAATGCGGATTTAAACATAAGAATATCTGTAAGAATCTTAGCACCTAATAAGAATCTCTATTCGGCACGTGGGAGCCGCATGGTAGAACAAAGAGCATTGAACACGAACATCTTCATCTTACACATCTTACAATCATGAGAGAAAATAATCTTTACATAAATTTTTGATGAATTCTTTAGTATCTCCAGTTTCTTTACATACCTCATACAGCCTATGTGAACCCTGGGATTATCTGTTTGGAGTTGAAATCTTCCAATACTTAATTTTCTACTCCATTGTCGAACTCGTGTACTTGCCGGGCGGGCGCTGGAAGTAGTGCCCACGGGACCACATGCGATTCGAGTATCAATATATATAAGTAAAGTCAATATGACAATAGGCTTTCAATAGTAAAAAGTCTACATTACCAGCTGAATGAAGAATTAAGATCTGCCTGATCTTTAATGTTACAAGACTAACTCCTAAACCTATGAACTATATACTCATAATGGTTAGAGGAAGCGGTGGTTGAGATTGGCCTGCCTGTCTGTCTGTCTGACACTTTGCCCATAAAGCTCTAGTGCCACTTCCTATGTAAACAATGCTGTGACTGTATGCAGACCAACACTAGCAAGGTGGCATAGGGAACCGAAGAATCCCACGCGTAGACGGGGCAAAAACCACATGAACGACCGCACAAACAGCACGAAAGCGCTCCCGACTCCCGACGCCGCACCCACGACAACAGAGTAATACACAACTCTAGATACATCTCACTGGCATGACTACATACTAAGTTTAATGATAATAATAAAGTTTAGGTCTGTCATTGTTCACGATGACAGTTACAATACATATTTAAGTTTTTACACCTTACAGAATATTCGAGTTATTGATCTTATTTTGAAGCAGATGCTTCAGTACCACCTTAACCCTTTTTCTCCCTTAAACCAGCCCAAACTGGCTGGTGGTCAAATTTCGTCTGCTTCAGTGTTTTTGACTAATTTCAACAGTAATGAAAAACAATTTGAATGAGAATTGTGGATGAGACCTTTCAGGATCACATGCCCCAGATCAACAGCCTTTCTTGGCATGGTTTGGGCACTAAGTGTCCAGCCCATGCCAAGGAAAGCGGTTGACTCAGTCTTAATTCAAGGGGAAAGGGTTAAGAGAAATTTATCATAATAATCTTAGATACTTCTAAGGACTGTATCCCCTTAACCTCTACCATTTGAAGCAATATGTTTCAACACTACTGGAAGATAAGAATTTGTCCTTACCATTACCCGGTTTCTAGATCCCATTGATGGTAAAGAAGCCATTTTTTATTGGAAATATAGAAATGAAAAACTGAATTACCCCCCCCCCCCCCACCATGGGAGAGGCAAACATATGAGGAAGCTAGGCTCTCCCCTGCAAAACTGTATGTTGTCTGAATTTAGTTTGTGTGTTTCCGTTTGTTACAGGTTTTTTACCATGAGAACTGAACACAGGATGAGAAGTGAAATTTGCACTGTATTCAAAGCATAATTTTCTGTGTCTTCTGTCTAACAGATCCAGAGAAGCTTCCAATCAAAGACGAAGGCTCTGTGAAGGATTCCTATGAAGTTCACAGTCAAATTTTGGGTCCATTCTCAAGGCTTTTTGCACATGTTGTGAGCAGGTCCAGGTATTGCAAGCATCATAAAGCCCTATTGGACAACTATACGAAGAGGTGGGTAACATTTACATTATGCTAAGTGGTGTTTTTATATCTAGGTCTACAATTCTCAGTCAAGCTGTTTCTCATTACTGTTGTAATTAGTTTAAAATACAAAAAGCAGAAGGTTTTTGACCCACAGACAGTTTTGGCCAGATGAAATGTGTGAAAAAATCACCATAAATGTCCATCTGAATGCATTAAACATAATGTATACATGTATCCTTCATCTGGCCAAAAGTCTTACATGACTTATTTAAGTTTCACATTCACTGATTAAATTTTCTCAAGCTGCAGTGCAACTAGTGAATTTTGGAAGAGTTCTGTGGTCAAGTGCTGTGTGTTTTGGTTGGTTTCGGCCTGGCACGTGCAACGGTACTTGCTGGTGACACAGTGGGACGTGCAGCCGCAGCTAAGCACTGGTTTTGGTTGTAGAAATAGCTTTGGTCCACAGCTTGTAGTCGGCTCCCTTTGATGTCTGAATGAGATGTCATCCTTTCAATTTCAAACATTGATAAGTCCATAATGGGGCAAAAAACAGGAAAAGTGTGATATGTTTTTTCAGAAATGTGCATCTACCTTATATTTTCACAAAAAAAATAAAAGATTGCATAAAGAAAAGTTGATCTCACATTTCTTTGAAAATTATGTGTTCACTTTGCACAATTGCTGGGCGTATAAATACAGGATAATTGACACAAATGACAATGCCAAAAAAAAAAAAGAAAAAAAACTCAGGTTTGTTTGCTTGTCAAAAATGTATACTTGATGGTACCTTCTGAGAACATTATATGTTTTAGAAGGCAATTTGTAGAAGTCACTGCTTAACCTAACATATATCCTTATGTAGATGTCCTTATGGGGGAAAGGGTTAATCTGGGGGTGGGGGCACTAGCCATATTTTCGGGTGGATATGCTCCACTGAGGGTATGAAACCCAGACTCAATAGGAGCTAATCAATAAGAAAATAGGGGGATCTTTGGGAGCTGGCATTGACAAGGTCACAGGGTACAAGTGCACATCCCATAAGGGAAAAAGAGCTCAAGTACAATTTATGGGGGTCTTTGGGAGTGACAATTTTAAAAACATGGGGCCTTGAGGATCGATGGTTTGAAAAAGGGGGGTCTTTGAGAGTGACATGTGGTCAAAAATGGGGGTAATTCCCACGAAGCGTACCTGTAATGCTGAGTAATGGGAGTACCTCCCCCTGGGGGTTAATCATTAGTTGTATGAAGTCTGTTCATACTCTAGCAAAACACCTCTTAGCATAATGCACATGCATCGGACATTAACAACTGAGTCACAGAAAATGATGAACTCAAAAGTTTGCTGTTTTCTCGAAAGACCATTTTGCAGATGCTACTGAAACTTAGAGAGTCGTTTGTAGTCAGGTCAGCAGCTTTTGTCACAGCCTATTGGGTGCAGTCCTCAAGACAGAAATCAAATCAATTATCTTCCTTCTAGGTCCTTTGTCACATAATTTGAGTACATACTTTGTCTATTGAGTGATGTGCTTTCAATCACACTGGCTTTGAAACAAAGGTGAACTTGCACCACAAGTTACTTTATGAAATTCTGCATATTTCCCAATAGATTAATTGAAAGCAGTTGGCTGTATGATGTTTTTGTCACAGGATTAATGATGTGGCCCAGTGCTTGTATGACATGCATGTTATTTTTCACAGGGTCTATGGTGTTGCCCAATGGCTAGAATGTGACTGGAAGGACTGGTGGCACCACAGACTGGTGGCATACTATTTGAAGAACCCTGGCAACAGCAAGATGTATGAAAAGAAACGAGCAAAGGTAACTACCTTAAGGGTGTGGCACAAGTTTACAGCACTTTATACAGAAAATACAACTTTACTCAAAACAAATCCTTATCTGTTTATATACACTAGACTTCTCATTTGAGATCATATAAACTGTGTATTTTCCAAACGTATACATTTGTATTAAAAATAATGATATCTGTGTAAGTGTTAAGAAATTACCTTTGTTTTTTAAAGCAACAAAAATTAGTGCAAACACCAATAATTGGAAACACCATTTTCTTGTAGCGAATGAAACAGTACACTTCGAGCAGCAAAACCATATTTTAAATTTTTGATAAGGATTTTAGATCAATTTACATGGTGTTTTTTAAATTAAAATTAAAATTCTATTTTTTTATCTTAAATTCAAACAGCAATAAAATTAGAACTAAGCCCTTGTACAAAGTTGAGATTTCATGAGAGCAGACAATTATGTGATTGCAGCCTTGAATTATAATTAAGTCAACAGCTTTCCTTTGCATATCAACAAACCCATGTTGACAAGAGCCATTGATCTAATGCACACTACTCTTGTATCTATAATTGTCAAGCAAAATGTTACATTTGCATCCTTGCTTTTTTAGCCAAGGAAGGAAATTTAAGTATTGTTTACCTGGATAGACTGAGTCACATATAAATCATGTATTTTATTCATTTGATATAGGGAGCAAAAAAACACACTTATTGACATCCTTTAACAAGAAATAAAGAATATTTTGCAGGAGTGGAGGGATAGATTTTCCATTGTACAAAAAGTGAACAAAAGGTGGGGAAAAATTTTATGGGGAAATTGTCCAAAATAATGGGTTTAAGACTTACATTCACAAAGTAAACCCAGGTTGGATTTTAACTTTCATATTAAAAAAAAAAAAAAAAAAAAATCACGAAAGTAAAATATTCCTGGATGGACCACTGGAGAAAAAGTGTGAGCATTTTATGCCAGGGGAAACTTAATGATTATACAATTATGAGCAAAAGTTTTATTGCTCAAAATTATCCAAAAGGAAGACAGAGCAGTGTGAGACTCCTGTAAAACTGGAAATTAAACATTAACCAGAATGCACAGCTAAGTCTATTTGTTATAATGGGTCTGTAACAGCAATTGCCACATCACCTGAATGAGCTGGGAGATATAACCAGACTGAAGCAGGCCCTCCTGGACTGGACAGTTGTGGATCAGGAGAAACTGGATACAAAATGTTTTGTGAACTACTGGAAACAGGTGGGTGCAACTCACAAGTTACTGTGAAATGGTGCTGCCACCTATAAAAACCTGGTCTATAACAGTGGAGATTGGTGGTAAATTGCTTTATTTGTACATGTATACATGTTTGCAGTTGTTGAAAGTTCACACATTTTCAAAATCATAAATTTACACTTGTTTAAAAAAATAAGGATGAAGTTCTAAAATATTTATGTTAAAAAAATCTGGGAATGTTGATGCACTTGCCACAAAAATCTACTGTTTTGAGAGACATTTTAAAAAAAATAATAATAATAAATAAATCTCTCAACTTTTGCAATAGAACCATTTTAATTGCATTTAATATAATACATGTACTGCAAATTATCAATAAGAAAATGTCCTGAACACAAAGCAATTTACAGTACTTAACTAACCAAATAGATGGTGCGTACAAAATTATGGGCACCACAGGAGATGTGTACATCCATGGTAGTCTATTGAAACTGTGGTTTTAATGCATTTGAATAGAGAGGTTCATGTCTGTAGCACTTCTAAGCTGAAATGTTCATACATTTTGTGCAAGTAGAAATCTGAATTTAAATGTATGTGTAGGTGACTTCTCTGTTTCAGATAAGCCTGGAAACAATGGTAGCTGAGTACCAGCAAAGCATTCAGAATGTCAGTAATGCCACAGACTTTGATGTTTATGCGTCTAGGGTGGACACGCTCTGTAAACTGTTGTAAGTATGTATGTGACATTGGCCAGTGGATCATTCTGATGTTAAGCAGTTTTTAATTTTTGTCCGTAACCTATGAAAAGCTAGCCAGCTAAAAGATCTGAGAAGGAAAGAAGCAGATGATTTTTGTCTTGGGACTTTTCAGTTAATGTTAGATTAGGTAATATATTCATGTAGTATTACTGTGAAAGTTTTCTGTAAGCAAGAAGCCACCACTGTCATTATACAAGAAGCCACCACTGTAATTATACAAGAAGCCACCACTGTCAATATACAAGAAGCCACCACTGTCATTATACAAGAAGCCACCACTGTAATTATACAAGAAGCCACTACTGTAATTATACAAGAAGCCACCACTGTAATTATACAAGAAGCCACCACTGTAATTATACAAGAAGCCACTACTGTAATCATACGGAATATGAACCAGCACCTGAGAATATATTTAACTTGTTACTGGTCAGAGTGCCACTGAGTCAATAACTTTTCCTTCATTTGCCAAGGAAAGCTATTGACCTAGGGCATGCCATTATGAGTGGTCTTACAAACAGATCTGAGCAAAAATGTTTTCTAGTTAATGAATGAGAAATTTAAGTAAAAACATTAAGGCCGAAGACAATTTACATCCAGGCCCTTTAGGGCAATATGAGTGTGAAGGGGTTAAAAACTTTTTTTTCCCAAAAATTTGGTTGCAAAGTACTTCATCAATTGACACATTAGCCATGCAAGTGACAACTATATCAAAATGTGTGATTACAAAAAGAAAGAAAAAAACATATTTGCACACAGCCTGGAAGCCAAGCAGACTGACACTGCAATGAAGTTCCTGAAGGAAGCAATAGCTGGCGTGGAGACACGTGACACCAAACATCACAAGCAACTGGCTGACTGGCACTCCTGTATTGCCAATACCCTGGTCAGTGACATACTTAGCCTCTATCATTTTCTTACTTATTTACCTACCTACCTACCTACTTTTATATTTCTTCAAAGTTATCTTTCTTCTCTTATGTTCTTTTCTCCTCATGTCACTTGACAGTGCAAAAAGTATTCTTTTGTCTTTCATATATCAAAAAGTACATCTTCATATTTCTGATTCAAAGACAGTAACCAATTAAATACAAAATTCAATGTATTTACGATTTCTGAGTGTGTGACAAGTAATTGTGCAAGCAAAACTCAAGACCAATCATTTTGTGCATCATTGTGTGCTGATAATGTGATGGACATGCTAGCTTGTTGAATAGGCGAAATCGCAATTAGCAATTTGATGTGTATTTGGCCTAATACACTCACACAAAATTTGTGTGGGCTTGAGGTGTGTATTCTCATAAGATTCTATTTTAAAGCAACATTCAATATGTTGAATAGTTTAGCAAAAGTTATAAAATTCACAGCAGTATTTCAACTTTTCACAAACATTTACTGCAAGAAATTTGGTGTTTCTAGGTAGAGCAGTTTTAAAGTTGCATAGGTGCAAATTACAATGGAAAGTAGTGGAAATACACATACCTAGCCTGCCTGCCCACAGAGCGCCCTACTGAGCATCCACATGAACAAGTTCATCTTGGCCTTACCTACTATCTCAAACCTAAAAATAAAATTAAATGTGAATCAATGTATGTACAATTGTCCACATAAACTCATTCCATACCAGTCCCTGATATTTCCGTATTTTTACCTAGATTTAAGACGACAATTGCATATTTAAATTCTTCATGAAAAAAACTTTCATTCAAGTACCAACATGCCTATAGTCTTAAGTCCGTGGTTCTGGCACTGCCCAGCAAGTCATGCTGCAGCTGAGCATGACTTGCCAGGCAGTGCCAGAACCACTGACCAAGACTTGTACCAATAGTATGGAATGAGTTAAAAGATGGTAGTATGACTTTGATGAGTGCATTATAAACCACTGAAGTCTAGAAAGCAGCATAGGCACTGAACTTTGTCAGTTGGACATTTGCCAGTGGCCGCCAGGAGGATGCCACTGTACCATCACAGCAGTGTGCCTGGACATGGACTTATTATGTCTACATGCCAACACAAACATTCTGCTTTTCTGTGCTCTGCCTGTCTCTCTTTTAGCAGCAAATTTGTCTGACATTTCATTTGAAGACTGTCATACACAGAAACTCTAAACATCCCCTCATTATCCTGCAAGGCATGAAGTCTTGCTTTTATGAACAGGGGTGACAGTTTTGAATATGCAAGTTACAGCCATTTACAAATTTAAACCTTGAATATCTTCAAAACTGACATAGGTAGAGCTGCCATTCAAACTTTAATTCATAGGTTTGTGCTGTAAGTGCGTCCAATAAACCACAAGTAGAAGTTGTAGAATTTAATCTGTGCTAATTAGGGGCACTTGAAAAGTTTGAAATGTTGAATATTTTCAAAACTGTTATAGGTAGAGGTGTCATTCCAACTTCAAATCATAGGTTTATGCTGCAGACATATCCAGTGAACCATGAACAACAGTTGTAGAATTTTGAGTTATACCTATCAAGGGGACTTCAAACATTTAAATGTTGACCATCAATTTATCTTCAAAACTACATGTATTATACATAGATGTGCCGTTCTGACTTCGCATCCTAGGTTTGTCCATCATAAATTTTGTTCAGAACTAAGCTCTAAGACACCACTAAAGCAAGAATCTCTGAACAGTGTGTGGTCTTGTCAGTGAAGTTGAAATAATACAAATTAGGAGCAACAATAGCAGACTAGTACATATATTGTGATAAACAGACCATGATCTGTCATTAGCAGTCAATTACATGTATATATGTACGTCACTAGGATCGGTTGTTAATACATGTACTCATGTCAGACATGACACTTTTGTGTCACCATATGATGACCATTTTGTCATCAGTCCATGCTGTAGTGTCAACAGTGATCCATAAAATGAATCAAAGTTGCAGTAAAAAGTGTACAGGACTAGAATTAGTTAGTTTCTCACTACATGTCTAAAACTTGATTGCTTGCTGACATTTGACATTCTGTTTTATCAAGAATTCTTTCTCTCGGTCTAACATTTCCCTTTTAGCTGCAGATTTTTTTTCCATGCCAAGAGACTGATTTTTTTCTAGCTCAGCTGACTTGTCAGTCAGCTGAGCTTACAGGATGGTCAGTCATCCATCATCCATCCTTCTGTCTGTATGTCTGTCCACAATCACATTTTTGACTTCTCCAAAACTGCTTTCCAGATTCACTTCAAACTTGGTAGGGATGTATCTTGGGTTTGTTCAAATGGTTACGGTTTAACGATTTCTGGATGTTCTTATGATTTTTTTCTTTTTTTATTATTATTATTTTTTTTTTTTTTTTGTGGTGGGGGAGGGGGGTTGGGGGGTTGGGTTGACTACATTTATAGACAAAATCTTAAGAAATTTTGTGCAAAACTGCCAAGGCAATTGCTTGGAAATTGCATAGTGACACTTCTGGGTACCCTTCGACCTTAATGTGTTCAACAGGTGGCACTGCGATTTTTAAAATTTTTGTTAGAAATTTTTGTGTGTTGTGGGTGTTTGCGACTTCTCCAAAACTGTCACTGAGATAAATATGAAACTTTGTAGATATCTAGCTTGTGGGATGGGAAAACAAAGTTGTTTACTAAGTTGTGATACTCTGGATCCGATTTTTAACAAAATTTTAAATTTGCATGCATTCCTGTTGATCATTATGCAAATCAAAGGGATTGCAATAGAAATTCCCATTTTCAACTTCTTGAAAACTGTTTATCAGATTCACTTAAAAGTAGGTAGGAATGTAGCCTACCTTGTGTTGGTCTGTACCAGGTGGCAGTGTGTGTATGTTGCCATCGTGCTTCGGCCGCGCCTAGCAGCATGCTGTATGCATCCATCGCCGTTGCCATCTGTGAAAGGCCAATCCCTGTGGGTTGGCCTGCAAGGGTGGGTGGGCCTTATTCGGGTTGATGCCCTCACCTTCAGTCCCGTCCAATGGCATGTTTATTTTGTTAATAGAATATTGTCAACACACACATGTACAAAGTCATCTCTTGTATTCATACGTGTACATAGTCTGTTTTGTCTAAGTACATAGTTTTCTATCTTATAATGTTTCTTCCTGTGTGTCTTGTACATATATATTGTGCGTCTCCGTGTCTGGAGAACCCCTTGATTAGTAACACTATTTGTACTATTGGGCAATCCAGTTTGAAATAAATATGTTTAAACTAAACAGGTGTTCAAATGGTCACACTCCAGTGACTTTTATATCTTTCATGTGTTTTCTTCATTTTTGGGGGGGCAAAATCTTAAAAAATCATCTCCAAAAGTGCTCAGTCAGTTGCTTTGAAATTGCATAGTAACACTTCTGGGAGCCTCCAGACCTTAATTTGTTTCAACAAGTGATGCTGTGATTTTTTTTTTTTTTTTTTAATTTTTTTTTACAAATTTCCTATTTTCAATATATTGATGTAAAATGTGTAAATGTAAGCTTAAGTTAACATTTGAATTAGAGTTGAAGAATTGCTGAACAGAATCCACAAATGGAAACTTTACTGTGGACAATAAAGGTATTTGAGAAATATAGATGTTGTCAAAGAAGTCACAGAAATCATTATATACAGAGAGAAAGTAAGAGAGAGGGAGAGAAGGACAGTATACAGCAGGTTTTTATTCAATTGCCTTCAACGACTGCTGATATATTACCTTGGGTCACACAGGGTATTTGTGGTGCGAAGCATAATGTCAGTGCAGATCTGTGCTTTTGAAAGGCAAAATTGGGGTTGCAAAGTTTGTAGATCTATTAATAAATTTATGCTTTTGATGATACTGTTTCTTTGGGTCCATTGGACATTTTGGATAAAAGATTAACAGTGGTGCAGTTTTTGTACTCTTCAGTTTAAAGAGAGAAATGGTTTATCCAAGGAAGCTCATCAACAGCAGAGGCACCAGATATACCATCATTACACCAAAGCACAGGAGATGAGAGTTGCGGCAGAAGCTTCCAGCGAAGAGGCCCTCACAAGAATGGAGGCTGTAAGTGCATATTGTTTCAAATTCCAGCTTCGTGATATCCCCAAAACTTCTGCTCCCCCCTGTACCTTGTATTTCAAGTAATGAGTACATGTACTGGTTCAAAGTGACATTTTTTTGTTCATATGATCTGTATATTATATGTCCATGTCATGTATGACATACATTGAAAGACTGAGACAATGTACATTTGGTTTTCATGCTCGTGTCATAATATAGCTATTTTTTTTTTGTTTCTATTAAAAAGTCTAGGGGCCTGGAGCCTGAAATATATCATTATATTATTGTACATGTATATGTGTATTCATTCATCAACAGAAGAAAAAATACAGTATGCTATACAAGTTGTGAATTTTACCGAAGTAATTTAGTTAAAGAATCATTAAGCTCCTCAGTCAAACACAGACTTCTGTTGCCAAAATAAAAAACAATAAGGTCCACTTTTTGTTCCTCTTGTATAATCCAGATACCGATAAGTAGTTGAATAACAGTAATGTCAACTTTGTCTCACTTGTATAATTCAGATACTGATAAATAGTTGAATGAACAGTAAGGTCAACTTTTGTTTCTCTTGAAAAATTCAGATACTGATAAGTAGTTGAAGAAACAGTAGTATCAACTTTTATTTCTCTTAAATAATTCAAATAGTGATAAGTAGTTGAATAAAGAGCACAGTCAACTTCTGCATCTTTTACTTCTCCTGTATAGTGTGGATACTGATAAGCAGTTGAACTGTCAGACATTAGCAGATGTTCAAAGCGTAGCCATTAGGTCTCCACGCAACTTGTTCTCCGGCCATTAATGAAAACTTGCTGGTTTTGTTGAACAAATGTTAACATTTAGTTCATATGTGCTGAGGCATAAAATTGTTTTAACTCTGATCAGTTGCAGAAAGGATGGGACTTAATGCAACTTGTGCTCCTGGTATCCAGTGATCCAGAGCAGAATGATGAGCGCCAATTGCATGCATTATCACTCATCGATCAAGCCATAGAGTTATTTAAAAAGGTCAGTGTCCAATTACATATGTATGTTATAATCAGAATACCAAACAAATAAGATAGGATTGATGTATCTCTGGGCCAGAAAGTTGTGATAAATGTTTTGGAAAATCCATGTGAAATGAAGGTGCATCAGATAAAGCATTAAGCAACATCAAGTTTTGTGAAAGTTGTGACAATGATACTGAAAATTGCCACAGAACATCTTAAAGCAAACGTGCATAAAAATACAGTGTTTTAACAGGTTTTCCTGATAATCTGACCACTGTTAACTCACCCTCATTTTACTGTTTACCCCAGTTTGTTAACTCACCCTCATTTTACTGTTTACCCCAGTTTGTTAACTCACCCTCATTTTACTGTTTACCCCAGTTTGTTAACCCACCCTCATTTTACTGTTTACACCAGTTTTTTAACTCATCCTCATCAAAGTGTGTCCCTCTGTTTGTTGATTCACTGTCATTTAGCAATAGCTTTGGTCTAAATTAGCTAGTACAGTGAGCTACTGCTGCAACGCAGCCATCGCTCTCCCGCTCTCTACTTAGCAACTGCCCTTTCTCTGTTGCTGGGTGGGTCACTCGATCCTCAGCCTTCTCACACGGTTCTGCCATCGGTTTGTTGTGTGTTGTTTTTCTGCAATCGTCCAGTTGTTATACGGAAATAACATGGGCACTGGGTGTTCTGGTGTCGGACCTTTGCCCCCAACAAAACGTCGTGAACAAATTCTATCAAATTTACTGGTGGTTCATAATCTTCTGGTCTTTTCAACATATTCAACCACTCCTGTCGTTTCTGTGTTTCTTTGGAGAAAAACCGTGCAAAGCTACCCCTTGCATCCAGGGATATTTATCCAATTTACCCAGTTTTCTTGTGTCTGGCTTACAGTCAGGAACTTTGCGATGTCATTCCCCTGTACTTTAACTATGGCGCTATATGGCTGCTATATTGAAACAACCTAACCTGCCGCAAGGTGCACCGGGAAATGACCCTGGTGCTTTAGCGGCTACCGACGGTACTAGCTAATTTGGACTTTAGGTATTGGGTAGGAAAGTATACGCCAACATCTGTGACATGGAGAATGATTAGTATAGGCTTGGCCTGCTTCGCAATCCATGTTAAAGATATGGGTCTATACATTTTTTAACTGTTCACCCCTGTTTGTTAACTCCCCCTCATTTAATTGTTCGTTCTTGTTTAAGGCACTCTCATGTAACTGCTTACCCCTGTTTGTTGACTCACCCTCATTTAACTGTTCTTCCCTCTTTGTTAACTCGCCCTGGTTTGAATGCTTGTTCCTGTTTGTTAACTCTAACTTTACTGTTCATCTCTGTTAACTCATCCTCATTTTGCTGTTCATCCCTGTTTGTTAACTCACCCACATTTGAGGGGGGTAAGGGGGGTGGGGGGGCTGCAACACCAGTACAGTGAATAATTTTGCCCCAGTACACTGTATAGTAAATCAAACTTGCCAGTACACTGTACCAAAAATAAGACACCTTTTGTGGTGTTAATTTTCACTCAAAGATGCTGTCCAAAAGGCAGATGAAGCTTACTCTTCAAGTATTTGGTAGGAAGCATGAATGGCATATACAGTGGTCCCTGTCTTGAGAGACCACACCTTGGATGGACCCAAAAATGGTTGTTGAAAACAGATGATCTCTCTTTAGAGGTATAACATGGAAGAGATAGAACTAGAAACCTGAAAAATGTGGTCTGTCAAGCCAGGTAAATATTGGAGTGGTCTTTCAGTGCCTGCATTACTGTGTTACATCTTTAACACTGTGAGAAATTCCAGTCATGTACTGTCTGTAAAACTTAAAGAGCAATTGGCCCCAGACAAAAGTTGGCACGTGCATTGTTGACATACACGAAGGATAGGTAAGACTGAGCAAATCATGAAATACCCATGCCTTTTGCAGAAATATTACATTTGAAAGAAAATCAACAAAATTGGTGTCTAAAGGCATCCATTAATTTTTTTTGACATTTCCAATCCAGATTTTACTAGATTTTGTTCCATTCGAATTTACAAATTCTCATATAAATTCATTTGTCATTCATAGAGCAGCCAATAGAAGATCCAGGGGAATGTATTTTCTTCTTCTTTTTTTCTATTTCAGTGATATAATTTAACTGAGTGGTTCTCAATTCATTTAGTACAAATGGCCAATCACAGCATCAGTTATATTTTATGATGGCTCACTTCAAGCTTCGTGTTCATTGGTTTCAAGTAACTGCCCGCTAACAGGCCTGTGTGTGAGGGATACTGAACAGTGTTATGGAGGATGATTAGTGATGATCAGTGAACGTTCAGTCACTGTGAGGCTCCTTCTCCTGATTATCTCTATTATCAGGAAATTTTTGGCACAGGTATGACTCTCCATCTATAGCGCGACTCCCATCTTATAAAACTGCAGAAAGATAGAGACAGCTGTCTGGACGTTGTACAATTAATGATTTTACCCCTGTACGATGTAACAGGATTGCATCTGAGTACCATGTACGGCAAATGAAAATTACCTGTGTACAATGTATGAAAACTAAAAACGCCCTGGTACACTGTACGGAAATACCCTTTACCCGCCTCTCATTTAACTGCTCATCCCTGTTTTGTTAACTTGCTTTGATTTGACTGTTCACCCCTGTTTGTTAACTCACCCTCATTTTACTGTTCACCCCTGTTTGTTAACTCACCCTCATTTAACTGCTCATCCCTGTTTGTTAACTTGCCTTGATTTGACTGTTCACCCCTGTTTGTTAACTCACCCTCATTTTATTGTTCACCCCTGTTTGTTAACTCACCCTCATTTAACTGCTCATCCCTGTTTGTTAACTTGCCTAGGTTTGACTGTTCACCCCTGTTTGTTAACTCACGTTCATTTAACTGTTCACCCTGGTTTGTTAAGTCACCCTCATTTAACTGCTCATCCCTGTTTGTTAACTTGCCTTGATTTGACTGTTCACCCCTGTTTGTTAACTCACCCTCATTTTACTGTTCCCCCCTGTTTGCTAAGGGATGGTTCAACATTTTCATCATTTTTGAATTAGTACTTACAGTACGCAAGGGGGGAGGGGGTTAAATGGGTCTATACACTTTCACAGAATATGGAAAATGATGGTCAATTTTTGGCCTGTTTTGTCCAATTTTGCTATGATTTTCTGGGAAAATCATCATTTTTAAAGTATTAATTTGGGGGGAGGGAGGGGGGTCATGAAATTTAGTACCCTAAGTACTAATTCAAAAATGATGATAATGCTGAACCATCCCTAACTCACCCTCCTTTAACTGCTAGTTTGTTCATTTTAAGAATCCATAAAGGAGGAGCACACACACACACACACACACACACACACACACACACACACACACGCACACGCACACGCACATGCACACCCACACCCACACACCCCACACACACACCCACCCACACACACTCACATCTATGCACAGACAAAAAGGCTGTAATGGCAGGAAATTACACTGTTACAATAACATGTTTGAGAATGAACATATTTGTAACATTGTGTTGTTTGCTTATGAACCTCTGTTTCTTAGCCTTTATGTACCCAAGTGACTGTAATGCACTGAGAACATGACAAGTCACCTTTATTTACATGTACACAAGATTGATAAGTTTCCATAGCTTTTGGCAGAAAAGGCTACTGAATACCTTGCATAATATTATGAGCAGAGCAAATTATTTACACATGCCAGAGAGGTGGTTATGACAACACTTTATGTATGATTGCATGCTGACTGCTTCTGTTTACTCAGCACAGGTAACCATTGAATATGTATGTTGTTGCTTACAGCTAGGAGACAGCAGTCTACACACGGAGGCGCTGATGGTCAAGGCAGGCCTGTACTCTGATAGACTGCACACCCAGCAGGTACATTGCTCCCAGTCTGGCAGGACAACTCATATAGTAGATCAACTCTCTTTAAAACTAACTTTTCAGGAAAAAATGAACTTTTAACTCATAGTAAAGACCACCAGTTTTGTGAGTGATTTGATTGTACATCTGTAGGAGTGATCTTTCAAAAGCAGTCAAACTCTTTGAACTTTAGTGTTTGATTCCGATATAAACCAATATTTACATTTGTTATGATCTATGGCTGTAAAGATATTGTTCAGCATGAATATTGACGACCAGCACAGCGCTTTTTTTTTTTTTTTTTGCCAGGACCTGAGAGCAAAAATTGTGTTTCCGTTGTGTATAGAAAATCAATATTTTTGTGGCTGGTTAAGTGCTTAACATAAATTACTTATTACAATGTTTTGGCATACAAGAAATGTTTAACATTCGTAACATCCATGACATTTGATTTTCTGTTTTCCTGTATGATTTATCGGATATTCCCACATGCCTACAGTCCAATCTAAACTCTTCTCTTTAAAGTATTTCCTCTATTAACAGACGTTATTTTTCATAATGAACTAATTCATGGGTAAATTATTTAACTTGTACTGATGCCCACCCAACTATATTTTGGTTACTTTCTGTACTCACACAGTTTGAGTAATGATTCTTGTAATCAGGAATGCGTTCCATGCTTGATGACTGTCAATGTGTCAGGTTATAACCACTCATCAGGAGACTCCATGATCATAGCAAATGATCCCATAGATTTGAGTGTCATAGTGGGACTACACAACTGACACCAGTCAGGTTGTTTGCATGTTGACTTGAATACACACATCATTGGAGAGGTCACAACTGAGAGTTATCTTGGTCTCCAGTCACAATCAGCATTTATGTTCAGTTTTAAAAGTTTTTTGGGGGAGGGGAGGAGGAGGGAACTAGAGCTATGTAGTCCCTTTGGATTGTAGGTTAAAGTAACATGTACTGAGTTTGATGCTTTTGAAGGTGGAAAATCAACATTTACATAAAAATTACAGCTGTAAACCTACATTTGTCATCAGAAATTTGGGATGTCTCATTATTGCAGATGTGAAGCTATATTACAAATCATAATGGAAAGTAATGGGAATATACAACCCTGACTGAAGTGTCCTCTACATCGTGGGCATCAGGATTTCTTTGCCCTGGACTATTTTGCCCTTTTCTTTTGTGTTGTTTAGCTGCTGGAGGATGCAGAGATGCAGTGTGTAGCCAACTACGGAGACCAACACCCCCTGCTGTACACAATCTACCAGCAACTATTGATCCACTACACACAACAGGCAGATACAGGCAAAACCAAGATGTACTCCAATAAACTTAAAGGCATTTCAAAAATATGAACATTTTGAAAAAAAAAATGCACATAAACATGCCTGAGACATGAAAAAGGAGCAAATATGCACACATAGCCTCAGGTCTGTGATATGTACATTTTCAGCTGTAATGATGATTCATGTGGTGACAACCAGGGTGAATATAACTTAGAGTCAGAGTGGTATATTTTGAAATTTTGACACCTTAGATTCCTCAGTAGTCTTTTGTTGTCTGATGTCTGAGGGACAACTTGGGCTGTCATCAAAGGTTGAACAGGTCTGACCACCCGCTGGTAGACAGTCAGAACACCTCAGGGACATAGATCTGTGATGAAGTTCCTCATTGCTCAAGGCAAAATGAGATTCAAAATTGCACAGAGTAATTAATTAATCATTTATTCTTGCCAATAAGATAGAATAAAGATAAAGTTAAAAAGATGAAGTGCAATAAAATATCAGTCCCAGTGTTGAGCTATTTTGTGCATAGCTGCTAACACTGACAATGAGTGCATGCATTGTCATTCCAAATTATACATCAGGTCTTTCTGTGCAACGGGAATGGAAGCTATGTGTTTGGTCATATATGTCATGCATATATCAAACATACTATTGGGAAACTAGAACTTACTGAAGCTTGTAGGCTGAAAGATACTGTGTACATATGTATAAATATGATAATAGTGTATATATTACCTATAAGGAGGGCATGATATTGATATAAAGGGTATAATATAGAGGGGTGTAAAGGGATTTTCTGTAGTGGCATACTGGGCATTTTTATAGTACTTGTGTAGCAAAAGCTCCTTTATTTTCCATACTTCATACACCAGCCATCATTTCTAAATGTTCTTATTTTCTGTATCTTGTACCAGAGCAAAACTATTACATGTACATGTAGCAGCATAATGGGGCCCCATATTACCTTCCCCTCCCCTTTCCTTCAATATACTTATTTCATACGCAAGTGAGTTTAAATTAATGAAGGGGGGTACGGGGGGGGGGGTCAGTATGTTGGTACAGGTAATTATTTTTCTAGAGTACACAGTACGGAAAATAAAAATCTTTCAAAAATTTTGGATAGCACGAAGTACGTAAAATAAGAGGGCTTCCAGTACGCCAGTATGGTAAATAAAAAGCCCCAGTACGGAAAACCCCTTTCCCACCCTCATTAATATTGAGAGCATTATAATGTATACAGAAGTATGAGATATGGTTAAGTGCTGAAATAACCATTCACAGGTTTTTCATTCCAAATAATGTCTACCAGTGCAGTACATGCAGCATGAAAGGAAAGTCCTCTGTCACCTAATAAATAAACAACTAGAGGTAAATTCACTGATATTTCAGTTGCCTTGAACTAATATGACATAAACTAGTACAGTAGTCCTGCAGGTACCACTGTATTGCATCTAAGACCAGAAATACTGAGGGTCAGTATTTCCAGTCTCAGATGCATGTAGTTCTGTTGAATGCCCCCTAATTTCAGAGACAGAAAAATAAAGCTCATGTTTTAGAAATCCATGACAATATTATGTTTGTTTTAGGGATTTTTTTCTGTTCACAGTGGTCCCTGTCTTGAGAGGCCACCTGGAAGGCAGGTGCAAAAGTGGCCTTTCATTAGAGGTACAATAACATGGAAAAGATAGCAGCAGTGACCTGTCAAAAGTGGTCTTTCAAGCCAGGTGACCTCTCATTTGAGTGGCCTTTCAAGACAGGGACCACTATATTTCTTTTCTTTTCTTTTTTTTTGGGGGGGGGAGGGGCAAAATGTAGGACTGAAGAGGGAAAAATAAAAATTATAAAATCTGAACTATATTTTCACATGTTAACGGTTACTATATTTAAGCCACTGAAAGTACAAACGACTTCATGCAGGCATGCAGCAATAAAGTTAAGACTACAGTATCAACATCACATGGAATTTACATTTAGTCACTTTTAATCAGTCAGATACCAATTAACCAGTTATTTTAATGTGCCATCAGCTGAATGGCATTAAAGCCAAAATGAACCTACTACCAGTTGACAGCTGAAGTCATTTCACTTCAATACAAGTACAGTAAAACCTCATTATAACGACACTCAGACATCCAACATATTCATTATAGTGATACAAGTTTTGAATGGCAAAAGTTCATTATCTTTGTTCTTTGATTCTCTTTTTCTGACATATTCAGTTATCTGACACATTTCTAAGGGAACAGATGGTGTCATTATAGCAAATTTTCACTGTATTGTAAATGTGTCCAAGCACAAGTCAGGGGTAATCCAACAGTATAACTTTATGGAGAATAAAAGAGTCGTAGTTGACTCATTAATAACACCAAAGCTGGGTGCATGTCTGTAAGTAAGGCTACTTTATGGAGAATAAAAGAGTCGTAGTTGACTCATTAATAACACCAAAGCTGGGTACATGTCTGTAAGGCTACTCCCAGCAGTGCATGTACTTTGCTTTTAAAGTGACATTGTCCGTTTAGTAGCCATTGTACTTTGCCACTGACTAGTAAATTGAGCAATTATTAATATATTAATTATCCTATTGAACCTGTGTCCAAAGTGTAGACATCCAAGGAAGCACAGCTGCACATTCACAAAACAGAATGCAAATACATGTTCTTGAAGCCAGAATGTTGCATGCACTACGAGGTAAGGATGTGCAAAGTTGGTGACTGAGAGGAAATGATACACAACAATACGGAAAAAACGTGGCAATTCTTGTCTGTTTAATTAGAATGTAAAAGTATAAGCACCACAGGCACACAAAGAAAACAGGATGTGCTTCAACATCTTTCCGGGTACTGCACTAGAGAAGCGGCATACATGATTTCTACTAAACAGTGTCTGTCGTAAAGCAGACGGGCAGAAGGTTGCCTCACAGGCAAAATACGTAATTCTGTTCACATTTCTTGCTGGGCAAGACAACTGTAGTACATGTACACATTACATGTGATGGGGGGGGGGGGTCTAGTAAGCTGGTACAAGTAATAATTTTTCCCTAGTGCGAGATACATAAAATAAGAAAATGTGCAAATAATGGTTGGTACAAAGTACAATTAAAAGGCTTCCAGTATATAAGTACAGCAAATAAAGATGCCAAGTATGGAAACCTTTTGCCCTCCCCCATACCAGGAGCCATAAGCACAGAAAATACATGTATATAACATTTTATTTTGAGAGGGTGACTCAGTATCCCGAGAGTACTTATCTTCTCTAAATTTCACATCATGTACTGTCAAAACATATACAGGATACAAAGTATTACATGCCTATGTTGTTCACAGTTGAAGACAATCATGTTTTGTTTCCTTATGAAAAAGATGTTTGGTCAAGTTGATACATTTATGTGATGTGATACATGGTTGGGCCTTGGGTAGATGATGCCATGTAAATGGACCCTTGTTACTGTTACTTTCTTAACTTACTGTTCTTTTCATATCATCTGTCCTAGGTCACTTGAGATGTAACTAGTCATTATGAGCAAGATGAGTTAACAATGAATATCCCTAACATGCACAAATACATCTGTCATATGGGCTGGTGCCATATCATTCAAAAATTTGTACACAAGTCCTTGTAGCTTCAAAAAGAGTTTGTGTTTATGACCAGATAGGAATCTCCTTTTTGAAGACTTGGTATTTTCTTTGGCAAAGGCCTGTTACAGTTGCACCATACTGTGCAACAGTAGTCAATATTTGGAGGTACATAAGCATGAAATAACAGATAGTATCAGCCTCAATAACATTTAGATTGATGGATATCCTTTTACATATATTGGCAACCTGTGAATCCCACAACAGATACTTCTCAATGCAGGGGGCCAGAACTTCAAAACGATGTGCAGCCAGTCCATGTCAAATATGTGTACATGTATGCAGCCAAGTACTAATTGTTGTCGGTCTTGACCTCATTTATTTGACAGGTGGTGCTTCTGTTATTTCATCTTTTTTTTCAATACTTGTTTTCATTACAGAATGATCAAAAAGAGTACATGTAGGTATGGCCGGTTTAAGAATACTTGTATAAATACATGTATATGTGTTACTGATCAGTATGGCTTTGCAGTTGACATCACACACTGACCTTTAGGTTATTAAGCTTAGGTCAGCTTAGCGTAGAAATGTTACAGTCTTGTTGTATTTATTTGCTATCCTGTGGATTAAATAGCACACTCCACATTAACAAATATAAGTCTGAATACAATATTGTATTGTGATGGCTGAGAATGATTAATTACAAAGGAGCAGATGCACAAATTTATAATGAGTGAATGTCAGTTTTTGATTAATATCTTCAGAAGATGTTGTCTTTTGGGGCCTCTTAGGAATATGTTACAAATTTAAAATGAGTGAATGTCAGATTTTAATCAATATCTACAGAAGAAGATGTCAGAGAGAGAGAGAGAGAGAGAGAGAGAGAGAGAGAGAGAGAGAGAGAGAGAGAGAGAGAGAGAGAGAGAGAGAGAGAGAGAGAGAGAGAGAGAGAGAGAGAGAGAGAGAGAGAGAGAGAGAGAGAGAGAGAGAGAGAGAGAGAGAGAGAGAGAGAGAGAGAGAGAGAGAGAGAGAGAGAGAGAGATGGTGTTTTTGATTGTTCAAAAAGCTAACTGTGATAAAAAATATGACATATGGAATTATAGTATGTACAATGGAACCCTATTTATAATAAAATATGCCTCATCATATTTGATAGCTACCAAAACATATCCCTTCATGTACCAAGTGGTGCCTTACTGGCATTGAATTTTAATGAAGAAATGGCACAATGAATATGTCTAAAATGGGTACTTTGTGGTGAATAGAGTGTTATAACAACAGTGCATTTTCAGTCAATACAGGTTTGCATTCTTTATCTGATAAAAATAACTGTGATTTATATATTAAAGGATATGTTTTATACATACAAGTACATCAGCATGGATCTGTTTGTGAAAGATTTGTGTGCAGTACATTTTTTTTCAAGTAATAAATGTATTTATACACAAATGTGTTTTATGTGGTTGGTACCTTAAGACATTTTCCTGCTCTTGTCAGTGTACTTGATAAGTTTGTAAAGCATATTAGTCATTCGAAGACATTCCAAGACAAATATTCCTTACCAATCTAGCAACTTCAGTCAGAGAATGTATTGAATAAGAGGCTAGTTCCCAAGGTAACACTCGCTTCCCTGCATGAACGAAATACAAGGTATGTAGTTTAAACAGCCATAGATTTAGGAGTGGGGGGTTCAAAGAGATTTGGTTTGTTTGATTGTTTAGGGATATGTCACTTTCTTTGTGTTTGTTTGCTTGTTTCTTGTATCATTTATTTGATTCTTCATCACATTCATACATAAAAGGTTGCAAAGTATATTCAAATACAGGAATGGATGAATCAATCGAAATAAAATAGATTGAAAAAAAGTCCACCCCCTAAAGTGACTCCACCACTAAGCACTACAAATGAAGTATTTGACCTCATGACTCCTGATCCATCGCTTCCAAAAGTTTAGCTTCCTTGATTAACGCTGCACCCTTGGCCCCTTTTAAGAAAACAACACTTTCCCGCTCAAAGCGCACAAAAGCGTCCCGGCGTAAATAACCGTCTGCTTGACACTTTGCAATTAAATTTAAACAATATTAAATGGAATTTGCAAATAGTTGTTGTAACATTTTTGTATACATTGACATTTTAGTACAAATTCCGTTTGTTCAGAAATTCTACCTGCAGATTGAAATTGTGCTTAGTTTCAACATTTCTGTACAATAATACACATTACGCTTTTCTTATGTTTGCATTATAACAACGGAATATTTGACCATCTTGAACAAAACGTTTTTGGTGTAGCCTATTCCGATTTGCTAAACTTCATGACCTATAAAATATGAAGTATATATATATTACCGGGTGGTGAAATAGCTAGCTCATATTTAACCGGCTCAAAGGGTAATTTGATTGGACTGAGTCAACAGTGTGTCTTCAGCTGGCACCCAGGGTGCGCCGAGGAACACAGCTGTCGTTGACTATTGGCATCTTATTCTGGTAAATCTCTAAAATTGTAATTGAATTTCGTAGGAAAAAGGTCAACAGTGAATAAAATGGATGAAGCAGACGGCCTTTGAAATTACAGGTCACTGTGCATCGATTTGGTGGAGAAAACGCGGCACCAAAACTGAGTCAATACGTGGTTGTAACTATAGGAAAACACAATTCGGTCTATCCACAACAAATATGAAAATGCCCAGCTGATGACAGTAAATTATTCTAAACATCTCGGTATTACTTTTAAGAGTGATCTAACATGGTCTAAGTATATTAATGATCTAGTCCTAAAAAGTTTAAAAATGGTAAACATTCTTTAGAGTTTTCAATCTGCACTAAACTTTATATATTGGAAATTTTATATATTTTGTTGCATATAAAACTCGTATTTAAATGTGGAGGTGTTCTTTGGAATGGCTGTGTGGAGGCTGACGAGGCAGCATTAGATGGTTCGGTGGATGTAGCACGCGTTTTTATGGACATTTTTTTTCAAATGAGAAAAGCAGCTAGAGACAAATTATACGAAGAGACGGGGTGGGAAACCTTACTATGCAAGGCGCGAAACCTCGTGCGCATGAGATGGGAAATTTATATGCCTGCCCCCCCCCCCCCCCCCCCATCTCCTCTGCATTAGCATCCCATACCAAACACAATGTGAAATGCGAAAACGCGGAACCTGATTTATTATTATTATTATTTTCTTTTTTTACATTGAACCGTTCTTAAATTAAAGTATCCCTAATTAGCATAATTGCATATTATACACTGGTATAGTGAGTCTAGTATTAGATGCGCAGTCCCACAGCACCAACATTTGTGTCTGTATGTGAAATAAATGGAACGCCACGCGCAACTGACAATTTTTATGACCCGAATTTGCACAATTTTCAACATCTTCACTATTCTGAACGATATGTTAAACTTCACTGCAGGCAAAATCTAAAGTTTTTGGCTCACGCGGTGTATGATTAAAACGACGCAAACACTGAGTGTAAACAGGAAAGAAAGAAATAAAGGATGCTGGGAAAAACACAATATGTCTGTGTTGACAAACAGACATAACAAAGAGTGCGTCAACTGAAGGCCAGACTGACTGCTTACTCGTCCTAAACTGCTATAATATTATACTTCGGTTAAAAACTTCATACACCACACATACACCTCACTTCAAACATGTCTTATTATGCCTCCCATGGCACTCAGTATGCGAATCCTTACATACAAAAGTGTAGTAAGGGGTGATAAATCCAATAACTTTCGAAACACAAATTCCTTCTTACATTCTTTTCATTTTTCTTCTAATTCCATACAACACTTAAACATAATGAAATTAATTTCCAGACAAGTGGTAATAGCCATGAAATCCATGCTGAATAAAAATAACCGATATTGAACAAATATCTGTCTCCAAAAGTAGGGCATTATGATAAACGGTATACCATTGAAGTGATACTTTCTCTTCAATATCCTAAGAAAAAGTGACTAAGCTTCGCCCGAAGAAAGGTTGCAGACTTCGCGAATTGTTTGCTCTGTCCCTTCCTACATTTTTCAAAGTTACCCACGCAAACCAGACCGCGTCTACGCTCTTTTAAAATGTAATCATCATCATCATCATCATCATCATCATCATCATCATCATCATCATCATCATCATCATCATCATCATCATCATCATCATCACCACCACCACCACCACCACCACCACCACCACCACCATCATCATCATCATCATCATCATCATCATCATCATCATTTAACCTTCTACCATTAGATTGTGGAACGCATTGCCAACACGCACCAAAAATTCAGAAAATGTATCGGACTTAGAGGCATAATCAGAAACAAGGGCTACATCTAAATTCAAAGCAAAAATTGTACCTATGATCTGAAAAGGGGCGGGCTAGTTTTGTGCCCATAATCATAATAAGGAAGAAGGGCAAGATTTCAATTGAATATATATATAAACTAGAAAAGAAGATTTGTTTCACAGCAAATCTGCCTGGGTGCCTTCAAAATGAGAACAGTTTGAAATGCTACACTTTGCTATTGTTCAACATAAACTAAATTTTGTGTATTGGCCTAATTCACATAAATTAAAATGCTACAATTTTCGTTCTTGGTTTATTGGATGTGGCTATATCACAAACTTTTAAACTGAAGTTGGAATGACACCACTATCTATAGCAGTTATGAAGCTATTCGAGAGTTTATGTTTGTGTATTGCATAATTTGCATAAATTACAATCCAACAACTTTCCTTCATTGTTCATTGGATGCACGTATGTCCAAAACCTACAAATTGAAGTTGCAGTGGTACCTCTATATATAATAGTTTTGAAGTTCTTCAAGATTTAGATTTTGTGTATTCGCATAAATTAAGATCCTACAACTTTGGTTCATGGTTCACTGGATGCACTTATGTCACAAACATATAGAACGAAGTTGAAATGGCACCTTAATGATAGTTTTGAAACTATTCAAGATTTAAAGTTTGTGTATTCACTTGGTAAGGGTAAAGAAGATCTGTTGTATTATTTCTTTCGTTACGATATTTATACCACAAATAAATTGTTTACATCGTGAAATACTGTAAATTGATATACATCATTTATTCTATTCACCACTCTGCAAGATTCAGAAAACATTTTCATTGAGGACAACAAGACTACTGTCAAAATTGAACATAAGTATATGGGAGTACATGTATCAGTATTAATATATGGGAATATCAATGTATTGGAGCATCAGTCTATGGAGTATCAGTATATTATATTTCAGGAAGTTTCTCAGCAGATGACTCAGCCAGCTTTCTGTGGTACATTGTTTTCTATTCCTCTATTTGTGGTCAAGTTCAGGCACAGTTTACAAGTAACTTTATATGATTACTGTCTTTGAACTATTCTGCTTTTGTTTCACCTGTTGATCAAAATAGATTCATATGTAGGTTTAGGGACCCTGTTTCTCAGCTGTCTGATAAAGTTTGTATTAAATTACACACACACACACACACAGACAAAAAGCCTACATACACGCACGCACGCACGTACACATACATACACACACATTGATTGTACTTTTCGGAACTGAAATGAACTCTCACGTCGAAATGGTAAGTTAAATGTTTCAACATTTAAGATTAAAGACATGTAAACAATGAAGGAAGGAATAAAAAAAAGGGAAAATAAAATGAACGAAAAAAAAAGTTGCGCAAGATTTAGATATATGGTCTGCTCCTTCCGAAACGTTTTCGCCTTCAGAAAATGCAGTGACTTATTTAGAAGAGTCAAGAATTTAACATGTTTATATGCCTATTAAGACTTCCAGGTTTTGTTGATATTAGGCTATAATTAACAAGAGTGGGTTACTGTCATTTTAAATGAATAAAAATCAGATAAAAGGGTGGGATATTTGGGAATGTATTGATGGTTCAAAAGGTAACTCAAGCGGAAGTTTTGCACAGCAAGTATTTTAGTGTTGGATTGTGAAGTGGCAAACGCAGTCCTTATTTAGGAAACAAGGCAATTACCCTCAATCAAGCCCACAATGGATTTGCTATTTCCCATTGGATTTTACAAACAAATATTTGCCTCTTTTGGTATTTTCTATTGTCTTTGTAAAGTGTCGTTCCTGTGTCCCAAAGCATTTAGTGGTCACTCGCGAGAGGCAGCTTGGAAGAACCCTTGTTCATCAGACTGTGGAGATTTAACAGGTCGTGCAAACTTTAGGATTATGTGCACGGGTATTCATACCCTTCATTCTTTTTACCCTCGCTTACATAACGACAAATCAGTCACCTAAGTGCACTAATGTATTACCCGTTACTAGTCTTTGCATAGCAATGTGTTAATTGTGATTTGGGATTATTTGTAATTAATTCTTCCTGTCAGTTGTTTGTAGCTTTGAAACTTCACCGCTGTTTTACAGACTCCTTGTACTGCATGTGCGACCACATCACCCAAAAAACTAATCCCTATGGCAACGGGAAACCACTTTCTTTATTATTGTCTAATCACGTGTCAGCCTAGAGTCCACATTCCCAGAAGATTTTTTTTTTCTGTTGGTCAGTCAGATCCCAGATTAACTCCGTGTTTGGATGTTGGTTCATTGGTGTTGAGTGGTTCACCCCTGCAACGAAAACACCTCTGCTGTTGTCACATCTCCCAGGGCACTTCTTTGGTGCTGATTCCATGTCAGTTTCCAACTCACATTTTGCTGAAATCACATAACTTCACGAACGTCACAACATTGGACAAAAGAAACATTGCATTTCTTTACCTCGTGAACTGGTGGAAATACAAATTGCCAAAGACAGAAACAACTTGGCTATGGAAGACTTTGCTCTTACTGTCAAGTATCCTATGCGCCTCGCAAGTTACCATGGACAGTTCGATTTCACTGGGAAAGCATATGGTATCAATCCAGATGATGCGTTTCCTGGCTACAGTATGCCGGCAATACCACCACCCTTAACGCCTGGGCAACAATCAGATGGTTACAGCGACGATGCTGAAAAATCAAGTGAGGGAAATGACTTGCAAATACAGTTACTGGAGAGCCCAGAGAGTCGACAAGATAAGAGTCAGGACTCTGAAAGTGTGGTTTCATCTCCAGACCCAAAGATTGTGGCTACCGGTGGAAGAGTGAGGAAAAGACCGCTAGAAAGTGGTAAGCCACCATATAGTTATATTGCTCTCATTTGTATGGCCATTGCCAATGCCTCGGATAGTAAAGCAACACTTCGAGAAATCATCCAATATATAGAAACGAGATTCCCTTATTTCAAACAGAGCAAGAAATGGCATGGCTCAATTCGACATAATCTCACTCTCAATGATTGCTTTGTGAAGATGCCTCGCAGACGGGGTGATAAAGGCTGCCCATGGGCAATTGATCCTTCTTTTGAGGACATGTTTGACAATGGCAGTCTGCTCCGCAGGAGATACCGTTTCAAAGAAGGAACCAAAAAGTGGGAGAAATCACGAATCAGAGCCCCAAGGCCAGCGAAAGCTGACAAAAGCAAAGATGTTCCACAGAATGCTGTGGTGCGTTCATTCAGCCCGATGCAAAATGCTAATGTTTATACCAACAACCCAAACAGTGTGTCTGAACCTGCCATTGTAACTCCTCAGGCCACTGAGTTCATAGTGAAGCGAGAGGCGGATTCAGATGTTGATGCACTTGGTCCTGTAATTGTAGATTATGAAGGAGACCAATCAAACCGAGTAACAATTAACAAGGGTAACTCATCAGTACCAGGGAGTAATAAAGACAACGCCGAGGAAAAGATGCAAGAGAGTGTCAATGATTCAGAAAGTAAAGTTGGGCTATGGACCCCTCAGTCCGGTCCCTCGGCCAGAATCACTGAGCAACCACGTGGCGCTATCAGCAGTGGATGCTTTTACGCGGGCACCCCATCACATGCGGCACAAGTTCCCCATAGTGTCAAACCAAGCAACAGTGATCTTCCCGTGAATTATTACACAGGCCCTGTTGGTAACTATCCCTTTGGGTCTGGGGATTCAATACACACAGGTTCTTACCGTCATATGCCACCACCCGCGTACGGAGCCTATCCCATGAACTATGGCCTTCAGTTTCCAAGAAACTGTTCCAGCACCCAGCTATATCAAGGTTTTCAAAACGACTATTTTCCACCATATCCATACACGAGCCAGAATATGTTTAAGGAAAATGTATCCAGCTGGCTGTGAGCACAATGGACATTTTAAGCAAGACATAAAGACGAAGAACATTGGCACTTTGGATGACATATAGACTTAATATGTAATTTATTGTTTTTGATAGTACCGTGCACATCACGACTTTGTGAAAGTTCTTAGTTTTAAACGCTTTTTTATTTCGACACGGATGATTGCAGTAACGTTATTGACTTTGAAAAGCTCAAAACACTGCCATAATTTGAAATCTGCATTGCTCCCTTTTCAGATAGATTGTCAAATAAGAATCGTAAATGTTTGCGTGTTTGTTGGAGGCATTTACACAAGTTTATGCCAAGTGAAATTTGTCCTATGAGACGGTAATCTGAACATGGAGGACATGCGCGTAAAGAAGGCAAGCTGAATCGTGCGTGAGTATATGTATAGTAGGCTTATGTTTGATGTAAATATTTCTAGATGATGTACTGTCAACGGACTTTCGATAGCGAAGGGTGTACATACATTCTGTGACGATAATACTATTGTTTTGACACACTTATTGATTTGTCCAGTAAATAAATGTTTGTGTACATTGTACCTTGTATCTTCGTCCTTAATATACAGACGAACATGTGCTCATTGGCATAAAGCTAATTGGCTTCGGTTTGTGAGAGAAAGAAAGAGCGTTACCGGTTTTATTGGCTACTTCCATCAACTTAATGACAGGTTAACCTTTCTTTCACTCTCTTTTCTTTTCGCAGGTTTTGCACTCTCTCAACAACTGCCATGGTTAAAAATTTTGCGTGCAAAAGCGACATAATACGCTGATAAATTAGCAAATGCAAGTTCGTTTTTTTTTTGGGGGGGGGGGTATAGAAGAAAAATCTTTGATGGGATTCGGGGATTGAAAGGATGCCATTTGATATTTTCATACCACTGTATAACAACTCGATGCTACGTAAATGCTTATCTTGTGCATGTATATAGTCCATGTCATGCGTCAAGAATTTTCTTTCTGGACTGCCGAGAAATGGGTGGTGACGTGCGTATACAAGGCCAAGACTGAACGGCGATGACGCAAACACGTGCAATACAAAGGACGTGAACACAAAGAAAATGATTTATTGATCTAAACACTCAAAATATATAAATATTTTGTTTGGACAAAATGTGAAAGAAGAAATAATGTATACTAAATGTGAAATGCAACTGTGGTACACAAAAAGTTGACATAACTCATTCTGCATTCAACAAGTCCAATTATATACATGTATTGACATATTACAATCGAACTGTTTTCTTTTAACAAATTTAGATTATTTGATGGCACTACCGTTTAAAAAGTAGGGAGGTCATAGTACTCGATACATGTTTGCGCAAGAGGTAACATGGAGCTTGTCCATATATTGATTCGTTGAAAATAAGCAAGCAAGAATTTGGTTAATAAATATGCATTTTTTCACATATTTATAAAGGCAAGCTAACTACTCGATATATGTTTGCGCAGGAGAGAACACGGAGCTTGTCCATATATTGATTCGTTGAAAATAAGCAAACAAGAATTTGGTTAATAAATATGCATTTTCACATATTTATAAAGGCAAGCTAACTTAAACATTTTTTATGAATCAATATTAATCATAGTTCATCTTTTAACCAAAATCTTTTAATTGGGTCCTTTCAAAATGTTGCTTTTCCGCGTATTTCTTAACACTTAATATAAACCCGTTAAAATGATTCGGCAAGTCCAATGTTCTTCGTTGGTCATCTTCAGCCAGTGTCAATTGAACAAAATTAAAACGTTGGCACTTAGTTTCACCAGTAAACCTTCTCCTGGGGCCATTATTTTAATTTTATTCTCATGATTCTGTGAGGATAGTGAGTTTTTGAGCTGTCGACTTTCAATATCTTAATACCACCCCCCCCCCCCGCCACACACACAATGAAAAAAAGTCTCACAAGCATTATATTTGTCAGAAAATTACAAATTATTTGGATGGATAGACAAGTGTGTGTGGATGCGAAAATAAAGACCCAACAGTGAACTTTTAATAATTCGGTATTGTGAGTATCGCTACCTTCATCAGTATTCGATGCAAATTTTCGTGCCGCCTGCTCAAAATGTGCTGTCCTCCTTGCAGTGAAATTCCCTTGTATTGCACACACACACCGCTCAAAAAGTTTCACAGGTCAACACATTTATGTTTGTTCGTTTATTCATTTGATAAATATTTATCCTGTGAAATAACCATGATGGCGAGTATAGTACATGCGTGGATCTTCATATTAATATCATGCCAAAATGTCAGACCCTGTCGTCAGGCAACTGGTCCTACGGATGCAACACCCTCGGGGCAACACCAAAGGTGTCACTACTGTTTATGGGAAAGAATATTGCTTGTTCCAGTCATTCGGGCCTATATTAAGTTCAGCGTGTATGAACAGGACTCGCTTTTCCCAGATAGTTTGCTATCAGTGTTGGCAGTTTGGCAAAAAAAACAACAACCCTGGTTTAATACAGGGAATTGCCTGTGTATACTCTACTTGTTTAACGACACGAGCTACAGCCAATATCATATGTATGCCATGTATTTGTAAACACAAGCTCAATGAGAAAGTTTTGTCCGTAAAAACTACACACTAATAAATACATCTACCTTTATCACGCCCAAAATGCACTAAATTACTTTTTTAATGGTCCAGAGAGGCCATGTATCAGACCTCCTACTATGACTCTGCAACTATTATGTATGTAATGCTCAATCCATTACCATTTGTTAAAAATAAAATAAAATAAAATAAAATAAAAAAAATAAATAAAAATCTATTCTAAGCAACCCCTCTGACAATTCCTGGTTTTGGACTTGATCTAGGGCAAAAGACAACAGAGGCATAATAAATCATATGATGTTTTAATAATAAAAATATGTCACAAGACCTGAGATGAATACAATTGAAAAATATGGTATATGATATAAACATATATTAACATGTTCAACTTTTGATTCATATAACTGGTGTTTGGCAGCAGTAAGAGACGTTGGTATGATGAACACATTTTTTTTTTTTTTTCATATCTTTCGTCAATCAAAACAACAGCAGAAAGTTTAAAAACACCAAAATATAATTCAACCCCTCATTTCGAGTAACTTGTCCATGTCCAGTAGCCTGGGTACTTTTTGCTCATACATATTTTTGAAGTCAGTTAATTTTATCATGCATCATATGGAACAAGATACAAAAACAGACATTAAACCAACAATTGTATCCATTCCTTTTGGTTAATATTGAATAAACAATGCAACCAGTGAATTCTTCAGTTCAGATACTGGGCATAACAGCTGTCTGACCTTTGATCCTCAAAGTCGTATGAATGCAAATACTGGCCACTGTATGCTTGTATTGAATATACGACTTGTTTGTTCATGCCAGATCTGCCAATACTGCACTGCAAACCAACCAAGAGTACATCTTGCTCAAGTACTTCCCCATGTCTACTTCACCCTACATTTTCTTGAATGCATGATAAGTTAAGAATTTAGTCTTGTACTGGGTTGCCAGTTAAAACTCTTTTATTTGCAATAATGATGATGTAAATTTACTTTTAACCTTTTCCTGGCTAGAAGACGACTTAACAAGTTTCCCTGGAACAAGGCCCACATTAGGCCATGCAAAGTCATTGTCACAACATCTGTTCTTCTCCCATCTTATTTTTATTCAAATATATTTCTATTAATTGAACATTTAGGTGACAATGTTGGGTCACATAATATTTGATGCCAAAACAGTTTAAAGGATTAAAATAGGCAAAACGATTTTGGGCAAGGTATCACCAAGTCCTGGTTAACCCTACCCTCCCTCAACTGGCCAACACTGGCTGGTGATCAAATGTCATCTGCTTCAATGTTTTTGATTGATTTTAGCAGTAATGACAAACAATTCACACCAGATCTATCAAAATCATGCCCCATACCAAACAATTTGCATTGGATGCCAAGATATCACCGTGCTCCATAACAAGGAAAACTGTCCACTCGATCTGAATTCAAGGGAGAAACAGTGGAGGGAGAAGGGCCGGGAGATCTTTTCATGTTCATGATTGTGAATTTTGTAAATCTTTCATGCTAATTACAAATGGCTAAGTGTCTCAATAAATTGTAAACTAATGTTTAATTCATGAACCATGAATATGTTCTCTCCTTTATCCCCCTTCCCCCATGCACAGACTCTCAAACGCAGCTGTATCTGCCACACAACACAAAACCATTGATTGTTCACACATTTTTTTCCCATGAAAGTCGATGGTTTGTTGATTTAAATTAATTGGCCGGATGGCTGCATGGTTTGAGGTAAGCTCAAATGCCACACACATATATGTGTATGTGTATATATATATATATATATATATATATATATATATATATATATATATAATATATATATATATATATATATATATATATATATATATATATATATATATATATATATATATATATATATATATATATACATACATACATATATCCCAGCCATTATAAGGCTGTCTTCAGAGATCACTGTAATGGAAGACAACTCACGAAAAATGTCATGCTTGTCCCTTAAGCTCTCTTTTCCAAGTCAAACCCACCTGTCCAGAGATGCCTCTTTAACCTTTTCCCCCTTGAATTAAGACCGAGTCAACAGCTGTGTCTGGCATGGGTTGTAAGTGCCCAACCCATGCCAAAGAAAGCTGTTGACCTGGGGCATGTGATCTTGACAGGTCTCATCTACAGTTCTCAAATTGTTATTCATGACTTTTGAAATTAGTTGAAAACACTGAAGCAAATGACATTTGACCACAAGCCAGTTTTGGTCGATTTACAGAAGAAAGGGTTAACAGCATCTTTCCTTATCTGTCGGTTTTTCTACTGGAGCCTTCATTTTGTAAGTATTGTGTCTACCAGAACAGAAAGTTCAAGACAACCACGCATGTTTCTTTGAGTATGTATCAGATACAATGAATATGTCTTGGGCCCAAATCAACATTGCTGGCATGTGATTATGCAGACAATGACCTACATAATGTGCAGACACTCCTAAATATTCATAACCTGCTCAATGGCATTTGTGGCAAGATGAAAATGCTTATGGTAGCCCATCACTTGGTGGACAATCATATTAAGTCACAGTGCAAAGCAGCAGCCCATTCACCGGCATAATGTATTGTGCAAAATAACAGCAATATTGGCACCAGTTGTGTGAAGCTTCATTCCTGTTACCCAAATCATTCATGCAAAATACCACACAAATGTGCTTCACTTGCAAGGTTATTTCAGAAACTTGTACCCAAATACAACACTCCCTGTGAACATACCAAGCTACATATTTTCTGTGCTCCTCTTTAGAGTGAGACAGATAATGAGCTTGGTTTGTCAAGCAGGTAAGTAAAAATTACAAATTGATCACAACTTGGATACTTTGAAAGTTGTCATTTGATTACCTTTTTGGCAATTTAAGTTAATGATAAATATGAAGAAAAATAATAACAACCATGAACAATAATGCTGTTCTCATTATCACATGCTCTGATGATTCGAAAGGGGTATTTTACTTTTACAAGTCATAGCCCAGTAGACTTTCTCAAAACACATAAAATAATTGAGAGACTACTCAGCAGGAAGGTAAGAGGCATCCTAGTGTGCCAGTACAGGTACTAAATATGATCTAGTACAAGTTAGAGAAAATAAGAAGATTGAGAAATTATGGCTAGTATGAAGTACAGAGAACAAAAGGGCCTTCAGCATGCAAGTACAGTAACTAAAAATGCCCAGTATGCAGAAAACCTCTTTACCTCCTGTACTAAAACAAGTAGATGGTAATTATATATGTTACAACCCATAGCTTTTATTCCCCTTTAAACAGCTGATGTACCAGATAATAAAATGTTTCATTCTCATTTGCAACAGTTAAGTTATCCTATATTAAAGTCCCATGGAAGTAAAGCTACAAATAAAATATACTGAGTTGCCTGTAAACATTGAATTTTAATTAAAACAAGGCACCTTGATAATAAAGACACAACAATCTGGTGATTATTAATAACATGATTCCAGATATTAATAAACTGTACTTTCTCTTTCACACTTGAGGCCACGGAACTTTGAAAAAAGTTGGGAGATTCCACAAAACTGCTTGTCAGCCTTTTCTTAAAAGCAATGCACCAGTTGATACCCTGTTCTCAGGTGCTCTCAACATGATCTTAAAATTAGTATCCCTATCAAAAATCTTTAATGTTGATATTCTTATGGCTAGGACTGGACAGTATCAACCATACTTTTATTGCATCTTGCTGAAGAATGTTAAGTACAAATACACTTATGGGCAAAAATATTGTGTGCATATCTTTCTAATTAATAGAGATCCAGCAAGTCCAACCCATGTGACCACTGTCACAGGTCAAAACATTGGAGGGCATATTTTGGCCAGTGAACTTTAGCTTTACTCAATACATGTTTATTCCAAATATGCATTCCTACTGACAACTGCACGAAAATTACTACTGCACCTGAGGCAAAATAAGAAATAAAGTCAGATCCAGAAATGACCCTAGAACATAAAGACGGGTGTAAAAAAATGGGACAATCTGATTTGGAATTTTCTAGCATATATGTGTGCTAAATTTCCAATGCTACAATCAATGGAAAAATGAATCTGTGAGCTTAATTTGACCATGATTTACATAGCAATCAATATATAGCACATTTCCTTTGCAAACAAGTAATATTTACTTATGTACTTGAAAAATGTGGCCACTGAACCATGCAGCACTTACAATAAGTACATATACTGCAATACTTCCAATGTTTCATGTCTTTTCTGAAGAAAATTGTTTCTTCACAAAGTCAGGGGAAAAAGTTAAGTCTGATTTCCACTTCTGTTTTGGAAAATGACTCAAAATCTCTCACACCAACTCGAAATTCAAAATCAGATTATCCATGAGGCTCCCCAGCAATCAAGATACCAAGTGTTGCAAATGTGGTAATTCCACACTTGCCAGCATATTTTTTTTTTTTTGTGTGTGTATAGACATAACAGTCCTGATTGCCCTCTTGCTCACGATTGTCACTTCAAGTGCCAGTTTTATCTAATAAGTGGACTACATTCTATGTTTCCTTTTGCACTCTACTTCTGTGGAGTGCAGAAAACATTGAACCAAGGGTCTGTTCAGTGGGCAAGTACCAGTCACCACAGCTGGCAAGACAGAACACAACATATAACACATGATAGTTAACCCTTTCAGTGCCAAATTTTGGACTATCAACAGCTTTTCTCTGTGTGCAATGGGCGCAATGTGCCCAACGTGCGCCGAGAAAAGCTGCTGATCTTGGGTATTCTCTCTGGAACTATAGGTATACTGGTACTTGAATGAAAGGTCTTTTTACAAGAAATACAAATCAGGGATCCAAATGATAATTCAGAGTTGTCTGACTTAATTTGATCAACTTTAGACGTGATTAGCACTAAAAGAGTTAGGACAAAGATAAGTTGGGTGAGAAATACAGTACAGGATACCTTGGAACTATAACATCACAAGCCACGTATTATGAAGGCCGCCTGATATTGCACACAAAGAATATATACACATCAATAAACAGGCAGACCACATACCATCCTGCCTCTATGCTTTATGCCTGGGTAGTTGACTATACATGCTTAAAGCAGTGTAAACAAAAAAAAATATATATATATATATATGTAACACAATCAACAAGAAACAAAGATAAACTTGATTAACTGGGCCTGTGCATCACAAAGTGGGATGCCTTGAAGATTGAGCTGTCAATCAGTTGGACTGGGTACCACCCACACATTGTTAGTGCCTGGTCAGTAGAACTCTGCAAACACAGCATTGAGGCACCAAGGTTAGTAACATGCAACATGTATCACAAGTTATGGAACATTTCACCACAATCCACCACAGGAATCTACCATCTTCACACATACACATGTACTTCCACTTATCACATGCATATTACCATTGCCCATCCTTTTATCAATCTGCTAAGGCTATTGAGATTTCAAATGTCAAACATTGACAGGTTGGAGCCAACAAGTTATATTGTATGTTAGTGAAAATGCTGGCATGGTATGAAATAAATGTTTCCTTGCCCAGCAGAGATACTTCTTCTAGGCTCTACTTGTACTATTGACTGTCACTTGCCCATAAAGCTAGGGAAAAGGGATTACTTGCTTAAATTAATTCACAAACAAGAATGCTGGCCTGGGGGAAGACAGCAGGATTGCAGATGACAACTGACTTGGAATGTGAGTCATACAAGCAGTCTAAAAGTGAATATTGGACTTTCCTTTTGTTAAAATATCAATGGAATGATAAATATGATGTACATAAAATACATACGAAAAATTGACTTTTTCATTACAGTACAGGGCCTGATGTCCTGAATCCTTACCCACTTAAATTGCCCAAAAATGTCCACATATAAATTCTGATCTGCTTGAAATAATATTTCTACTTAAATTCATATTCATAGGAAACAATTTTGCTCAGAATTGTAGATAGGACCTGTTATGATGCCACACCACAGATTTATAGGTTTCCTTGGTGACAGGAAAGATACTGACTCAGTCTTTTTCTGACCAGGAACAGGTTAAATTATAAGTACATGTAATTAAATACACCACATGCACAAACATGTATTTCGATCAATTCCTCAAAAGTCTTGGCCTAGGGCACGTGGTCTGATATTAATTCATCACTATAAAATGAGCAGCCGAATAGCTGAAATAGATTTAAAGTGCAATCACAGATACTGGCCTAGCTTTGTCACATGATGCATGGTTTGGTCCTGATACATGTCCTGACCCAGATAATTGACCTAGTGGCCTACTTTTATTACACGACACATCCTTGGGTTCTCATACATGTGTATGTGTGTCTGTGTGTTTTACACTGGTGAAAAGGCAAAAAAAGTATAGCCAGGACATGAATGTGTGAAGGACCTAAACACTCATATACATGGGTGGTTGGATGGAAAAAGTGTTTACAACATGCCTCGTCTCACAGGTCACCAGGCATAAACGTACCGTCTCACATGGCAAAGTAAATTGTGTTTTGCACACAAAACTATTCACAAGAAATCAAGACCTTTTCAAGATTCTTGAATTTACATGTACCTCAGACAAATTCCGCAACCCACCAAAACAGATCTTTGAAGTCTTATCCATCAAGAGAAATAGATATCAGGATTAAAGCGGTTTCTCATTCAAAAGATAAAAAACATGCTTAAATGCAGGGGTATCATTGCTTGCAGGCAGAGTGCTCACAACATAGGTGCAGGGTATCATCATAGGGTTTCTGTCCCATCTGAAAAGATTTTTACTTGAGCCCCCCCCCCCCCCTCCCATCTCAACAAATCTATATACCTAGTGACCCATCCATCTTTTTGGGGGTAATACATATACAAAGAGGTACTTTGTAATGCTTTTCAAATGTAGATGATCTGAACTTTTCTTGGTCAGTCCTTTTTGTTGCGTTGAACAGTTATAGTAACATTGGAATCTCAAATACTGCAGGACCTTTTCATAATTTTTGATTCATCTTCATATGACACCCCCCCCCCCCCCCCGACTACACTGTACTGTCATTTTATACCCTCCAAGAGGTGATACAATTTTTATGTCCCCCCACCCACCCATGTTAATTTTTTTGACACATCTCTGCAAATAATGATCTGAACCAATATATAATCCACCAAATACTTGCATAATAATGTGAGTATTGCTTGAACATTCCCCTGACTCAATTCTCATATATATATGGCAATTGTGATTTTTTCCATGTCATATCCTATTACACCAGGAAACGTCACTGGTCAAAGCTAAAACAACACAAAAAGGCAAAGATGGTCAGAAAGGAGACCTGAGCATTTTGATAGGCTCCTCCAGTGCAACAGGAGGGATGGTTGACGACTGCTCTAATAACCAGCCGTTTCTATTACTTCCATGTGCTTTTTCCACCAAATAAATGTTACAGATAATCTCTGGACCTGCCCAAACAGGGATCACTGTAGGGTCACATTGAGAATAACTTAAGCACATTCAGAAATCTGCATCAAAATTCTGGGATGAGATACTCATCATGCAAAATGTCATCCTTAATGAGTAACTTGATACTATTTGACATGATGACATTCCAGATCTATCAGATATGGTCTTTTGAACCATGCTGATCAAGCCAGCAGTCAGTCTTGAGATGTCCATGAAGCAATAGTTAAGGGACTGAAAGAAGAGCAGCGCCCACTCAGATACACATATCTGCACAAAGATATGCCAATGTCCCCCGAACATTCCTTTCACACCCACATCATCACACAAATAAAAAATAAATTACAAAGTCAGATCAAATACCTCAACCACCAATACTTGTCATCAAATATATAATAATGGTACTACACAAGGTTACATTTTTCCTAGTTAAGGGTACATGGACATTTAACACACAGGCACTAAATGTCATGCAAGTGTATGCCTTTTCTCTCTCCTGTTCAATACATCCAAACCTCGTTGTACCAGTTTGGTACATGCACGATACAAGCAGCTCTAATCTGTCTCTAAACCATAATAATAATAATAATAATAATAATAATAATAATAATAATAATAATAATAATAATAATAATAATAATAATAATAATAATAATAATAATAATAATAATAATAATAAATCATACATAACAGAACAAATAGGTTAACTAAATGCCAACTGACTCATTTAACGATTGCAGACTTCAAACTTGTTTGTTTTAATCTCTTATTCACCTTTGGAATTAGACATGAATTATACAATTGCACCACAAAGTATAATTTGAATTATACTATCACTGTTTTAATTCAGCCAAAATTGGAGAGCACTGCTTTAATTTAGCCAAAACGAGGCCCATGGGCCTAACACTACTGCTGACATATTATCTGTTGACCATTACCAAAAAATCATTTTCTGAAATGCATTCCCTCCACGACCCTGAGAAATTAGTCAAGATCATCCATACAATGCAACATCAAACTTCCACATGAACACACATGTTTGGCACATTTGGTATCATTCCCCTTATTTGTTATCAACCAATTGAATTTAGCATCCTTTTCTGAAGTGCTCAATGACCTTTAAAATAGGTCAAGGTTACACGACATACATTAACCTAATGGATATTGGGTGTACGTTTTGCAGTTGCAACTTAATTTATTATGTCATGGCTATCACAATACAGTCATCTGCTGACATGCATTCCCTCTGTGATCTTGAGAAAGTGGGTCAAGGTCATCCATATTATGTAATATGAACTACCATATATGATACACATTTATGATACATTTGGTATTGTTACCCTTCTTATTTCTCAACATGCCGAATTTAATGCTAGTTTTGACCATATATTACATAATACTATAGATGGTGCAAACAACATCTACGTTAACATCAAGTTGCATACACTTGATAAGCCCTAAAAGTTATATGGGCCTAACTGAAAAATTGTGGGTGCAGAACATTCACAAGTTGACCCCTATATTCCAAATCAATGGGTCACAGTGACCCAAAAAGTAGGTCCTCAAGTACAGTTTTATGTATAATGTTATTAAGTGCAATTTTATTCTGAAGGCTCAACTCTCTTTGCCATTGATGTCCAAGCTACACCCTGCTATTACAAAATCATCTCTTTCAACTTTACAGGCACGGTGGCCTCACAAAACTAGATCAAGCATTGGACATGGTCTATATATCCTATAAATTTGAGAAGTCTAATCCAATTACGTTTCCAGATATGAAATTTTTTATTTTGAAACACATTTTTTCTCATAAGTTCCTTCAAATTACAGGTGGTGCCACTGGTGTCATAAGCAAGTGAGGCTTTGACCACCACAATCCCACTACATTTCATGAAGATTGATCAAATATTAAGCATGCTAGAGCAGTCACAAGATTTTCATATTTTGCCCCATATATCACATAACACTGCAGCCAAAAGTTTATGGATGGATGGACAGACACGAGTGATCACATAAGCTCTGCCACCTTTGGTCAGCAGAGCTAAAAATGGTTAACATTGATTGAATTTTCCAAAACATGGTTAGTACTGCTTTTGTTTGGCAAAAAGTGCTCATCATTGCTTTAATGTGGTCAAAGATGGCACTGTACATTATTGTGGGGCAGGTTACTTTATTTCACTACATGGCATTATGTAATAATTCATGTATATCTCCAAACTACAACTTTGGATGAAAACTAAATAGATATACACATGCTGACTTTTTGACAAAAACTGAAGTTCTAGTATCAATAACCAAACATAACATTTGACCTGAAAGGTTCACGCCACGCCTCATGGGAATGGACAACAGGACATCATGTTGAGGTGTTTCTCACGTGCCACAATAACAAGCAACATTCAGCTGAAGTTCTCATTTGCCAACCAAGCAACACATCTAGCTAGTGTTTCTTATGTGCCACATGAACAACACGACATCCAGCTGAAGTGTTTCTCATGCGACACGCGAGCAACATAATGTATGCAGCAAAGCATGTTGATTCAAATGCAGAATAACATGTTTTATATAGCATAAGACATTTTCAACTGGAATCTGCAGACATGTATCAAAGTTGATGTTCTGGCACTTTAACAGAATCAACACTGAGAAGTTGACTAAAAGAAGCAGCAGTTGTTCTGGGAATAGTTAGTTGACAACACATGTACTGACCATTTTATACTTTGAGAAATGAATGTATCCCAAATTAATGTTAATGTGCAGGTATTGTACTTCCCTAGCACAATATTTGTATTATACTTCCCTACTATAAACAATGGACAAATCTGTCACTTCAAATGTACAGTACCTGTATATCTCTGTAGTGCACCTTTGTTGTTGCTAAATTGAAGCGAGTAAATATGTATACATGTACAGTGAAATCTGTTTTGAGGGACCACTGTAAGGCCTGCCTTTTCAGATCATGGTTACCATGTCCCTTTTACCGCCTTTCCCATGTTATTGCACCTCTGTTGAGACTACCTGTTTTATGTGACCACTTTTGTCCTGCCCTAGGGGCAGTCTCTCAAAACAGATTTTACTGTACTACTTTAACTTGCCCTAGATAATGCTGCTGTATTTATCTCAAACCACAGTACAACACATGGAAATATGCTTCCTCTTTTACTTAGAGTATTGAAGACTGACTTACTCTTGTAAATTATATTATATACATGTATATAAATTATAGAAGCACTGAAACCCAGGATTGGCAGGATATTTGTTGCCAAATGGCATAATGTTCTTTTCACCATAAAAGCAGGAAGGCTGGAGAAGTTTGACCAGTTGACTGGGCCTGAGTACACTGGCCACCAACATGCAGCATGCCCATGGCAGTATGTCTTCCACCTCTAGAATAGGGATCAGCTAGGCTTTGGCGATAGGTCCACTGGCACCACCACCTCCACTTTCATATGATCCTGCACCACACCTCAAGGACAAGTGACTCTTCTCACATACTGATATCAAAGAGGGCGTTTTATGTTTGTTTTTGTTTTTGTTTTTTTTTGTTTTCTGGTGACACCAACATCAATTTCCCAATCTTCAAGCTGCATTATAACTGGTTGCTCTGCCATATAGTGCACTTTATGATCCAAACAGAATTACTTGTTTTATTGAAGCAAGATCCCCTTGGGTTCTATGCTCTTGGGTCATTTATATATGCCACAAATTATTTTTGGTGAAAGTCTTGTCTTTTCAGCACTTTGATAGAGTATGTGAGAAAAATCCTCTTTGTCTAGCAAATGGGACCACATTGGTGACACTTCCACATTTTATGCTTGACTAACCTAACAAAGTGTCATAAAATGAACCCCAAAAGCACAGACAAAAGGATTCAATTAGTTGCCAGGAATGGAGGCTGTATCACACCACAGAGACTGAAGGCAGGACTCTCTGTGTGCCATGTCACTACATGTATCTTTCCACTGCTACCCAGACCTCATTGTACCTAGTTCCAAACAACAAGATGGAAATTGAGCAATTTGTTTCTTTTGCACACAAATTGCAGATCTTTATAATTAACTGAAATAACCATGCTTTCTTTCAATTAAAAAAATGTTCCAAAACTGCCAAATGAGAGAGAATTTTTTTTTCTCATTGATCTATTTCTTGTAAATTCTTCTTCCCTTTCCCTCTTAAGAAAGTGAACAGAGAAGGTATCTTTCCATCAAAACTACTCTATCATTAGATAAATTATGCAATTTCAAACATTTCCCATTATAGCAGATATCATACATACACATATATATATATATATACATATATATATCACAGATATGCTTTATTTTCCCTGCTTAATGTCATCTGAACACACAGTGAGTCCTTAAATAATTACACATAGACTATACAATAATGAGCTGGGGCCTACTTGTTTCGCTGGAATCAGAATATATTGATCTTGGCCCACCATTTTGATGGTTACCAATAAACACATAGTCCTGTTCAGGCACCCCTGTGGTGTGATTGTCAAGTAGTAGGGATATTTGACTGGGTGAATGGGCCATGTGTGAATGGTGGTATCTGTCCAAGTGAGTGTCACTCTGAACGTAGGGCAGGATCTCCTTGCGCTTGCGTGCCTCATTGGCATCATATTTTGCCTGAAAAATTTAACATGAAAATTAAATGTTACAAATATCAAACAGTGTTCATCAAAGAAGTTAGTGGTGACTTCACTGTCTTTCATGTGAAGTCTTCCTCAGGTACCAATAACTTATGTGGTTTGAATATAGAAGCTCACCCATTTCCTTATTGTTATCTAAAGAGTGCGAGAGTACCCATGAGGGCAAGAGGAATTCTAGACCCATGTCAATTTTCTACTTCTAAATGCAATGCAATTTTGGCTCAACACAATTTAAATGAAAGCTCAGGATGATCCTAGCTGGCATGAGAAACTGGCCTCTTACCATATTAAAGACTTCATTTGAAAACGATTTTTTTTTAGAGCCTTCTGCACCTTTTTCCACTTGTACAGTGCAATATCTTAACATATGTGGCTTTTTCAATGTAAATTTTCAGTCACATCCTAAAAATTAAACATAAAGAACATGCCTCAAAGTGGACCACTTCACTGGTATTGATGTTAAATTCAGCTTTTGTGTTAATACTTTACAACTGTCAATGCAATTTAAGATTAACACATACGTTCAGTTAAGAAAGTAAATCTTACAAATTTGCCACAATACTAAAGTTATGTTCCATTAGACACCCTAAACTTTGATGAAAATTAAAAAGAAAAAAAATACCAGACAGAGAGACCTATGTGAATATAAGCTGAAGTGTAACCTTTGCCCTGCATCACAATTTCTCAGCAAAACAGAATTTTGGACACTTGTAAAAAACAACCATGGTTGATATAGGGCTGACTGCAGAGGGAGCCACTCACACTGATACAATAACTTTTTTCTACATATATATATTGTATAAAACTATTGGTGTATATAAATTAAAGTTAATTTGTGTATATATTATGTGGTGTATCTTGAGAGAACCATTATATAAATACAACAATTTCTTGTTATAATAATTATACATGTACACCACAATTCATCTGCAAATAAATACCATTGTTGTCATGATTCACTATCTTTCTCACTGATATATACCTCTCACTACTGCAAACTTTTATTTGAAAAATATATATAATAAAAAGTTAACAAATATACATTGAGGCAATTTACTGGGCAGTCCTCAAGACCCATACTGGATTGCATTTTGTAACTACACACAATGGAACAAGAATGGATAAAGCATCTGCAGCAGCCAGAAAACATATTTGACTATTTTCTGTCTCACCCACCCTCTTTAGATATAAACTCATGGGACTAGATTCATTTGGTTATAAAATTGCTGCTTTCAGATCACAATATATTGCATCTACTTTGATTAATGTACTTAACAGATGATGCAAAGTTACATGTAGCAGATTCTTGAAATAATGAAGTTCCATGTGGTATCTGTAAGCTATGGTTTAATAATATAATTCATGTGGTTATCTTTATATGCATCCTAACCAATGTAAATGTTAGGCTCATTCAAAGAAAGTCTTTAGTAACTATAAAAGATAACTCAATCTTCTAAATGCTCAGCATCACCTGCATTGGTACCAAGTCCTCTCTCAGAAAACAATGAAGCCTTCTATGTGCTGGTTGTTGGTCCCTCCCACATATCAATGCTGCTTCTTATGTATTGGTCTCACATCCCCTACCAGATTACATTACAACCTCTTCTTTGCTGGTCATAGGTCCCTTCCACATAATGCAACCTCTTAGAGCTGTTTTGGTTCTAGCTCCCCTCCCTGGTGAAAAGGCAGCCTCCTCTGCATTGGTCCCAGCACCCTATGACAATAGTGCCTTACTCTTGTATTGGTCCCTGGACCTCTCCCAGACAATGCTGCGGCCTCCTCTGTATTTTATCCCAATACTGTCTCCAGACAATATTACAAGTTAATCTATTCTGGTCATAGGTCTGTTCTTCACAAAAACTTTAAGTCAAACTCACTTTGCATTGGTACCATGTATGCCCTCCAAGAACACTTACATACACTGTGCTTATCCTGGGTCTGCTTTCAGACAAAACTAGAACTATTCTGTATTGCTTCTAGGTGGCCTCTCTGACAACAGTACTAGGGTTTGGATCTGTTCCCACACAGAACAACCCTCTTCAATTGACCCATGTGTGTTCTCAGACAACACTTTTAATATTCTTAATTTGTTCTGAGGCCTGGTCTCAGTGAACATAGCCAATCTAGTTTGTGCATTGGCATTAGGCATACCCTGTTAGAACACTGTAGTCTGTTATGGTTTGACTCTAGGTCTTCTGTCAAACATCACTATTACGCAGTGCATAGCTTATACACAGGTCCTATGGTTGCCTTAGACAACAGTATAGTCCACTGTGCACTGGTCCTGGGTCTGCTCTGAGACAACACTGTGGATCATTGCATATTGATTCAAGGCATGCTCTAAGACAACACTGCACCGAGTGTTAGTCCCAGGGATCGAGCATGACAGCAGGCTACACACAGGGATTGCACCCTACACACTCAGCATAAAGGAAAGAATATTCCTATTCCACAACACAAATGTTGAAGTTTCAATATTAAAAGCTAATTTAACAATGGAATAACAAGACTTCGCTGTTGTAAATGTCATAAAGAAATAAAAAAACTTGCCTGAACGGATAGTTTAACAATGGAACAATAAAGAGACCTCTTTATTTTTTTTTGTAATAAATATCACATGGACATAGCAAACAATTGACAGCACAACAATGGAATAAAGTGACCTTTGTTTTGTAAATATCACATGAAAATGGCACACTCTTGCTTTGCGTGAACAGACATCTCCCTAACCTTGCTATTTTTTTTTTTTTTTACAGATATTTATTTTCTCCTTTAAAAATACCCAAAATAACTCTAAAAACACAAATCTGTTTCTGCAAGCAAGGACAACAGCAGATAGAGGTACAATGCCACATCATACTACCTTATTGTAGAGAAGCACTCCAAAGATGGCAGTGAACATGCCCACCACATTGAAGGCTGTCACTGGGTTCTTGAGTGTAATCAGTGACACACTGATGATGGATATTCTCTTTGTGGCATTGGCTACAGCATAACTGAGCGGTGAGATCATCGCAATGATTGTGAAGGCAATCAGGTTCTGGGCAAAGTTGCAAAATCCATCAATAAGTAGCAAAGCCAAGATCCTGGGTGCATGAACACTGTGGTGCTGTAACAAAACACACACAAAGCTATCAGATACAGGAAATGGGTGCAGGGAGGAAACAAACTTTTTGCTTGTAACTTACTGTTCAAATTACAGTAGATGTATTTGTAAGTTATCATACACAATAAATCAGTATTTTTTCCATGCCTGAAAGTGAGAACTGACCAGAAGGGACACAAAAGGTGAGCATCTTTAAATACCAGACACATGTGCAATATCATATTTAAAGATGCGCACCTTTTGTGTCCCTTCTGGTAAAAAATATGAACACTTCTACCCACAAGTAGGTGCAGATATACTTATTTATCATGATTTACAGCAAGTATATCTGCACCTACATGTGGGTGAAGTGTTCATATTTTTTGCCAAAATTGTTTCGTCTTTGAAACATTAATTTTTTAAGGAGACACAAAGATCCATTGCACTGTCAGTTTACTTATGACAGTCCAAATACTGTATCTGGCTACTTGAACTTGTCTGAAGGAGCAGCCATGTCAAATTACCTCAGTCCTTTCAAATAAGATTTGCACTTTTGGGTAACACAAATATTGTGTTCACATGTTTTACAATAGCCATTGTAGATACACAGTGGTCCCTGTCTTGAGAGACCACCCCTAGGGTAGGGGAAATGTGGTCTCTCAAAACAGGTGGTCTTTTGTTAGAGATATAATAACATGGAAAAGATAGCACATTGTTCTGAGAGAGCGGTCTTAAAAGACATGCAATCTCTCATTGGAGGGGTCTCCGAAGACAGGTACCACTGTAGCACAATTTATGGAACTGGTTGGATATGCTAGAGTAACTTAGTATGTGCAGCTGTATATGGGTAGCCAAGAGGAGTATTAATTGTGCAGGGTTACATGGCAGTGACTGTAGACTGTGTCAACTTACAAGACTTGTATCATTCCATATACTTCTTAGATCATGGAAGAACCACACTGGACCAAAACAAACAGTTGCTATTCTTGCTAGGATAAGTAGCAGTCGTAAATGGTGTATTCCAGTGTCCCTTAAGCACTGCAACAAATTAGCTCAAGTATCATAAACATGCACACTCATAAGGCATAACAACAAATTGTTGAGAGCTCTGCTGTCCTGGAAAGCCATGGGATGTACAGCTTATGCTCATCTGAACTAACTGTGGTGCAACCCCATCAAACGTGAAGTGGAGCTGGGCAAGTTTTTCATTTTTTCAAAATAATTTTTTCAAAGAAAACAGATACTGCCACTTACTATGGCATCTCCTTTACTTGCTTATTATTGATCACCATGTAAAAAAAAAAAAAAAAAAAAAAAATCCTTTCCAGTCAGGATATGAAAGCAGTATCAATCCCCCAATAGCTTTGGTAGAGAATAAAATACAGGCATGGAGGCCTGACACATTGGAAGAGAATGCTGCCAGTGGTTAGGGAGAAGAAAATAGAAATGGCAAATCACACAAATATGTAAAAAAAAAAAAGAAATTAGGAAAAAAAAGAGGGAAGCAATCACAGCACTACCTGCTGAACATTGTAAGTGATAGAGGTACCCAGAAGTGTGATTTCAATACAACTAACCAAGCAATTTCAGAAAAGATTTTACCATATTTCCCTAAAAATGAAGACAAAAATCTCGCAAAAATCACTGGAGCATGACATACTGAACAAACTTAGCAGAAACTCATCAAACACACATTCCCACCAACTTTGAAGAGGATCCAGCTGAGTTTTTGAGAAGTTATAAATGTAAATTTTAGACAAAGAGTTTACAAAAGACTATGAACTTAAGATATGCTCTGAGCTCCCCCCCCCCCCTTATAAATGTAAATTTTAGACAGAGAGTTTACAAAAGACTTCAAACTCAAGATATGCTCTGAGCTACCCCCCCCCCCCCCCAAACATATATATCTTTCATGTGATTGATATAAAACACACATAATGCAATCACCCAGACATGCTTTTACTTTCATGACCTTCTGTGGCATATTTAGATAACAACTCATGACAAAACATTAGCTATGTCTGATCCATTTAAGGTTTGCATCATGACATACAATATACATGTGTATTTTCCATTTCTAAGAAATGCACTTTTTGTTGGATTTATTTTAGCTTACATTTTAGTTTTTCATTTACTTACTTTTTTATCATATAAAGGACCTGATAAGATGTTTCTCAGATAATATACAAGCATATTGACTACAAGAACAAAAAAAAAAAAAAAAATTGCTACTTACCTTTTTAGAAAAAATATTTTGTAAAGCAAATCCTAATGTTGCTACAAGAGCTGAGACAAGCCCAATGACATCAAATGACACCTCTGTTAATGTTGCTATGACAACTCCTCCTATAATTGGCACCAATGACAGGTAAACCTGAAACAAATGCAAAAGCCACGGTAGCAGCAATTAATATCCATTTTCTTAATGCCATCAGAGATTCTAAAAGGCAATCTTTTACCACATACTCTACAGGTAAACTAAAACTAAATGTGACAGTTAGGTCCAAGCTCCTATCCTCATTAGCCTATGACCTTGAAAATGAAGTCAAGGTGACCCAAAGTTGATTAGCCAAGACCTAGTCCAAAGTACTTGACATGCACACAGCCAATACAATGGCACCTGTGCTGATGACTTTTATATCTGAAGTCATCATTTTAACCACCCTTCATGACACTGCAGTCTGTGGAAAAGCACTAGTCTGTCAGTTTTTATGGATAAAAAATTCCCCAGACCAATAGAAAACGCTAGCAAGTTACATGTTAAAGTATTGGGACTTTCGAAATTTGAGCAAAATGACTGATAGTAGAAAAGACTTTCCACACAGACTGACACTGGAGTATATTTCTCTGATATATTTACTTTTAGATCACCTAACGCCATTTTTCGCTGAGAGTAGGTGCAAGGTTAGAATTTTGGCGAGAATCTGAGAAATTAAGAATCTATTCTGACAAAGATTCTCCTAAAGCCAGGTCGATTCCTGTGGGGCCCTGGAGGGGGAATGATAGAAAAATATTTTTATTTTGTTCCCTTGCAATAACTATTGCGTTTCCACACAATATCATTTCATTCTCTTGCAATAATTATTACATTTCCTACTAAATATTGTTTCGTTCACTCACAATAAAAAACATATTACTTACTTATGTACCCTAGGAGTAATTTGGCCGCCCCAAAGGGACATAAGAGTTTATCAATTATATTAGGTTCCCTCACAATACTATTGCATTCCCTCAAAATAAGCATTTCATTCTCTCGCAATAATATTGTGTTCCCTCAAAATAATTACTTTGTTCCCCAGTAAAATACTATTGCATTCGCTCGCAATAACTATTTTAATTCCTTCACAATAACATTTTGCTATGAGGGAATGCAATAGTATTTTGAGAGAACAAAATACTTGTTTTGAAAGAACGCAATATTGTTGCAAGGGAATGATAACATTATTTTGAGGGAATGCAATATCATTGTGAGGGAACAAAACAATTAATTCATGGGAACCCAATACTATTGCAAGGGAACGAAATAAAAATAACATTTTCTTATGTCTCTTCTGGGCCATGTTGGACTGCTCCTTGCACAACTATGTTTTCATTGCAAGGGAATGAAATAATATTAGGTGGGAATGCAATATTTATTGCGAGGGAGCAAAATATAAATAATATTCTCTCATGTCCCCTCTTGGGCTCCATAGATTCCCCTTTACATGCAATTAGAGTAAATCCAAACAGATTCTTGCAGAATTTTGTGAAATTTTAGCCCTGCTTGGGGTCTCATATAGCAGGTCCTAAGTGGTCTCTCCATGGAGGTCAAATAGCATGGACAAGAACACTACAGTGCTGATAAATATGGACTTAAAAGGCAGGTGATCTCTCAACAGAATTGTCACTCAGAAAAATTGACTACTGCATACCTCCACGGGAAACCTGTGGCCTTGGAAAATTGGTTGTGTGTTTATCTATGATGATCATAGATACAAAATATTGATGATTGTACATATTTATATAGTGCACACATACAATTTTAGAATATACACATCCACACATAATGAATAAACTTAAGCTGTGAACTGATAAATAGCTGTGTAAACAGTCAATTCTTCAGTTATTCGATTATAGCATGTTGCACATAAATCCTGAAATAATTACTTACTGTTACAACCATGGCCCCAAATATACCTCATGAACTTGTTCACTGTCCAAGCATACAGCAGAGTTACACCTGTTTTCATTGTGTGTCTTGTAAATGAGCTAAATTTGCCACACAGTGCCAATTGTTCACACCTGAAAGTCACTAACTACTGAACGACCACTTCAATTAAAAATCTGTAAGATGTAATTTTAACCACATGAGTGGTGTGATAATGATTTGACATGATTAGTATGGAAATAGGTTGAGTCAGTACAGGTCTACTTGTTTCAACATGTGCATGCACATGTAACAACTAAATTTGTGATCACAGATTTTTTTTTTTAACAGATACAATGTAACCAATGTTTTGCGGTTTGTAATAATCATGATCAATGGACCATATCATAATCAATTGACCATAACCAATGTTTTGTGGTTTGTAATAATCATAATTAATGGACCATATCCCATGGAAAAAAAATGTATACTTTTTGTGTGATTATATGATCAGATATTTTTTTACTTCAGGCCAGTTCAGGTCTAAGTTCAAAATACAAACATAAAATCATAAGATACTGATTTTGCACAACAAAATCAGATGTCTTTATGTAGAACATTTTGTCCCTGAAGGAGATAACTGATAATATCATTGCATGGGATCCAAATTCACATATGTGACCCTGTGACCATGAGAATAAGGTCAAGGCGACCCAGATACAATCCCAACTTACTATCATCTTGATACATATTCTTACTAAGTTTAACGTTTTAGTTAAGTTATTGAGAATCAGGTCAATGTGACCCAGATACAACCCAACCCTGGATATCACCTTGATACATAATCCTACCAAGTTTCACCATGTTCTTCTTTTAAGTTCTTACATATTTATCACATAGAAACCAATTTCACATGAGTGACCCTGTGATCTTCTGAATTAGGTCACGGTGATCCAAATTGCAATAATTGAGGTTATATTAAGTAAAACATGAAAACATGGGGCATTTTGAAGCATTGTGCAAGAAAAAGAAAAAAAATATAAAATAATATTGGAGGCATTTGTCTTTTTAGAGCATTTGTCAGTTTAAGAAACCAAAATTTGCACCATTCTTCAAAAATTGACATGTATCCAAAAGCTGTTGAAAATAACTATTTTTCCATACTTTCTCATGTGATCATGGGAATACATGTGCACGAATTTTATTTGTTTGTGGGAAACTGTTGAGATATGACCTTAAAAAAAATGCTTTCATACCATTTACATTTAACCTTTAAATTGTGAAATCAAACTGTGAGGCATGGCAACTTTAATACTTATTCTGTGCAAGAAACTGATTATATTGTAATTTAGCTTACTTACCTTCATAGTTTGCCTTTCTCCTATGATTAATCTGGATAAAAGTACTGTGAAAAAGGGCATGGTGGCTTTTACTGAAAAAGAAAAATGGGAAGACATTATTAGCACATTTAACAAGTGTGAGCTTCACCATTCATTATTACAAATATTAACATTTTTCCCTTGAATTAAAATGGAGTCAACACTTTTCCTTGGTAGGAGTTGGGAGCTAAGTACCCAAAACCACACCAAAGCTGTTGACCTGTGGCATAGTACCTTGATAGGTCTCATCTAGAATTTTCATTCAAATTGTTTTCCATAACTTTTGAACTGATCAAAAACACTGAAGCAGGCAATATTTGACCACTAACTGGTTCTAGCAGGTTTCAGGATGGAAACATTAAATGAAAAAGTTGATATTTTATACCATTCTCTAATGGTCATTCTGCTTTAAAAAGAGGAAGCCAGAGGAGTGTGACAGTCCTACGCTCAGCTGACCTTGGATAGAGAGACTAAAGTGGTCTTGTGACCTTTGAAATGATGAGTCTTCACTCATTCAGTGCTGAATCATCATTTTTGACACGGAAAGTGACAGGATCCACAATAACTGAGATTCAGCCAACATGCTTAGTTTTACCTTTTAAGTTATTTCAATGTCAATATTAACACCGAACTAATCACACACATGATTTTCTTTCAGTGTTTGATAGTAACCACAGACCTAGGATCCACCATTACAAAGATATTAGCCAGCCTGTCAGTTTGACCTTTCAAGGTCAAAATTGACAACACCACAAGAAAGTCTAGATAGGTACTTTCCTATGAGTGTTTAATAGTAATCATGGGCCTTGGACCCACCATTACCTAGCTATAAGCCAATATGTTACAGTTACTGCTATTGTTACAGCAACAATGCTAACATGTACGTGTACATGCCTCATATTTCCATAATTCATCAAAAATCAGAAAATGCCAGCAGCAACATGTAGTGCCCCCACAAATGCTGGAGCATTCCCACCAAGTTTGAAGAGAAATCAACATGTGCTTTGGCAGAAGTCAAACTGTGAAACCTGTGAAGCAAATTAAGGTCTGCGGGACCCCAGACCTGTGCTTGTGTAATTTAAAAAAAAAAAAAAAAACCCTGGTCAAACACATTTGAACATGATTTTTTCAGATTTTACCACCAAAATGACCCAAAAGATTCATAATTTTTTTTTGAGAAATAATGTAGCATGACCATCTGAATAAAATCAATAGAGACCAACCTAAAGTATATCCCCATCAAGTTTGAAGTTAATCTGGTTGACCGATTTGGAGAATAGGTTAAAATGTGAACTACCATTGCAATCTCCATTTACCTGCACAGCAATCAATTGGAATGTATGCACCAACTGACAAATATGTGATTTGAAAAATTGGCTAAAAACCAGGGTCCTGCTTTATCACAACCTTTATTTGATCCTTCCACAAGGTACAATCCCACAAAGTTTCAGCACAATCTCAATAGAGTTCTAGACAAGTTGAAAATAGCTATAATATATGTAGATTTGTTTAAAGAAGAAGAAAATTGTACCGCCTTCTCTAGAACCAAAGAAAGTCTAGGGGTCCCTAGAAGTGTCTGTATGCATTTTCGAAGCAACTGACAGTTTTGGAGGAAATTTGAGGTTTTGCCGAAAAAAAAAAAAAAAAATTACTGAAGCATAACCATTTGAACACTTTTGGCAAAGACCTACCAAAAGTAGGTCCCCACCACATTAGAAGAGGATATGGCCAATGGTTTTGGAGAAGTCAAAAATGTGAAATGTGTACAGACAATCATGCTGGACAACTGATCATCCTACAAGCTCACCTGACTGACAAGTCAGCTGAGCTAAAAATATAAATAGGTAAACTAATAACATTCATCAAAGGCAACATGTGACCAGGGGAATTTGATCAAGATTATCCATATGTAATCCTAATCTAGCCATCATAAGGCCAAGACCATTATCCACCGTACAGTATCACAGTCCTACCTCAACACTCTGGGGTTGACACTTTCACTCAAACACCAATGACACAGCAAAACTGTTTAGTGGTAACCAATACAGAAGAATACTCCCACATTGAAAAGTATTAAGGCAAATATTAAGAAAGCATACTTTTTTTTTTTCAAAAGGCATGATTGAAGATTTCACATTTCAAATCTGAATAATTTTAAAGTTTTGTCATAATGTGACATTAAGCATTTAGATTTGCAATGGGCATGTCAAGTGGAGTCTTGAATTTGAAGGGACTACAAAATGTGTACACATCAATTTCAGCCTTTCATAAAATTACAAGACAAACATAGATTAAAGTTGTAGCTACCTACATGAACTATATACCAAATAAAAAAAAAAATAAAATAATTAATCCAATTTCATTTCTACATCAACGAGGGCAATGGCAGTGGTATTGCGCAGCAACACATAGCAACCCCCCCCCCCCCACCAGAGGTCGCTGGTATCTGCATGCAGCCTTTACAGTACATGAAACATGAAATATGGCCATCCTTGACAGGCATTTTCTATGAAGGGGTCAAAGGTCAGTCTGGTCTAGTTTTGGTTTGCAACACACCACTATCCCAAGAAATGTGCACACACCAATTTGGTTTCTGTACAGTGAATGAAATTTAGCCCACACAAGTGTTTTTTATGACAAGGTCAAAGATTAAGGGTCAATAGTTGAGGTGGCCTAAATTTAGAACATAACAGGCTGATATCCCATTAAGTATCCTATCCACACACCAAGTTTGGTATGTGTCAGCAGTAGAGAAAAGGAAATAGGGCCCCAACTGGCCAACAGGCATTCTCAAATGGATCAGATGATGGAATGGCAGAATAATGGAAGGACAGACAGGGTGCAAGTCCCTCCCAGGGTCTCAGTGGGGAACTGCTCAAGGCATGTGACATCCATGAGTATCTCACAAATTTCAATGTTTCCCAAACAATTAACTCACAAAGTTGCTATTTTAGACAGACTTTAAATCTTTGGGTCATGCTGTTTTAAAACATACTCTTTAAATGGCTGAACTCAGTTTGACATTTCAATCTCTGAGCTTTGTCACTGGTACCAGGTGTCCCAAAATGCTTTTGGTGAGTCTCTTGTCCTGTAAGCTTGGTGACCTATGAAAATAGGCAAGGTCACGCATATAAGCAAATCCACACTAGCCTCTGCAGAAGATCATAATCACATCAAAACATGTCACTGCTGAAATTTCTTGAGCTATCATTCAGAAACCAAGGTACATAAAGATTCCATAGTACCCTGGAAATTTACTCAAGGTTTTCCAACAGCATGAAAATTCAAGGTTTTTTATGCAAGCAATCAAAGTTCTGTCTTCAAAGGGGGCCAGTCAGGGGCAACATCAAAGTCCCATACAAAAACTATGACATTTTTCTGTTATGGTTCAGGGTTCTCATGGTAGAGTCATTATACTGTGTGTAATGTGGCCTTTGGGTCAAGATCACTCATAATAAGCAATACCAATGTAATTCCCTTTAAGACCAGTGTAATAATGCGCAATCTGCATGCCCCAGTTCAAACTGTTCCAAACCAAGAGTTATCTAGAATTCCAACAGTTATCTGGGATTGGGCACAGATTTTTTTTTTTCTTTTTTTTTTTTTTTGGGGGGGGGGGGGGCAAGCTTGCTAATGTCACTGTTTACAGAGACAGGAAAAAGAACAAAGTTGACCAACATGGTCAACATATTTTTGGTAAGACAGGGCATCCATGAACTTCTGAGCTGATTTGGAAGACATTCTAACCAACAAGGTATGACAACAACATTGAAAATAATTCATGTAGACTTGTTAGGAATCATGCAGAAGTTGTCAGCAGGTACATGATGAACCAGAATATCATACAGGAATATTAGTCAGTTAACAGACAGTGTACATTGTCTGTGTGAGATGCTGAATCACTTCCTGCTTTAGGCTGTGATTTTACTCCATTCACCAAGTTCATACCAGTAGTATGTACAATGATGCCCCCAGCAGTATCTGTCCCTCTGATCATGTAACATTATGGAATAATGTCAACATGACATTAGCATACCTGAACACAAGTTGCATACCTGCATGCTGACCAGAGATGGTATGGCAAAGACACCATGCAAGTATAATGTATGATGGAATGATAGGCCTACCAGAAATATTCATCAGCTTTTAATATAGGTTCAACATGCTTAATCACAGTGAGTCCACATTCTCTTAAATGTACCAAATTTTATTTCTACAGATCTGTAAAAGGTGTGTGTGTGTGTCTGTCTATGTATCTATCTATGATCTTATTTATTGAGTTTTTCTTTGGGGGGAGGGGTTAAATCTGAGAGTCTTTAAAAATACCTGTATACCACACTAGCCTCTATATACAGTCATCCCTCTTTTAAGGGGCCACCTGTAGGGCAGGTGCTCAAGTTGTCACATAAAGCAGGTTGTCTCATTGAAGGTAATATGGATAAGATAGAGACCTGGTAAACATGGTCTTAAAGGCAGGTGGTCTCTCAATGGAGTGGTCTATCAACAAAGGGACTGGTGCATGTACAGTAATCCCTGTCTTGAAAGACCCCTCCAATGAGTGACCATCTGTCTACTATCAGCTATACAACTGACTGTCATTGCCTTAGTATTGTTCTGTCATATTTGCATCAATTTTGAAATACAGAACACACAAGCATAATACTGAAGCAATGAATTTATACATCTACATAAAAAGACGGGCTTGTCTGCCAAGCCAACCCAGTGCATGGGCTGCTAAATTTAACTGACCCATGCTATAGTAATCAATGGAATAAAAAGAGAACCTTACATGGCTGAGAATGAGTTACTATTTTTCTCTCACTCAGGATCCTTGTTGGTGTGGAAAATAACTCGTGACCTGCAGTCACTTGTGATTTTGCGACCCCTCGTGAGAGAAAAATAGTAACTCACTCGCCAGCCATGTATGATTTTGTTTATTCTATGTTTAACTGGGTATTCATCGCGAAACATATGCCCTAGGCCTACTTTCAATGCCAACTTGTTGTGCCCTGTTTGTTTACGTTCTTCGCGGTTATTCCACATCACGCGTCACGTATAATCAAACATCTCTGGCGCACATTTGATTTTGTCTAAATGTCAATGCATCATGTCACTGATGCAGGCTGGTCACAATTTACTTATAACAATGTTCAGGTCATGTGATCTACAGTGAGTTACTACTTTTGAATTTTGCTCCAGAAAATGATAATTCACCCTCAAATATAGAATAAAATAAAATAATGATGCAGGCACTTGAAAGTGGCTGATCAGGCCACAAAGGGGCTGTTTTGTGTGAAGAAAATGTGTACATATGTATTCATATTTGGTGGAATCTTCCTGTTGAGACCACATAAAGAACAGAAAATATGGTCTTAATAGGGGATATAATATAAGTATAAACAAGAAAGGGAATGTTAATAGTTAATTTTTATACAGAAATGGCCGCTCCAGAGAGGTGGTCTTAATTGGACATTCTACCGTATTGATCATACTATACACACATGCATGTACTGTCATACTTTCAAGGGATGATTTTAATCATGAGATGATTTAATTGAATTATTATTATTATTATTATCATTATTATTATTATCATTATTATTATCATTATCATTATTATTATTATTATTATTATTATCTAATAAAAAATGTGACACAAAAACCACAAAAATTCATAAATAAGCAAAAGTAAAAGAGCAAAACAGCATGTCTAGCTATTTATCTTCCTGTATTGAAAAAAAAATAAGTTTCCTGTGATTAGATTTAAAATCTCAAGATTGTCAATACCCATATTTATACATACATTACACTACAGCATGTAGAGGTCAATATGGATTTTCAAATAGTCTTGTTCAGCTGTATAATTAGCATACATTTGAGGGCACACAAACACATATGATGGCAAACATTTGTGGAAGTGACTTGATGATGCTGTCCACATGTCACAGGTGGCACCCTGGGTAATCATGGTGTTAGGATTATAAAATGGGTTGTACATGTACTTGTTTACCTAGGAAACCTCAGATCTATCATTATGTGAAATATTATGATTTTGATAAAGTATGAGACACACTGGTGTTTTTCAACAGAACATGAATACATGAATTATGAGTGATCTACAGACGCTTTATACTTCTTTAATCTGAAGATCTATTCACAACCAGTTTGATATCAAAATACACTTAACTCTTTTAGTTCCAATCATGACTAAAGTTGATCTACTTAATAATTCAAACTAGTCTCAATTATCAGTGGGATCCCAGATTCGTATTCCTCATAAAAAGACCTTTCATTCAACTACCAGTATGCCTATGCTTCCATACAGAATATCCCAGTTCAACAGCTTTTCTTGGTGTGCACTGCACCCCGAGAAAAGCTGTTGTCCCAGTCCAAAATTTGGCACTGAAAGAGTTAAAAAAGCACAAGGCACAAGTTTCACGGGCAGCTCCCAATGAAGCAGAGTCATTTGGTAAGCACTTGGTGCTTCAAAAAAAGATTAACCTGGTTTTGATTTAACAAATACCACAATTTGGTGCTCTCTATAGGTGGTCTGTCAAGACAGGTTCTACTGTACATGTGTAGCACAAACATACCCTGTTCAGGTTATCAATCACAAATGGTAAACACGATCAAGTTGACATTGCCTGTCAGATAGAACAGATATACAGAAAGCTGCCAGGCAGATCATGCCACATGGAGGTTCCACGTCAGTGTATGAACATATAGTGCACAATGAGATGTCAATAGCATACATGGTTTTGAAGGGGTTTCAGCAGAGGGTACTTTGTTTCATCATTGGTTTGTCCAATGAAACCCATTTTTGATCATTTGAATTTGGTATCTCTTTTAATTAACATACTTATGACATACATATTACACATTCCCTAAGTTTTGTAACTTCTAAACTCATGCACCCTTCAAATCTTAAGAAATTATCCAAAACTTTTTTAGCATCTCATTACTGATTAACCATGTTGAAAATAGTCCCTAAAGCTACACTAGTGGGATCCACAGTTTGTAGTGGACATGGTTCTAAAAAAATTGATAAAATTATAAACTAAAAATGAAATTTGGTCCTTAATGACATAATCTTTGCCAACAAATTATCAAAAATAGATTCTGGGGATATACAAGTACACTTGTAATAAAATGTAAATAACTGAAGTTTTCAGGGCCAGAATTTCGCAAAATTTTGCAAGAATCTGTTTGGATTTTTGTCAATTAGTTTTCTTTTTAAAGAAAGACAAGTTTAGGAGAATCTTTACAAAAATGGATTCTCGGATTCTCGCCGAAATTGTGGCCCTGAAGTATGATAGTTTTACAAGCATAAACATGTTGAAATGTGATCAAAATTCCTTTTACATCTATATCCATTTTTTTTTTATTTCTTTTCCTCTCACACTGTAAATTCATTTAATCTCACAGTATATATATTTCATCTATTTCTCTGACAGAATTACAGTATTTTAATGTACCTTTAATGGGAACAACATCTAAAATATTGAAATTAATGAAATGACTTAAATACAAAACCTTGAAATTTGATGTACATATATGTAAAAATTGGTACATTTACAGTATAGTGTTTCATGAGGAGACTAAGTTCTGTGTATTACTCACTACATTGTAAAAAGAAACAAAGTCTAGTTTTTTCCACTGTCCCATTTTCTGTGTTTTTATATGGCATGAGAGAAATTATGGTTCTGTCGTGCTTTTGAGCCATTTCTTTGAATAAAATGTTTAACCCACAGAGAAGCAAGCATCTTAGTTTGCTTGGGAGGCAAATTCATACACTGCCATTGAAACTATTTCCACCGGCTTTGGAACAAAAATACTGTTTTGTCCATTGTCAAAATTGCCTTTTATATGAGTGTGAGCGGGATTATGGAGGCTCTGTCCTGTTTTCAAATCATTTTTTTCTGAATATCATTTAAACAAAAAAAGAAACATGCATCTTTATCTGATTGGGAGTCAAATCCATATGGGGGCTTTGGCACTATTTCCACTGGCATTTGAACAAAAGTATTGTTTTGTCCATTGTCAAATCCTCTATCTTTTAAATGTGTATGAGACGAATTACAGGGTTCTCTGTCCTGTTTTTAAATATCATTTTTTTCTGAATGAAGTATGTTTAAACTAAAAAGAAACAAACATCTTTGTCTACTTGTGAGGCAAATTCATATGGTGAGTTGGAACTATTTCTACTTACTTTTGCATGAATTATAACAAACTCTGACAGCTGTATTTAGTAAGGCATGACTAGCGATAATACTGTGTGCCCAGCAACACAATAAAAGACTTTACTACGTGGCAGAGATGTTAAATCAATGGTGGGTAAATACAGTGGTTGCATTGTGAGCATACAACAAGTACGCCCTGACACGTCAGAGCCCCTATAACTGGTTATCGTGCTGGGACAAAACCTGTCTCTGTAATTAAAACCATATACTTTCTGGATGGGGAGAAAAAATGCCAACATTCGAATGATTTACATATACCTTTCTGCTCTGACTAATCAAATGACATCTGAAGTTTTAAAGACAGAAAATACCCCAAAATTTTCTGAGAGCACTTGGTACCAAACACACACACACACAACATACCAAAAATACTGATGAAAACACATGTATCTATATTTCCAAACATCATGATCCAATTAGAAACCTGTCAACTGCAAACGTTTCAGCTAATTGTTAAATCTATATTTTGATAAGTAACATGCGCAATTTATCACATGCATGAAAAAAAACCCAGAAAATACCCCAAAATTTTCTGAGAGCACTTGGTACCAAACAATACTCTTAGACACACACACACACACACACAAAATGTACCAAAAATACTGATGAAAACACATGTATCTATATTTCCAAACATCATGATCCAATTAGAAACCTGTCAACTGCAAACGTTTCAGCTAATTGTTAAATCTATATTTTGATAAGTAACACGCGCAATTTATCACATGCATGAAAAATGTGGAAACAACTTTTTACAGACTTAATCAAATTCTACAATTTGTATTCATTCTAGCTTTGTACCTTAAAAACCAATTCCTAGGATATTCTTCATCTATGTTTTTTATTTTTTCAGAATTATGAAAACTTTGCTCCTTTCAGGTTTGAAAGGCCATATTAAAAAGAGTATCATGGCACATTTTTCAACCTTGTGGGTGATCATTATTTCTGGAGGGAATATATATATATGTTTATAATTTGATTAAACTTGTAATTTGTTTTATCATGTATCATAATTTCATATTTATTTAAAACCCATTTTTGCAAGTAACTTGCATACTAATCTTCAAAATGTAAAGATTAGAAACTTACCAGTATCATATGCCCAAGGGCATTTTGTCTTCTGTAAGAATTGATCTCTAAATGCAGAAGATGAAGGTCATATGGCAGTGTGAAAACAATGTATGTGTTGCATTCATTACACAATCTTCAAAATACAGTATACCATTATCAGACTGCTTACCCCAACAATCATGAGCCTGCACTGATGTTGTGCACCTACTATTCAATATATAACCATGAGCTGCCTTTTCATAGCAATCTACTTATTTCAAACCATACAATTATTGCTCATAACTTGAATATCTGTTTTGAAAATTTAAGTAAACTGAGTTCTGTGGATAGCATGTGCAAGGGAACATATTCTTCCTGATTTAAATTTTCATATGAAAGTTGATGGTCAAGGTTGTATGGCAGGGTGAAAAAAATTCTATACTATACATTTTCAGTATATACTTTAGACACATGTATATGTCAATTTATCAGAATCCTAAGTCCATACTGATGCTGGAACCAATTAGCTGAAAAATGACCTTGGCCCACTTCATCTCAGTCTATGATTTACTTGTTCCAAAACCTGCTTTTTCTCATAGCCTGGATGACTGGTCCATACTACTTTTTGTCCCATGGATACCTGGTAGCTCAAGGCTGGAAACATTTATCTCAATTTAGACTATTAATGACCTTGATCTGCTTTTTGCTTAATGGCAGGGTTCATACACACCTAGAAAACCCTTGAATTTCATTTTACATTTTCAAGGACTTGAAAGTTCTTGAAATTCAAAGAAGGTCCTTAAAAGTCTTCGAAAATTGATTTTCTGATAAAAAATTATCTAAATGCTTAAAATTTTCTAAGTCCAGGTCTCCATGATGCTAAAATTGCATGTCCAAATACCTGCTAGAAGTCCTTGAATTTGAGAAAGGTGGCACTGGAAAGTGCTTGAAAAGTCCTTGAATTTAAAACCTGTCTAAGTGTATGAACCCTGTAATGGGCATACAGTATGCACATTGCACACCAGTTTGCAGGTGGGGTAGACTTCTGCTTAGTAGCCACTTTTTGAGGCAACATCAACTTTACATTTTAAAGTCTCTCTCTCTCTCCCCCTCCCCTGTTCCATCAGGAGACAAACTAATTATAGAACTAATGTCACCAAATCAATCTATTTTGTGATGTACTTCACTTTTGTGCCTCAATTAAAAATTTGAGCAACAATTGCTCAGAAGTGAGGAGCAAACTGAAATCTAATTTTGAAAAATAAGTTAAATTTTGCCTTAATATAATATGCAATTTGTTCACCCATAATGGAAATACATAATTCTAAGCACCTGGAATAGTATTTGAATATTGGTCGCAGACATAGAACTAGACTTATTTCAATGAATCCTTTATTAGGCAAAGCTCTTCCACTTACACAGCTTGACACAGCACTGTTAGCTGAAACACCACCTGTTGATGCCAAATGATTATGACCATAAGAAAGAACTATCCCAGTTGATTCACATGGATATGACTTTGTATGTATTATTATGAAGACATTAACAATCCTTAAATTGTGTCACTTTTACCAGCCCATAAAGCATCTAAAGTGTCCTACAACATATATGCATATTTACAAGGTTACCAATATTTGAAGGGCTAAAAATATGCAGATTTCACAGCATTTTGACAAAAGAGAGCAACTGATAATGACAGGTATGGAACGGGGATGGTCCCTACCATAGCATAAGTTTTTAGATGCTAAATTGATGCATTTTCCTGAATGTAGAGTCAAAATTGCATCTCTTAAACAGAAACTGAATTCATATCTTCAACAGTTGAGCACTTGAAAAAAAAAATTATAAACATATTCAAATTAAAAAAAAAAAAATGCATGAATAACACAAATTGCAAGGTTGGCAAACATTCCATGTATATATATATATATATATGTCAATCCATGAAATTTTTACTGCCACTTGAGAGTGTTTCTTTGGTGCACTATTCAAAGCCAAAATTTTAACAGAACTTATCAATGCAAAATTAAAATTAGGATCCCCATAAACATAACCTTTATTTCAAGCTCTACAACATGATATGAGTAGAAACCCCACGCACCAATGCAATCAAGACTGCCTCATGATAATGCCATAATATACACATGTAGTTACACATGGCTTGTTCCATATCAATATGAGTATCAACATGGGCAGCTTCATACCAGCACTCACTATCACTGGTGCTGATATGAAGCTCTCCATGTTGATAGTCATACTGATATAGAAAAAAACATGTATTGTTACATTAATCGCAGGTTTCCCATACATTGAGAAAACAATGATTTAACATGAGCAAATCACATGCCTCTACCATGATAGTGCTGGATTACACTTGCAATGCTTGCTAATGTGAAGGACAAGCACGCAATCCAGACAGTTCGCAATGTCCCTGACTACATCGGAGTAGTGACCCAGCGTAAGGGGGATCTTTTGCAAATAGGTAGTGCTGCTACTGCACTGATATTCTGTAGTGCACAGTTTGCTGTCATTACAGAAATTATCAGTACAATAGCCAGATACGAGCCAAGAGGTCCCCTCCATATTGGATGTACCAAATCTTAAATACCTTTACTGATAACACTATAGGTCTATGATAAATATACATTATCAAGTTTGATTCCAAATTTTAAAACTAAAGGCTTCAACAGCAAAATTGATTTATACAAGGGCCATCAGTAGGAGATGAACAACCATATGACATATACAGTACTTGATTTCTTGTTTTTATTGGCAATTAGTCATATCTTCAAACATCTAATTGTATCCCTAAATCTATTTTAAAAAATCATATGTTGTACATTACTTGACTGTATGCATATTTGTTCATCTCAAAATGCAGCTGATCATATGTTCAAATAGATTTTGATGTCTCATTAAATATTCTGACACATCATTTAAATGCATTTACTGATATATAGTTAAATACTATGGAAGTATTCACTTGTTCAAATAGATTTAATGACATGTTTAAATGCATTTGATCGTATGTTGCAATCAATTGAATCATTTGATTAAATAACTGAACTGCCCCTGCTGCAGACAAGAACTGATGTTCCCACACATATATACTAGTCCTGGTAAAGCTGGAAGGATGTATAGATCTTGCCAAAACTTGAAAAAAAGCACATGTCTGCTCTGCAAAAATGATCAAATTGCTGCCATAAACTAAAATTATAACGCAAGCACCACTTGAGAATCCAGTCCAATCTATATTAACCAACACTTTAATTTCTTATTTATCAGTTTTTAACCATAAGTGAGAAAAACAAATCAATAAGATTATTCACTTTGTTCAAAGGAGGACCATTTGTCCAGTCATGCCCTGAAAACCACCAAAAAGCAGTTGATTCACTGAATCAACTGCTTTTTTTATTTTTTAGAAACAAATAAATATTGTAATTCCATAAAAAATGTGCTACTTGAGAAAAAGATTGGAATCAAAGGACAGGGAGCAAAATGAGTAAGCATGACATCTCCCCCTCCCCACTTGAAAATTTTTTATTGCAGATTCACTGCATAACAAAACCTGCCAAGTATGAAGTTTTTCAACATAAAGCTATTATTAAGAAACAGTACTCATCAAAGGTCACTCTTGCTGGTTTCCATGCACTTTGGTGCTTTGGCAGGGCTCCCACTTGAAAATTTCATACGCTCTTTGCTCAGTGGACACCTAAGTTAGTGGAACCCAGCAAGAGTGCCCTATGATGTACATTGTCCTCAATATTTGTTTTCAAAGATTGGAGGTCTGTAAAGACAGATACAGTGTTACCACTGTTTTCGCTCACACTACTAATGTTAATGTACTAGGAACACGGTTATTTTCATTTTCAGTATTACCACTGTATTTGCATACTACACACATAGCAGGTACACTCATGTTTCAGGCCCTTGCATACAGTAAAACCTGTGAGCACACTTGGGAATAGGTCAAAGTGGCCACTCAGTGGAGGGAGAACCCACTGGGCCATACACTGAGTTTTATGTACTTTCAGGGCTATATTATCATGGAGGAATCAACTAGTTGATTCCTCCATGATATTATCCATCCATCATCCAAGCACAAACACAGCTATTGTTTCACACTCAGCAATACTGGCATGAAAATGAGGTTGTTATAGTAGTAGGACTGCTTTCACCAGAAAAATAATGACTCAATCAGGTATGGAAGTGCACTCTAACATATACCTGCACATTTTATTTACACTGGATCACACTACATTTCTTATTACACTTTGTGACCATGGAACAGCTGGGTCTCAAAACAGCAACCTTTGACACCAATCACCTAGCCAAAAATGGGAAATGCACATACCAACTGCATGAAATCCTCAAGAATGGTTCACAGAGTCTCTGAGTCTCCTGCACAGATGGGAGATCTCCTGTTTTTTTGTACTTTCTTACAAAGTCCCCCCTCTCCTACTTTTTTTTTACAAAATGTCTCCCGCTTTTCGTAAAGTTTTTTTAAAATGAGCATTATTTGATCAGTGGCTATAACATTGCACTGTTTTGCTGTGTTGTTGTACTATATAAGTGGAGAATATGTCTATATTGTTGCCTAAAATGGTTCAAAATGCAGGAAATGAAGGTGCAAATTTCATTTTTTCCCCTGGGGGGAGTATGCCCCCAGACCCTCCTAGCTGTGCTTCGCCTTCCATGCTCACCCTCCCACTTTTCAGTACCTTCAGAGGGGAGATCTCTCACTTTTAACATAGGCTAGCTTGCAGGCTCTGAATACAAGGACTGTCTTTGTAGTTGTCCCATATATGTACATATGGAAGTCCATCAGTATCAAAGAAGTGCCAGAATTATATTGTACAGTAAAACATTTCTAACTGAATACCTATCTATACCGAACACCTCTCTATACTGAACACCATTTCCCGGTCCCAAATATATATTTTCAATGCTATCAAACCTCCCTATACTGAACACCTCACTATACTAAACATCTTTTTCTGGTCCCAAGGGTGTTCGGTATAGGGAGGTTTCACTGTATTGTGACCACAGAATAACCGGGTCTCAAACCAGTAACCTCCAGCACCAGTCACCTAGCCGTAAATGGAAGACCCACATACCAACGGACATTTTACGAAAGAGTCTGATTTGGAGATTTTTCTTGGGATTCTCGAAAAATATAGTACTTAAAAACTCAAAAATTTGCAAAATGAAACTTCATAGACATACCCCGGACTGGGTCCTTGCATTTTGGAATATGTTTTTTAGACAGTTTTATGTCTCCTAAACATGAAGAAGTGTTCATCTTCACAAGCATCATAATTAATATTCAATTACAATTTATCTATTGCATTTATGGAAAAAGTGAGGGAACTGAACCTGGGCATGACTACGAAGTTTCATTTTGCAAACTTTCAAGTTTTTAAGTACTACATTTTTCGAGAATCCTGAGAAAAATCTCCAAATCAAACCATTTTGTAAAAGGTCAATTTTTCTCAAAAAAAAAAAAAAAAAAAAAAGGATTTTTAGAATTTTTTGGTGTATTTATAATGTAAAGATCCCAAGCAACAAGAATTTATATAGATTTATAGGTCTAAAAATAAAAACCAAAACAGGAGAGTGGGTTGAAGACAGCACTCCTTTAAGTGCCCAACTTTGTGCCACCTTAAACACTGGTTGTGGGAATATGGCAGAATATATTAAGTTACTGTTATCTTTCTATATTATTCTATTATGCATGTGCATACAACAAACCCCAATAACAGCTTCCTGTTTACATTATGCTGCTGATGATACTACTGCCACTACTGCTACTTCATTGTGTATGTCTCCATATATCTGGTCATTATTGCATGTTTGACTTTTCATTCTATTGCTCTAGTTCATTGTGTCAGAGGGACTTTGTTGGAAACTCTTTTTTTTAAAGGACTGAATGCTGCTACCATTAAAGCGTCTCAAATCCTTCCTCCTTATATCCTGACATTCACCTGCCATACCAGAACGCAGTTCAGTCAGTACGACTAGGGTTAGGTATGCCAGTGATTGTGCAAGTTTTACTCTTTTATGCCTGTTTAGACACAACTCACTGGACACATAATTTCATGATAATGCATCATACAAACACCCCATAGCAGCCCTCTTCATTGGAAAATAATGCTGTTTTGATGATATTATAGCAGCTTACCTGTACATTTCTGGGACATGCCCGATTCCATCCCAAAAAGACGAAAGGGGGGTAAGGGGTTGCCTGTTCTCTGTACCGGGCCACTCTCTATTTTGCATATCACATGCAGAAATTTATATCCATTAAGCATACTGAGAGCCAATCCTGTGGCCCATACTTAAAATTATTTATTTTCTGCAACACATACCAGTCACAGTTAATGCTTGTACAGATAGTATGAAACTACATCACTAAATTTTGTGATAGTTTTTGTACCCGCTTATAGGTTGTGCAATGGTGTTGTTTTTGATATAATATTTATCTTATTTCCTGTACTGAGTACCAGAGGTAATTTATATCCTGTACTCAAACACTTTTTCATTTCTGCAACAGTCCATAATAAGACCACAGTGGCACTAGCTCCATTTCTGAATCTGAGGCATCAAGGGTGTTGTTTTAAGATGCGCCTCATACTGGGCCTACACAGTGGCATGGGCAATGGGTGCACACAACAGAATAACAGTAGGCCTATACCGTTTTTCCCCTATCTGCACAACTTCTATCACCACACAGTGACCCTGTAATGGACTACATGCATCACCTTTCTTTTTCTGTGACAGTTGCTCACCTTACCTGCCCCCCCCCCCCCCCGACACCTGCAGCACTGCTAGGCACCCTGCTTGGTCAACCCGACAGGGGCTCCCACTGTCCGAGCGTGATTTGAGGGCGACAGAGTACTGATAACATTACAGTGGCATCTGGTAACCTCTGTTGGGGGTTACAAGCGTCCACCGTTGTACTCTGTCGCCCTCAATCACCATACGACTAAGTAGGAGTCCCATGTGAGCAGCAGTGCCGCTTATAATATACAACTAATAACTATTACAAGTTACCCCCGCAAAGTTGATGCCATCCACATTCAAACTCTGCGTTAAATCATTGACAAGATATAAATTATAGACAGACATTAAGAACTTATTTACTTACCTGTATGAGCATATGATACTGGTACTTTGAGTATACTGATGTGAGATGACACTGACGACAGAAACTTGCCGAACGCCAGGGGAATTATCATTGTCAGCCAGTATTTGGCAGAAAGTTGTGTTGCCCCGGGAACACTCCATATTTTCACAATTGGCAATAAATACATAGAAATAGAAAATAATTGAACCATAGACAAAGTCATTGGGTAAGGAAAGTCACTCAAAATAATTTTACCAACGATATTGTTGCTCGAACTGAAGAAATACCATAAAATACATAGTATAACGATCTTAAAGGCCTCTTCATACGTGTCCCGCCCGGCCATTTTCACATCCTGTTGACATGGTATGGGCTCGTTGAGTGGTTTCTTTCTTGAATGGAGCATATTTTCATTTCCGGTCTCAGTATTTTGACCCATGATGCCCACAAAATATTATGATTCAATACTAATATTTTTTCTATTTTTCTATAAAATATGATTTTTAACCTAACTGCTTCTTCGTAAATCCAGTCGAAAGATGAAACACTTTGATGCGGAACTGTACTAAATATGTCGGTGGCCTTGCAGACGACGGAATGTGAGAGGTTTCCAAGTGGCTTCGTTTATATTCAACAGTTTGGTAAATTTGTAACTTGTTTGATCCATCCGAAAGGTACATGAGTTCATCGAGATGATCCTGAAGGCAAATGATGCTGGAAACATGTATAAGAAGCTTTATGAAAGCGTCTGACGTGATCAATTGGCATCACCACACAGTCACTGCAGTCGATAGGAACGATTGACAAAGCATACAGCCACGTCGGACGCACCTGTTCTCTGCTTGTGCAGCAGTTGATCAGCTGAACCGTTTCGTGCCTCATGTAAATTTGGGGACTGAGGGCATGTGACAGAAATGTACTGAAATAGCCTAAATGACAGACATATGCGCAGGATTCATGTAATCACAGTCTTTGCCCTTGTCACCTTAGGGTTCCTATCCATGCAGATATTTTTTATGAAATATGTGTCCAAGCAGAGGAAGGTGAGCCAAATTATTATTTTTATTACCATCATCATCACTAAGTAATCAAATGTTGCTACATTTCATGCATTCATGATGGTGTATAAATAACAAGGGACTGTGCATCAGCAAACAAAATATAACTTCCTATTAAAGTGTAATCATAAACACTTTTCAACTGTTATATGGGGTGATGGGCCTATCTTGCATGCATTATTGCATAGTAATTATACCTGTGTGCCGTTTAGACAAAATAAAATAAACCAGTAACAACTCCAATAAATCAACATTTTTTGTTTTTGCTCGTTTTTTTTCTTTTTTTTATTTATTTTTCTTTTCTTTTTTTTTGGTTTTGTTTAATTTATGTTTTCGACTGTTTTTTTTTGGTCTTGAAAAAATACAATTAAAAATAGATATGTTATCAAATAGAAATAACAATTAATAATCTTCAGACCAAACAGTCAAAATTGCCATACATGTATGATTAATATTAGTAATATATAAACTCACAAGAAAAATAGTACAATATGATGGGGATGGGTTGGTTGAAAATTAAAATTACCATGTCAAATTATTATACAAAAAAAAAAAAAAACAACAACAACAAACCCAAGATTCACTGAACACTTTCCAGAAAGAAAAAAGAATTACCTCACTTATTGCCTATCAATTTCAATAAAGTGTTTTATGTTTACTAAATATGACGTTTCATCACATCAAGTTATTTTTGTTAGGTAGCACACATTGCTGATAGAAAAGCCATTAAAATAAGAACCCCTGTTTTCAGATGTTAATTGAGATCTCTGCCCAATGGGCAAGATCAAGGCATAATGGATAAATTATACCAACTGGGGCCAAGCATGATCTTTGTAAATATCCTCGATATTTCATGACATAGTTCAGCCATCCGGATCTTCTGTCTCAGGAATTTTGTATGAAAATGTACTTAACAAATTAGTAACAGGTGGGAACCCCCACAACACAAGTTAGTTTAGTACTTTTGTAAAGAGGGGTTGGTTGGAGTCTACCCCCATCTGGACCATATTCTGAAGACGTCTCAATTTCCAACGCCAGCATTAACAATTAGCCATTTTCACAACCTATCAGTGCTGAAACTGTAAACGGCCATTGACCCGGTGGCTGAATGCCACTAAAAGGTGGACTGGGTATTCTAACGTTCCACATAACTGATAACCATTGGCCAAAAGTTTTTAAAAAAGCAAATGAAAAACAACTAGAAAAGAAGATTTGCTCCACGGCAAATCTGTCTGGGTGCTTGCAAAATTTGAATTGTAGAAATGCTTTGAAAATGTTTATTGCTGTGATTCTGAAGCAGAATAACACACCTATCTGTAGTATGTTGGAAATGTTCAAGGTTAATGTCCAAGTTTAATGACACAAAATATACCAAAAGCATTTCGGGGGGACTACTACCTGATGGTGCAGATAGACATAAGAGTATTGGTTTAAATTTATGAAAAGTTTTTATTACTGGAAAGCTAATGACTACCCCCTGTTTGGTGCATATCATAGATAAGAGCTGCTTTTTTAAATATTGCATATCACAAAAAAAAATAATAATTTAGATATGAACCTATCACAGTAATTCATTTTCATGTCCCATATCATTGTAGGTATGTCAAACAGAACCCAAACATCCACTGTTTTACAGTCAGGGGACACTTTTCCTTTTTTCTAATTATATTGGTTTCCAGTAGATCCTTCAGTTGCAATCTGAAATTTACTTAAACCTTTACTAAGTACTATGTATGCACCAGCCATAAAGTATAAGAGATTTCCAAATCCTTGCTACTTGTTAAAAATATTGATCAACATGTGTGAATTTTGGACGGAAATGCTGTTTCACTAACAAATTTCCAATCTTTGCACACTCAGAAACTGTAGATGGAACAACGATTTCATTTCAAAATAATTCCTCACAGTGGCATATCCATCAGCATAGCTTGCAAAAAGCACAATTGTTGTGACCTGTTAATATTACGAGATATATCGCCGGCCTTTTAAGCCTATGTATTTTCAGTCCAAATTGTCCTCTCCGCAACGCCAGGTTTGAGTATGCCTGCAGATAATATATAACAAGGATAACTGCAACCCTATATATGCATAATTATAGTGCTTGTGATAACTATTAATATTGTCAATCTATTTTGGTGTCTGCGTAGCAATTTAATTATTGATAACCATATTGTTTCTACTTGTTGCTCCTGTCTTAAAATTGTCTTCTCCGCAACACAAGTTTTTTTTTATTATCTCTTATTATCACGACAGCAATAACAGACAGATGATATTGCTTAAAGAAACTGAGTGTGTTTGCTATATTATGTAATTATTGTAAACAGTGTGTGATGTATTTTCTACATTTTGCAAAGTTCTGCAAACTACACTAAAGTCCAAATTGTCCTGTCCGCTACAGAATGCTGTGATCATACAACATTTCCATATAGATCACTTATGGATTATGTATGGAAGTAAATATTGGTCATTTTGCATTTGTTCTGAGTGATGTTTGCTACTTTCAGCTTTTGAAAATGTAACCTAAGGGTTAAATGGCAACAACTGCTCAAAACGCGTAAAAATAAATCTAATAACATGTATAATACTCACAGCAAAGTCCTAATACATCTTTCAAGGTGGTTGTAACTCAGTCACGTATGGCTACTAATGTTTGTATTTCACAATTTTTTCATGTACATCATTAAATTAGATTCTCATACCAAACATTGTGGACACCAACCATGTTAATGTGTGTGTGTTGCGGAAAAGACAAAATTTTGGACATTTGCTGTATGTCACACTAAAACTGCTCTGCTCATCTTGTCTGTTGTAGATTAGTGCTCCTGCATGGTTTGTCATTGCTTGGTGGTGGCTGCTTCAAACCTGGATTGACAGGATGCATAGAGTGTCTACTCAATTTGACATTTTCACTAAAATTACTTCCCACATCTAAACACCCCTACTTAATGAACTAATGTCCAAAGGCTGTCTAATGTCTAACGGAAAGTAGGCAGTTCATGCTACCCTTGACCTATCATTTCAGGATATCCCTATAATAACTCAGTGATTATTTACTGCAAAAAATGCAGGATTACACTCTGTGCACTCTGTCAATAGCATTTCATTTTCAGGCCCCAGTGTAGCTTGGTGAACTGTCCTGCATGCCTCAATCTCCACTCTGCATGTTGAACCTTGTGTATTGTCCTGCGTGCCCCTGAATCTTTATCCTGCATGTTGAACTTTGTGAACTGTCCTAAACTAAATCACCTGCATCACTACTGAAGAAAGAAAATGTATAAACAAGAGGCCCATGGGCCTAATGTTCTGCTGACCACCATCACCAAAAATCATTTTCTGAAATGTATTCAATCCACAACCTTGAAAAATTGATTAATCGGCTTTTAGACATATGCGATATTAAACTTCCACATGGTACATATTTGTGGACCTTTGGCATCACTCGTCTTATTCTTTATCAAGATATTGAATTAAATCTCCTTTTCTCAAGTGCCCAGTGACCTTGAAAAATAGGTCAATGTCACATAATCATTGGGCCATGGTGACCCTAAAAGTAGGTCACAAAGTAGAGCTTAATATACATGTGCAATGTACTCAAGTGCAATTTTGATCTGGAGGCTTAATTCTCTTTGCCAATGATGTCCAAACTGCACCCTTACCATTACAAAATCACCTGTTCCAACTCATACAGTCTGGTGACCTTACCAAAAAAGTCAAGGTCACTGATCTTACATAACATATTAGCATTGGACATGATCTATATATCCTATACATTTGGCAAGTCTTATCTAATTACTTTTCAAGATATGGAATTTTATATCTTAAAACACATTTTGGCACATAATTTTCATCAAATTATACATGGCACTACTAGTATCAAAAGCAACTTAGACTTTGACCTCTTCCACAATGCCACTTTTAATGAAGACCCATCCACAGTAATCAAAGATAAAGGATGCTACATACAAGATTTTCACATTTTGACTCAAATATTACAGATTTTCATACAGGTGGTAAGTCCTGAAAGTTATATGGGGCTATCTTAAAAACTGTGGACTGTATCATGCTCACAAGCAAAAAGTTTACAGACAGAAGGACAGACAGACATGAGTGATTGCATATACATGTACATGTAAGCTCCGCGACCTTTGGTCATCAGAGCGAAAAAAGAAGTATACAACAGTGATTCATTTCTGGGAATTTTAATGGTAAAAGGCTGCCTGCTGATACATCTGTGTTCCTATGTCCTTCAATGTCTACAACTCTCCTTCATGCAACTTTGGTGCTGTGTGCCCAATCTGCACTAGAGGAAGCTGGTGCAGGCTCTCCTCATGGCTCATCTACAATTCTCACCCAAAACGGTCTCTGTTAATAAAATGTATGAAGGTTGGTTCCTCATTTTAAAAATCATACAAACAGGATTCACAGAGAAAGGAGGTATACAGTGGTGTACTCTTTTGCTGATGCAAAATGATGATGGAATTATTACATGCATTAATTTACACCTATTCATCTGGACACTGAAAATAAAGAAAAGATGGAATACAGTGCTCCCTCTTCATAAGGCCTACCATTACATGGTGGATTCTGATAGAACATAGTGGGTCCCTTGGCTCCCATTGAAGCACTTTTTCTATTACCTCTATGTTTAACTCATTCCATACTATGGTCACAGGCCTTGGTCAGGCAATGCCAGAACCACTGACTTAAGACTATAGGCATTTTGGTACTTGAATGAAAGCTCTTTTCATGAAGAATTTAAATATGCAATTGTCATCTTAAATCAGGTAAATATACGAAAAAATCAGGGACTGGTATGGAATGAGTTACTATCCCCTTCTTTACCAGGTGGTTTTCCTGTAACATGGTGTACTGAAGGACCCCATCATCACTGTTATAATGAGGGAGTACTATAAACACCATAATTTCTATTATTATCAGGATGTCCAAAAATGTCCTCTCTGCAACACCAGTGCACCTTAGCATTGTGTTGCTTTATTTTCTATAATATCTGTTTAATTCCTTTGCTAGAGAGAATTTTATTTGATTACATGTTACATTAATAAAACTGATGTTCAAAATAAGCGAAATCAAGGATGTCTTGTATATTCCATTTTTCTCTAAAACTTTTTTGGAATAGCTAGTCACATGTCTGAGCAATAAAGGATCAAAATTAAAAAATGATGTTTAGAATTAGAAAAAGCAATGATATTTTGTAAATCCATACTTTTTCCAACTTTTAAAAACACATTCTGTAACATGGCAGAATGATATTGGCCTGAGATTCATATATTAACTGGAAAGCTTTTTGCATGGATGCTCTTGCCACTTGGGGGAAACTTTTCATATTGTTTGGGAAGCAAATAACACTCTTTGGACAGATTTTTACAGTATCAGATGTGCATTATCAGCATGTCCAAAAAATGTCCTTTCAAACCCACAATATTTCATTCTCTGTTTTGTCCAATAATTTGAGAAGAAACAAGTTGTTGAATGTAAATGCAGTTGTGTCATCCAATTGCCTATACCTGTAACTTTCTCTTCACTGATCAAAACATTGTCCAAATGGTTTATATATTTTATAGAGCATATTAAACACAGGAATAATGCAAATTTAGGTGTTCACGAGGACCATATTTTTGGCAAAATCTCAATATTAAGCTTCTGAAATATTGTTTGAACCCACTAATTTGCCTGAATGGGTTGTCAGAAGCTTATAAATAGCACTATTGTATGGCTGAAGATTTTTAATGTGAATGGTGTTTCTGTTTTGTTTTGCAGGATGATGACAAAAGTGACCAACTTAAACATGAAAACAGTGGACAATCCTTGGTAGGGTTATTGCTTCTTGTGTGACTCTTCTTATCAATATATTAATTTTGGTATTTTCACCCTCAGCACCTAAAGTGCTGGAGGGTTTTGTCGTCCCCTGTGTTGTCCATCTGTCCGTTTGTCCATCTTGTCGACCAGTGCTAGAAATGGGGGAAAAAATTTCACTTGTCTGCCAACCAAGTGGAGTCTTATTCTAATTGAATTATATGTAAATTTTGGACAAGTGCATTGACAACTTTACTTGTCCATCACAAGTGTCACTTGCTCAAAGAGCAATCATTTACTTAGTCCTGCTCCCACCTGAGCATTTGAAGGACATCCTTTCTGACAATTTAGTGTAGCTTAAATGCATTGGAACTCAATCATGCTGCCTTGTTGAAGATGCACAACATAGAATTGAAAAATAGGTATCTCACTGGGGTAACATCATGGGCTCATGATTTGAGTACAGCCTTGCACAGTGTGAACACTAAATTAAAACTGAGAACATATGGAAGGTTTGAGATGGGGGGGGGGGGTGCATATTTCTCTCCCCCTCCCCCCAGTAAGTAAGCAATACTTATGTTGACTAGATATTGAATGAAACTTGCCTCATTGGTCACAGAATGCAAGGTATCATATACAGTAAAACCTCTCTAACCGACCACCTCCCTATACACCTCCCCAGACTGAACACCATTTCCTGGTCCCACATATATACTTCCAATATAAGCATAACTCCCTGTACTGAACACCTCACTATACCAAACATTTTTTCTGGTCCCAAGGGTGTATGGGATATGAAGGTTTTACTGTACAACACACTTAATATCATTCCAACAAACCTTTGACAAACCATTTGACAAGTTTTGTAAAAAGACATGCTATGCACATAGCACAATTTATGGTGCAACATGAGAGGTATAATAAATAGAGTGGCCAATAGGTGGGGCTGTGTAGGAGCCCACTTAGGAATCTGTATATCAGGCCATAGTACTTGGGGTGGCCAACAGGTGGCCTGCAGAGCAGACCCTCTGGGAAGGTTGCCTGGGTGGTCATGGGAAGGATCAGCCTCGCTTTCAATTAGCGTCTTTCCACCCAATTTGAATCTTCAAACTTCATCAGTTACTTCTCAACCCTCGCTGTTATCGGACGCGAAATTCTCGCTCAGAACCGGGTTGTAGCCAAGAATTTGTTGTACACTCATTGTCTGGCTGATTGATAACCCACCTCCTTCCCCTGTCGGCCACCTGCAAGTATAGTCTCAACATTTATGTTAGAAAAATGCATGTACTTTGGTTTCAGCAAAGGAGAGGGTGGCGGTTGATCCCCCTCACCTTTGCCGATTCACCCGAAGATATATTTGCTAAATATTGGTACTTGTGTGCTGGCCCCTTAATAGTGCTAAGGGGCGCTGGAGGGACTAGCACATGTGTACTGACAATCTTTAATTTATGTACTGACAATCATTAATTTATGTCCATTGTTAATAAAGTCAGTCATGGGGCATGTCGCTCCTTGACCAGTTTCAATTCCAACTCCATCGTCTCTGTGGTGTTTCGGCAACTTTATAGGCTAAGGTCATTGAAGTGGGTGGTGTTATCAGGTGCACACCATAAAAATTAAATAATAAGTTTCATACAAGACACTTGCACATGTATACAATTGTGGGTATACTTCATTGCCACATACAATAGGTATACATGCACTACATTGTTAACAATTAGTTTTAACTGGAGTCTTAACAATAAAAAAATCAAAAAGTGACAGTTGTGATTATAAGAAAAATAAAATATCATTTACAAACCAAAAGCTACAAGTACAAAACAGTCTGAGAGCAGAACAACTATAGAACTAATGATGCTGGCTAATTTATCAGAGTACATTAAGAATAAGTAGTACAATAACTAGTATATCACATAATAGAACTGAAGTATGAATAAACTGGCCAATCTCATTGCACATGTACAGTGGTCCCTGTCTTGAGAGACCACTCCAATGAGAGACCACCTGCATTGGAAGACCACCATTTCAACATACTTTGCTTAGTACTTATCTTGTTATTTGTACCTCCTATGAGAGACCACCTGTCTTGAGATACCACAATTTGGTCATTCATAGAGGTGGTCTTTCAAGACAGGTTTCACTGTAGTAATATTACATGGCTGTACTAGAGTTAAATGCCACCACAGACTGTGCTTATGACTAACATGTGCATGTACAGGTGGATGGTAAATCCATGTTGACAGTTCCCACGTGACATATAGCCAAAAACAGAAATATTGTAAATGTCAGTTTACACCAATTACGGTACTTCTACCATGGGATATTGACACGTAGATATATGGAGAGTTACAGTCAGTCAAACAGGACAGATAGCACCTAAGTGCATCAAATGGTCAATAGTTGGCAGCACTAGAGAATGGCGTCTGATGCTGACCACAGATAAGTTACAGTAGTCTGATTTTTGAGATATCACATGCCTTCTAAAAATACATTCATTGGGTCCCTAAGTCTATCTTTTCCGTGTTATTTTACTGCCAGTGACAGACCATCAGCTTCATGTTAGCACTTTTAGACCTTAAATTATTGTCCACAGCTTTCAGGTGGAGAAGGGAAAGATACTGGATTTACAGGTTTAACATTTTAAAACTAGTTGTCTGGAGTGTCACAATCCCTTCATGGTCTATATACCTTTCTGTCATCTCTTGGTTTTACCCAAGTATTGTGTCAAACATATGGGACATGTGAGGAGGTAAATTGTGTTTCTACCCTGGGAAGTAGTGCTGGACAGTTACCCTACATTCTTACCATATTATGAGATGTTGTGACCTTGCATTTTTGATGAGTCTGCAAAGGTCACAAGTCTGCCCTGTGTCAAGGATCATGCACATTTTGGTACATAGCCGTGAATGGCTCAAGATGACCATGGGTAAAGTGGTTTGCCTCTTATTTGCATGTCTCTTACATGTGGTATCTTCTAAACCCAAAGACTGGTTCTTCTGTTCAACACTTCAGGAGGGAGTTGTACAGTTTTGTAGCAATAAAGAATGAGTTCTTTGATTTTCAACTTAAAGTAATATTTGTCATGTATCAAATTATGTAAGTTTTATAGACTCTTTTTTGCATCTACCAATGAGGCTTTCATCGTGATCATGTACAATAGACACAACCAATCAAAAACCACTATAAACCAACAACGATGTATAGAAGGTTGTTTGGGTGCATGGTTGGCTGAGCGGTAAGATGCTCACCTTTCACCTCTACGACGCGGGTTCGATTCTCCTTGTGGGAAGCATGTGAAGAAAGTTACTACCAGTTTAACCATGCACAGTGGTTCTTTCCGAGTTCTTCGGTTTCCTCCACCACAGACAAGGTAGGAAGTATACGCCAACATCTGTGCCATGGAAAGGGACTGGATAGTCAATGCTTGACTTCTTTTACAATCCATGTAAAACAAATGTGTCTATACTTTTTAAGGTTCACATGCTGGAATATGATGAGGTTTCAATTGTTCTCTGAAGAAGCAACACATAGAGTTGAAATACACAGGACAGTTACATTCCATCAAGCAGCAGAGTGCTGGTTGCACTTTCCTTTTCCAGTATTTATGAAAAACATTTTACAATCAAAATGTAAATATTTGCACAAAATTCATGTGTACAAACATCGTTTTTTTAACAAGAGGACTGTGACAGTCCTGTGCTCAGCTGACATGTACATATACCCTTACGATTTTTTAAGATTTGACCGAAAAAAGAAATTCATAACAAATCAAAATATCAATGGAGGTTGACCATTTGAACAAATCTGCTAAAGACCCACCCATGGTACATTGCCACCAAGTTTGAAGACACTTTTGCAGAAGAAATAAAAAATGTGAATTAGCATTAGAATGCCCATTGACTTATATAGTAATCAATAGGGAGAGGTGCATTTAGTTACAAGTACCCAAAGTGAAAAAATTGTTAAAAATCAGGAATCAACAGCATTGCCTCCTAGTACATGTGAACAACTTTTATTTGACCCTACCACAATGAACATATCCACCAAGTTTCAGCTTAATCTGAGTGACCGTTTTGGAGAAGAAGTCTAAAATAGCCATAACACAAAAAAAAAAAAAAAAAAAATCATAGAATATCCGGGAAAAAATCACACTGGCACCTGGTGAACAAATTCAGAATTAGGAGCCCCCAGGAGTGTTCCTGTGTGATATCAAAGCAATTGGGTGAGCGGTTTCAGAGAAGATTTTTTAAGTTTCCCAAAAAAGACCAAAATAAAAAAAAAAACATGAAAAATCCAAAAATCAATGGAGCATGACCATTTGTACGAATCTGCTAAAGAGACCTACACAAGGTACATTGCCAGGAAGTTTAAAGTCAATATGACTGACGGTTTGGCAGAAGAAGTAAAAAATGTGAATTAGCATTAGAATGCCCATTGAATTACCTAGTAATCAATAGGAAATATTCATTTACCGACAAGTACCCGAATTGAACAAATCATTCAAAATCAGGAATCCACAGCATTGCTTGCCTGCGAAACAGACTATTGTTCCACGTGTCTGACTGCACTCCACGGATAAGTGGAGGGCCCACACAGAAAGGATAGCACAACTTAGTCTGTCGTAGCAAGCAACAGCATTGCCTCCCAGTGAACAACTTTCAAACTCAAACTCAACTCAAAACTCATTTATTTTAGCCAATCAATACAATGATGTTTTCAATATGAAGACTTTGTTTGACCATTCCACAAGAAACATATCCACAAAGTTTCAGCTTAATCTGAGTGACCGTTCTGGAGAACAAGTCGAAAATAGTAATAACACACGAAAAATCATATTTTAAAAAATTGCAGCACCACCTGGTGAACAAATTCAGAACTAGAAGTCCCCAGGAGTGTATCTCATTTTGTGTGATACCAAAGAAATGGGTGAGTGGTTTCAGAGAAGATATCTTAAGATTTTCCCCAAAAAAGAACAAAAACAAAAAAAATCTTGAAAAATCCCCAAAAAATCAATGGATTGTGACCAAGTGAATAAATTTGGTAGAGACCTACACAAGATACATTGACATCAAGTTTGAAGTGAAGCTGGCTGACGGTTTTGGAGCAGAAGTCGATTGTTGATGCAGGACGACAACGGACAAGGGACCACAAGATAAGCTCAGCCACTGACAAGTCAGCTGAGCTAAAAATTAGGAATTTTCTTTCTCTTTTTTTTGTTTTTGTTTTTTTTGTTTTTGTTTTTGTTTTTTTAATTTTTATAATTTACTTCATAAAAAAAACGAGGCACAGGAACATATCTAAGTTATAACTGCAGGTAGGTCACCTGCTGTATGTGGCCACCTCTTCTCTGAAGAAAAAGTGACCACAAACAGCAGGTGACCTTTCCTAACAGATAAATTAAAAAAAAACAAAAACAGTGAGTGATAATCAAAGAAAAATTATGAGAAAGTAATGCCTTTTTCATGCAATTATCACATGACCTTGACCTTCAAAACTGTTGTCTATAGTGTAAATCATGAAAAGTTGAAACTTGAGACAGGTTATCTATACCAAGGAGGGTAGAGAGCTAGGCACACTCCTTGTCAATACAGATAAACATCATGCAAATCAGTCGACAGCTTTTCAAGTTATGTGTAAGTAGGTCATGACTGAAGTATAATGGGAAATGGGTCCAGGTCATTGATTTAATACATCATGCATCACTTCAGTATAAGTATACAAATCTGCATCTTTCAAATTTGCTTGCAGGAAGATGTACACTGACGAAGGAAAATGGATGTACTTATTTTTTCTTTAGTATTTCCAGGTTCCTCAAACTCACTCGTTCAAATGCTTGTGAACACACTTTTTAGGTTGAGTCTTGTCAAGTACTTTTTACCCAAAATTGCTTTTGGTGTATCTCGTATCTTCTGATAATCTCAGAAAATTATAGTCTAACGTTACAAACATAAATATTTTATTGAGAAACTTCTCATGAGCAGCTTAGCTTATGGAATGGTTGGTTAGTATTTTTGTATGAGTAAAATTAAATTTGAGACCATTATGGAATGGTTGGTTAGTATTTTTGTATGAGTAAAATTAAATTTGAGACCACCTCATTTAATTAATACTTGGCTCTATTCTGGGTCTGCTAGGTTTTCATTAGGGGAATCTGGACCAAACAAATGCAAAAAAAAAAAAAAAAAAAGGACTTTAAAGATTAAGCTGACACTTGGTGGATGTGTTCCTTGTGGAGGAGTCAAACAAAGTTGTTCATTAGGTGGTGCTGCTGTGGATTCTTGATTTTTAATGATTTTTTTTCAATTCAGGTACTTGTCCGTAAATGCACCTTTCCTATTGATTACTGTGTAAGTTAATGGACATTCTAATGCTAATTCACATTTTCAACTTCTTCTCCGAAGCTGTCATCCAGATTTGACTTAAAAAATGATGGTAATGTACCTTGGGTGAGTCTGAGTGACGGTTCTGGAGAAAAAGGACAAAATAGCAAAAACTCATAAAAAAAAAGAACTAGGAATCCCCAGGAGTGTTCCTGTGTGATATCAAGCCAATTGGGTGAGTGGTTTCGGAGAAGGTTTTTTTTTTTTTTTTAGATTTGCCGCCCCCCCCCCCCCAAAAAAAAAAACAAAAACAAAAAATCATAAAGAATCCAAAAATCACTGGAGCATGACCATTTGAACAAACTTGGTTAAGACCCACACGAGGTACATTGCCACCAAGTTTGAAGTGAATTTGGCTGACGGTTTTTGAGAAGAAGTGGAAAATGTAATTGTGAATGGGCAGACGAACGACGGACGACTCATGCTCCTAAAAGCTCAGTCTGACATTTGAACAAACTTGGTTAAGACCCACACGAGGTACATTGCCACCAAGTTTGAAGTGAATTTGGCTGACGGTTTTTGAGAAGAAGTGGAAAATGTAATTGTGAATGGGCAGACGAACGACGGACGACATAGGCTCCGAAAAGCTCAGTCTGACTAGTAAGTCAGCAATGCAGCAAGTTGCAATACCTTTTTGCAAAACTTTTCCCAAGGAGCAAGCCCTTGGATCTGTCCTGGAAAAACTTTGCCCTTACAGTGCTCATCTTATTACCCTTTGCCATAAAATAAAATCCAATCTCAACATCACCTTCTAATAATCTTTGGATCCATACCTGATCACAAGGAAAACAATGCACATAATTGGGAAGATTTTAATGAAAAGGAAAATCAACCTTACCCTGCATGAAGTTGGGGTCTTCAGCAGCAAGCAAAAAAAGTTGTTACAATGCCAAACTTCCAGAGAAGTATCTGTATTGGTAGCACCTGGTTTGTACTCATGTAACACTCCATACAAACATTCTAAAGAATTAGTTGTTCATGTAATTATCAAATGAATAATTGTCATCAACAGTAGAACTATACATGTATTAATAAATGAGTTGTGTGGAGTCGCGTGAAATGAGAAGATTGTGGAAGTTCTCACATAAAACATGAAACAATTTTGTTGATGTTGAAACAAATAATTTTACAAAAAAAGGTAATTATATATGTGCACCAAACATAAACAAAATGACAACAGGCCCATGGATCTTGTGCTGTGCTGTCAAATAAAAACAGATGAACTTAAGTGCATGGACAGGAGCCTATATAACCTGCATAACAGTTCAGAGTTCTAATTCTGAGTGAGTAAGGATACAGAGCATTCAAAACTTAAATTCATGTATATACATTTTGTCAAGTTTTTGTATCTTCATTCACTCTGAATTAGAAATGTGAACTGTTGTGCTTTTGGGATTCTCACTGGTTGTTTACTTTCTTACAGGTTAGACAGCAACAGGTTAGCTTATGGAGTGTAGAGAGTTTGGACTATGGAATAGGGTAATGACAACCAGGAAATTGGTTCTGGATGAAAAAGACACAAGTACAATTATTGCCTGCCAAATAACATGTAAATATGGATTCTGTTTTGTTTTTAAATATTACTTTGTATGTGCATGTGTCACATATGGTTACCGTATTACTCTTGATGTTTCAGACTAATGTTAAAGTCTTCATCGAGCTTTGCACAAAAGAAGATATTCCAGTGTTTCTGATTGATCCTATCATTCTGGATGGAGTTATGAACAATGGCAGCCAGTCAGAAGCCTGCAAGTATCTCTGTCGCAGTGGATCTCTCACAACATTTGCTGTCATCAACACACACTGGACCAAGCAGGTATTTGGATGATGTTATCAATTGGCACTAGATGTCAGCACCTATAAGGATATTTTGTTTCAGTGCTGCATTGCAATGACCTCGATTACTCCCAAGGCAGTGCATTATGGTAATAGAGAATCTAAAATTGCTGAGAGTGAGTTACTATTTTTTTCTCATGAGGGATTGTTGTTGGTGGGGAATATCACGAGTGACCATAGTTCACGAGTTATTTTCCAGCCATGTAAGATTTTGTTAATTTTATGTTTAATTGGGTATTCATGGCAAAAATATGCCCTAGGCCTACTTTCAAGGCCATGCTGAAAAAAGCATTTTTTTTTTCTTTTCTTATATAACTCGAAAAGTTATCAACCAATTTAAATTATAATGAGCTTTATGGATAGCTGGCGTTGGGGCACAAAAAATCCTAAATAAGACCTACCCTGTCTCGTTTGAAGGTCAAAGTCATATGGCCGTTCAAAAGAGAAATGTGTTTTCATTAAAAGAAAAATTCTGCATGCAAAATCCCAGAGGCAACTAGGGCCTGCAAGTCGTCATTCAAGCAGCATTGTGCTTGTGCACCTGATATGTAATTTGTAACTGTGATCTATATTTTCAAGGTCATGACCTTTTACAGTTTTATTTTTTGTAAATATTTGGAAGGTCATAACTCCGAGTCGCCAATGACCTTTGGAATACTATTGACCAACATTGAAACCCCTTCTAATATCCTTTAAGATGATGTATTCAATTTGTGACCTTGACCTAATTTTAAGGACATCATGCCAGGTTTATCGAAAGCAAGTTTTGGCTTCTGTTTCAAAAGGTTATCAAAAGATTTAAAAAATCTTAAATTTGTTGCATAACCCAACTCCAGCCCTAACTATTCAAATGTACATCTGACCTTGAAAGGTCAAAGGTCAAGGTCATTTGCTGATCTGAATATTTTCAACCTCACATAACTTATTCAAGTTACATCACTTTTTGTCTAAGTTCACCATGTTGGGCTCAAAATACAGGGATTTTAACAGGGTGCATTTTTTGTGCACAAAATTTGACCTTTAAGACTTAAAGGTCAAGGTCATCTGCCATCTTGAAATATTCATCTGGCAATAACTGGTCAATTTTCATCTGACTTTGATCTTGTTGGCCTCAATTCATAAGGAATGCAACAATGCACACATCCATAATTAATGTATCACCTTTCAAAGTCAAGGTCATTCATCCTAAAAAAACCTTCATTTTGCCATAACTCGATCAATTTTTATTCGATTTTGTTCAAGTAGGGCTCAAAATGTGCAAAATGAATTGTCGCACAGTTTTGTAATGTATATGTGAACTCTTAAGGTCAAAGGTCAATGTCATTTGACCCATTGAAATTTTCATCAGCTTAATATGGTCAATTTTAATCCAATTGGGGTTGTTGTTTTTCTTTTGTTTCTTTTTCTTTTTCTTTGTTAGATGAAGGTTTTATATAAAAGATGTGAAAGAAGTTTTTGCTAAAGCATCAGAGCACAGCCTGTTAGAGCCATAGGACCTCTTTATCTCGTGATAGAGCCCTCCATATCAAGCTCAGACATGCTCTATAATGCAGTTAAATTTGGCAAAACCTATGTTTCCAAGTTGGTATTAAGTTTAACAATAATTATCATTTCAGCTTTATTTGTCATGTTGGTCTGCTTGAATTACTTAGTGAGTACTAAAATGGCATGACACCTTTTGATAAAAGGTACATTAGGAAAATCTAAAATAGCACATTTAGTTAGTTTTACCAGGTGTTGTAGGCATTTCACAGCTGTTTAACTCAACCTTAGTATGCTATTACCAATATTTTTTGTAGGCAAGTGCTTCATTTACAATGTAGCATTAAAATTTATATAGTTCAGTGCAGTTGCTGCTGTTGTAGTGTTGTATTAGATTCAATGACTTCTTCAAAAGATTGTGAAGTAACTGTATTTTTGTCCTTCTTCTTTATAGGGTTACATTGTTGGGGAGCTAAGGAACAAAGGGTTTCATGTAGCAGAGGTATATGATGTAGATCCAAGACTGTTAACTGTTGACTCCATGTCAGCTATGCAGGTGGCTACCCACTGTGTGATGACCAGACAAGGACACACTATACACCTGGTGGTGTTTTATGAGAGAAGTGGTAACTACTGGTGGCATGCACAACTTGGTTCACACAATCTAGTCAAGGGAGACACAACATTTGTTCATGTTTCTAACTTACATCTCAGATTTGGAAAATATGCAGGAGCATATGACAAGTAAGCTCACAGAAATACAGTCATTCAACAATTTTCTAAATGTTGTCATCATAAAGAAAAATAGTTCTACCACATATAAAATACCAGTCTCTTTGAGCTGTTCATTAGTTGGCACTTATGCCATTTTCTGATATTTAGCAAATGTTTACGATTACATAATGATTGACCTGAGTGTACACATTTAATCTTGTATATAGGGATACTGATTTAAACATATAGACTTATATGAGGTTTTTTCCAAATCTGTTGGTGAGATGCAATCCGAATATAGAGAGGATACACCATGGGTTGGTCATAGCTTTCATATTATAGTATTTTTGAAGTGCCATAGCAATCAAAAAGAGACGTGTTGTTGGATAGTAGCAAAGCAATACCATTGTAATTGCATGTATGTTTGGTTTAACAGGTCAACTTCAAACTTAGTGGGGATGTATATGGTTAGATCAGCTGAGCACTGCCTATTTTGACAGCCTTCTTGTTCCATATGCACAAGATGTATAAAATGCAGAAATACCTGAACTTTGATTCTTCATCAGTCATATTGCATGCACTGATCACATCATGTCTGACTTCAACTGTTCACTGAGAAAACAACAGTACTTGTATGCCCAGAAGCATACTTCTATAATAAAATTTGTAGAAGGGATAGCTCTTTTCATTTTTTATACAAATGCATAACTGCTTTTACATCCATAAGTGTGTAGTCTCCAATTTCAGTAAACCTTGAATGGACAAAAATGTTCTGATTGATTTTACTGAGGCCTTCAGTATGTCTTACTTAACCTTCTAAGGACATTCCTTCTGTTTCACAGGATGGAAATACTCAAAGTAGAAATGGATGGACTGAAACTACATGCACCTAGATACCCCATCCCATTCTTGAAGCAGATAGCGCATTCAAGATTTATTGAATGCAACCATACAAGGGCAAAACATTTTTACTCCAAGTACAAGCGAGACAGCAGTGCACAGGCACAAGGGTTTCGAGAGAAGGCCCGGCAAGTGCTTGCTGCAGGGAAGAAGACTCTGGATCAACTAGACATCAGGTTTTGGATGAGCAGTGGCACATGTCTTGGTAAGTGCAAAAAAAAAAAAAAAAAATAGAAAAGAAAAGAAAAAAAAAAAGAAAAATATAATAATAATAAAGAAAGAAAGAAAGAAAGAACAGCAATAATAACAATTATAATAATAACAACAAATAAATAAATCTTTGAAAATAAAATAGAATAAAAACCAAATCAAGTAAAAGCAAGAATGTAGAGTTCGGTTTTCTACAATGAGTGGCATTAGAAACTCAGTGGTAGCAATAAAATTTGGAGGCACTAACAGGAGAGGTCACAATTAGGACTTTTTGTGTATTTAGCTTAACACACAACTCAACACATTCTTGCAGGTTAGAGGTGTGTATTTCCATTGGATTCAAAATTAAAGTAACATTCAGTAATTTGGTTTATTTTGCAGCTGATGATTTAAAAGTTGTATTAGTATTTTAACAATACAAAATAATTTACGAAGAGAAATTTTGTGTTTCTAAATGCAGGGATTTTCAATTTATTGAAGTGCAAATTACAACTGAAAGTAATGGAAATGCACAGACCTAGCCTTCCATCCTACAGAGCAATCAACTGAGAACCCATCAGAATAAACTGATTTAGATTTTAGCTATTGTAGGAACAAAACCTGCAACCCCGGCCTTCAAGTGGTGAGGAGAAAACATGTAGATCAGTGTTTAGCAGGCAACTACAACCACTATTAGTTCCATACACCCAGAATATTGGCTGCCATAAATACAAGCTCTGGAGCTGCATGATTTCATATTTACCTTGTACATCACAGTAATTAGAATTACAGAAGCAACATGGAGTACTGTCTTGATAAATTTTCAACCAAAGCATTCTAATTTTTACATGCATTATTATTTATTTTTTTATAAATACATTTATTATTTTGTTGCAAGTACTGTGTCAAATTTTAATGGATTCTTATGTGTATGTTTAACCTGTCTTGCTTACATTTATGATGGCTATGTCATGTCACTTCACTTATTTATTTTAATTATAACGTGCTGTATAATCTTAACATACTTGTGTTTGAACCCCCCCCCCCCCCCCCCCCCAACGGATTCCAGGACACTGGACTCAGGGCACTTTGTACACATTGTGTAGAAAGTGTCCTGAAGAAAGCTGCTGACTAAGACTACTTCTTGCTTTAGAATAGGCTTCCTGGTATTTGATTGAAAGGTATCTTCATGAGAAATTTGAATCTTTAAACCTTTATATGTTTAACAGTAATGGGAAAACAACTATAACAGTGATCTGCATTCTAAGGGTTAATAGGATATATTATTTTCTCATTTCAAGACATGTGACAGAGATATTTCTCACATTCATTAAATGTATATGTACCTTTTCTATTCAGGTTGGTATCGTCAGTGTGATATAATTCCATACAGCAAAGATGTGGACTTTGGAATCTGGATAAAAGATTATGATGTACGATTGATACCAGCCATGGAAATGACTGGGCTTCCAATCAAACATATATTTGGAAAAGTATGTATATGCGATGCCGTACGGTACATTTTTTTTCATTTTACTGATTTGTTTCTTCTGGCAAATGAACATAACAGGAGTGTTGAGTACCCAAATATCTGTTTTGTCATGTGTTTACAATGATGTTGATCACACAAAGGCTTGAATGCCCATTATATCTAATCACCGAACATGCTTATCTAAAGACAAATCATTGTGTTGTCATTTGGCCAACAACAAAAAATAAATAAAACTTAAAAACTTAACAAAAAAAAATTAACAACAAAATGATAATAAGGAGTAGTGGTAGTAATAGTAATAATATAATAATAATAAAAAAGTAAAAAATAGATAAATAAAAACATATACAAATAAGCAAATTTTAAAAATTAATCATCATTCTTAATCATCTCCTGGCATACTATTTTGAGGATGACAAATTCACAAACAAGTTTGCTTGTGTGTCAAGTGACAAATCTTGTACAAGTACTTCCATATAATCTGAAAGTAGTATAAATGGTGTCAGATGTGAGTGAGATGAATTATTTGACCATAAGAAACTCCAGTAAGAGATTTCCTTTTAAATTCAAATTGCCCCTCAAGTTGCTTGATGGCTTACATGCCAATTTGAAGCCAGTTATGCATGATTAATTTTACAAGTTTGACCTTCACTTAATATGAGTGTCTTCTGTTCACACTGTTCATGAATGAAACAAATTAATTTATTTTATTGGACCTTGCTTCTATTTACTTTTGTATATTTGCAGGTCAATTTAATTAATCATATTAGCTTTAACATTTTGAACTGCAATATTTTTTGTTAAATTGATGCCATAACTGTCATAATTTATTTTCAGGAGACTGACAGTTTTGAACTCTCCTTCAAAGGTGGAGATGTAAAGCTGGACATCTTTTTCTTCTATGAAGAGTCAGATATTATGTGGAATGGTGGTACCCAAGCTCGAACTGGTAAAAAATTCAAGTAAGTCGAAGGGACAAAAATTTATACAGTGCACAAAATGACACAGGACCTAACATGACAACCTGTAGTACTAATTTTGAATTTGCACGCAAAAGTTTGTTGAATAGACCTGTTCATGGGACTTGAGCCCACTTGTTTTACCTTGGCAAACCCAGTACATGTATATTCACCCTGATACTGCTTACATTTTGTGCTCTGCCCACAAGGTCGCGCCATATTAAAAACAATAGTCTTGTTTAGGGTGTAAATTAGGTGGCTACCTCTTGACAAGCACAGGAGAGGTCACAATCAGCAAGGATATATGCATTCAGCTCAATACACAATCATCCAATGGGCTATAAAGGTGTATTGCCAGTTGATTATTGCACAGAGCTACCCTCACAGTAGCTCTTGCTCACTACAATAACAGTACTATGGCAAGACTGGTTGAAAAGACTTAACATTATCAAATACTTAAGCCATGAGTATAGGCTGCGTGCCATCTCATCAGACCAAAGCTGCTTCTTTTTCACCTCTCCCATACCATACACCCACTGTGTATACAATTGAAAGATTGATGGTGAAAATCACTTGACAAAGTGTCATGAAGTGTTATATTATAGTAAACAGACAAAGTTTTGGTGCCATTGTCTCTTACAGTTCAGTTGATAGGCCCAGTTGTTCTGAAGTACAGACATGTACATTATTGTACAGCCAGCTAGACTCCATGACCACATTGTCACAACAAGTAAAAAACAAATTGTCAGTAATCACTACATCAACATTGACACATCTTTAAAACCTAGCAGCGCTCTTGGCCAGTTTTTCCGCCTGACACTTCAACTGCAAATGACAAGTGTTCACATTGTTGGGTGGTTTATTAAAGTGTATTTTCTAGACATGTCTGTGGTGATATATTCTATATAATACACACTTTCAGTGTGACCAGCTGATCATAAATATTGTCCATGTATGTGACCTTTAGAATATAACTGTTCTGTTCTCATAAATGAAGGCATCACGTTTTTGACACACCATAACTTTTTTTGACAAATTGTAAATTGGTATAGTCAAATCGCTGAGAGGTACTGACTCCACATAGGTAATGGGTCCCTGTTTGCTTCCACATGTTCCAAGGAAACATTGAAGGTTGTAATCAGTTTGTTCAGGTGTTCCATCAACAGAGAGCATGTCAGTGGAGGTGTTTTTATTATTCTTTGAAATGCTATTCCACAACAAAATAAGCATTGACAAACAATACCTGCAGAAAGTCAACTCTAGGCTACCAGCATGTTTATACATTAGATTGTGTATTGAGTTGAAATTGATACAGGGGAAGGGGTAAACAACAAGAGCAGTTCCACTCTGCCTGTATAAAGTGTAACGGGTTCTGCTTTTTGCCACGAGCAACTATACTGATGTGCTACACAATACTAACACATCTTCTGCATTTTACCCTCTTTCCTTATTTGGGCCATGTTGAGAAGGGAACTTTAATCTGGCTTTGGGCAGATTTATTTAGGCAAAATATATTTTTAATCCAGATCAAAGTTTCAGTGTTAACAAGGCATTACATGAACAGTGCACTTACCTCTGATGCAGCCCACTAAACCACTAAATTAAATGTTTCTAGTGGAGGATGCCTACCAGCATAGCAATGACCAAAAAAAAAAAAAATAAATAAAATAAAATAAACAAATAAAATAAAACAAAACAAAACAAAATCCAGGGATGTGCCATAGATGGATCACCAACAGGAGCGCTAATCCGTTTAGCGGCGAACTGGGCGCGACAACTACAAAGCATGTTCAGTAGCACCGCTCAAGTTAATCCCTCTTGCTCAGTCCATTTGTTGCTCCATCACTGTTGCCACTTTTGGTTGTCTCAGGTTACTTTATAATATATCGGGTGTCCTTTTGTACCAAGTTCAAAAACGGGAAGATTTATGCAAGCGTAACCAGTCTCATCCTTTGAATCAGAATCATGTGAGTCTATAGATTTTTTTTTTTTTTTTATTGAAATCAGCAATGAAAATGGCATTTTAAATACAATTTTCTGCCCAAAATGATGCAAAGCTGGACAACTTGCATGCATAATAACTCCTTACGCCGTAGTCAGCAATAAAAAATGTAGTTTCAGATGCATAGTCAGGTATGAGCCTTTTCCTGGAATTCCAGGAAATCCTGGATTTTTGGTTCAATTTCTTGATAAAATCACTGTTTTATTGCCTCAAAATGCCGAAACTGTTGTTTTTATTGAGGGTCAGCAGTACATTGTATGACACTTCAGAGAAATTTTTCCTAAATTAAGCTCATGTCTGCATAGTGTATGCCAGTGGAATCATGATGGTGGTTTCATTTCTTGTAGCTGAGTCTGGCATAATGTTAACGTTTGACTTTGAAATGTCGAACACAATGAAAATTTGTGCACATTTCAGTTAGTGACGCTATTATTCTTGCCTTTCCTGGCATGATCTGGCCCCACAAGACTGCCAGTGGCCAGCGCGGGCCGGGAGTTGTGTTTGTTCAGCAATGAAGTGCTCACTTAAACACCTGATCACTTGAGCAGCAGTAACATAGATGGTACAAAGGGGGCCTGGCCATTGGCAGCCCATCTATAGCATGTCCCTGCAAACAAATAAAAATGCCCAGTCCTGGCTATGATGGAGGCAACATCAATCCATGCTACATGTATATACACTTTTTTTTTCAGATATCTCTTCCCCAAATTTACATTGTGCTGGACAGAGTTTTTGGACCTGAAGATCAGAATACCATGTGAGACTCAGTCATACATAGAAGCCAACTATGGCAAACGGTGGTTTGTTCCAGTAAAGCGCTGGGACTGGAAGCACAGTCCACCAAATGTCAGGGAGAATGGCAAATGGCCCAGGCAAGAATGGAATAGAGTGATACAGATGTACCAGTAAACATTACTATTTTCTCTTGTGTATGCATTTGTTATGATTTCATGCCACAGAGATGAAGAATAGGAGTGTTTAAATTATGTTGTTACTACTGTATTATTTAAATTTGATATTGGTGGATCATATTGTGATAAAAATTATGCTGACCCCTTTTATTGGTGGGCTGGGGGTGGAGGGGTGGAGGAGGATAAGGGGGGAAGGGAGGATGATGAGGGGTAGAAAGACCATTACTAGCTTGGAAAGGGATCGGATTTGTTCTACCCAGATGTGACTTTTGTTGATCAACAGCCTGCCTTTAAAAATACTACTCAGTTTATGCAACTCTGTACAACTTTGTATTTGAAGGTGCAAGTGTTTTTCAATTCTTCTATTATTTTACATTGTATTTCTTGATGTTTGCAGCTTGTTTATGAAGGCAGCTATTGTTTTTGATGCAATGTCATAGCACATGCAATAATCATTCTTCAAAACCTCAACTATACATATTTCTTGTACACTGTCAATGTAGTTTGGAGTAATTAGATTTGTACAGTCTTTGTCTTTTTAGGACTGCCATGTTGAGTATGTGTGAACTTGTGTGAGTAATGCCATATTAACAGTGGTGCTAGTATAAACCTTGTAATTCAATCTTTCAGTCTTATATGTGGTTCAACATTTTCCTCAAGTTATACAGACTTAGCATAGACTAATATAAGTTATGTAACATTCCCTCTGGATCACCATATGCTTGGACCTCTGTGTATTGGTCAAACGCCCATTCGCTTACTTGATTACTGAAAACCTGACAGTCCTGAGGCACCATCTCTCAGTTCCTTTTGAACTGGTGGTGACTCCAGGTGGGCATGCTGCCCGTATCATCCTTCCTCTTATGGGTGCCATTACTGGCTTGGGCTTTCAAGTTGAAGCCTTTTGTTCACGCTGTGGAAAATCATTTCTTAGCGGTCCAGGAGTCTTCATAGACCTGGATAACAGATATCTGTCCTGCGGATACCTCTGAAATAGTTGTGAGCAGAGCTGGTCAATTGGCTTGAAACCTAGATTTTCAAGATGGCGTCTCAACAAACAGATTGCAGAGAGCAGGAAGACAGTGCACATCAGGCAATTAGCTCTTTTCAGAGACAAGCCATTCATGTTGATCCAGTGAACACTCCGTCCTCATCCTTGTTGGATTGTAGACAGAAGTTGGACTCACGGAACCACTATATGGCAGCCTGGGATGATCATCAGCATTGCTATGGTTGTCACCTGCAATTGAGTCAAGTTTGCTCTGGCATGCGAACTTGCAACCACTGTGAGGATTGGGGAGAGGACCCATCAAAGTCTATTCGTGCAAGGCAAAAACGGCCGGCTGTAGCTGCCAAATGCCAAGCTAGAGAGATGGATTCTGTTGAGTCTTCACCACCAACTCCTCTTGGGGAAAAAGCATAGACTTACCCATGCAGTTCATCGGCAGTCTCATGTGGTAGATGTTTCGACACGAGAAACCCCACAGGCCAGTAAGAAGAGATGTCATAGTTGGAAGTCAGGCAGCAAGAGATCACCTTCAGGAGGTCACAAGCACCCATCTGTCCCCCAAAAGACATCAACTGCTGCTCTAGTCACTGACCCAAGGGTTGCCCTTGCTTTGCAGTCTGTGTCCAAAAGCACGCAGATGTTGCGTGCAATGATCACTCCATCTCAGCCATAGGCTGTTTCTTTTTTGAAGTCTCCTTCAAAGAAGTCAGCCAAGCATTGGCTACAGCTCTCAAGATCCCAGTCCTCCGGGTCCAAGTGCTCAGAGCCAAAGCCACGCAAACCGGTTCTTTGGGAGTGGAAACCTTCGGGTTCCCGTCCAGGTATTCCGGAACCTCGGCCAGTCCATGCTGTCAGATCGTAAGTCTGGCACGTCTTGAAAACTCACCTGTACCTCGGCAAACTTCCCAAGCTCCTGGCTCGGAGAGCTTGGTTCATAAGTCAAGGCAGCTGGGAGATAGAAGGTAGACACCCAGGTCTGTGGTGGCACCTTCTGCCATTTATGGGTCTTTGGCCCCAGTGATGTCGGCCCCTATGGTGACCCAGGTTACACCTTCAGGTGCCCCACCAGCAGTCTTAGCCTTGCCTGCTGCACCTTGGGTGGCTTCGCTCCAAAGCAAGCAGTTGGCAATTCCATTGGCTCCTATGTTTGAGCCAGGTACCCTGCGTCCCTGTGTTGAGAGGAAAGCAGAACTCGAGCTCCCCAAGGAACGTCAGCAGTCAGAGACTTTGTCTTCTTCCACTGATGCCAACACTGCAGCCAAGTCCAAGCATACACTGCCAGCAGAGCAGCTGGCTGCTTCTGCCTTGAGTCAGCTTTCTCTTGGCACTGAGACTTGGGAGTCCCGGAAACTCTCTCAGGCTTCCTCCTGCCAGCAGATTTCTGAGTCAGCAGCATCTGTGGTCCCTGAAATGAGTCTCCCGGAGACCCAGCAGGATCCCTCCGACCAGCAGGCATCTTTGTCAGTGGCCGCTGAGACCACTGCAGACGGTCTCCCAGAAGCCCCCCTCCCCAGCCCCCCTCCCCAGCCCCATGTGGACTGAGCAGATGTAGGCAGCGTTTGAGGCTGCAACAACTTCTGTGGAAGTCCTTGCTACCCCAACACCTGGCGTAGTGACAGACCCCCTGCTGTCACAGGCGGCCGCTCCATCGCCCAGGCACAATTCGCTGTGCAACGAGGCTTTGCGTCTCACCACTCCCCTTGCATGTCCTGAGTCTTCGGACCTCAACACCGAGGTGAAGGATGAGCTTCTATTTTTGGACGCATCAGTCAGATCCTGGCCGAGGTCGAGGGTTCAACCATCATGCCATTCACGCTCTGAATGGCTGAGCACATCAGTGACCATAGGGTCTGTAGAACAGCCTTCTGCATCCATGGACATAACACCTGCTCCGCTTATGTGCTTTGACCATGTCAAAGCTCTTATTCAGAGCCTGGTTGGTCACCAAGCTGTGGTCCCACCAGAGGAGGAGAGGCGTGGGGCTGTTGCACTGTCCTGTCAGGGCTTGTCTATGGAGGACACGGGTCCATGTATCCCCATACCTTTTTCACCTTTTGTGGCTGAGTTTTATGACAAGCTTACAGCCAAGACTCACAGCACACAGGTTCCCGTAGAACAACAGTGTTTGCATCTGACGCAACGGTGACTCTTCCATAAGCCAGACGTCCAGGGGAGATGGTATTCTGTGCCCGAGCAGATCTCTCCGTGAGGGTTTACTGCTGGTGGACCTAGACTGGGACGAGTTTGGTACTCAGCAGCTGAAATCCGTCACAGCATCTGCAGAGGCTTTCAGGGGGGTGGAGAAAGATGTCAGATGGATCCATCCTTATTGTGTCCTACTCTGACATCTTGTTGGCCGCTCTGAGGTCTCTCCTGGATGACCTCAGGGGTTCTGTGCACATCACAGAGACCCTGCAAGATTGGTTAGACCAGGCTACACTCCTTGCAGCTTCGTTGTCAGGGGCTGTTGATCACTAAGTGCAGACCGCTTGCACACTGGAGGCGAACATTCGTTTATTATGGAGGGACACCTACCTCCAGGGTCAGAAGTTGCCTGACCCATTGTTCTTCAGAGCCCAAATGGGGCCACTTTTCTCTGGAACTCTGGTCTGAGGAGAGATGGCAGAGGTTGTTCCACAAGGCACAAGACCTTCAGGCCCGCTTGGCCAATCAGACCCTCACCAAGGCCTTAACCAACTCTGTTCAGTCATTTTCCACCTTGGCTGCTGCAGCTCCGAAGCATGGCAAGGTGTCCCAGACCGCATCTAATCACCCCTCGGCTTTGTGCACCCTCTGGCACGCTACACCCTGGAAAAAGCGGGCAGTGCTCCGAGAAGGGCAAGCCCTCCGGTAAAGGCAAGAAGTCCAGGAAGCCTGAGTGCTTCTGACTATTGTATCCTGGTGCGCACCATCCCAGGATTGCCCACCGCCAGGCAGTCAGACTCTGCGCAGTGCCCAGTCAGTGGTTGCCTCTCTGCATATCACATGCAATAGGAGTCTATCATGGATGATTCTTTCGTCCTCAGCATCCTGAGACACAGCTACAGGCTGCCTTTCGGCAAAGACAGGCCTCCATTAAGCCAAGAGCCCTTGTGGTTCGAACCGCCCTATGCGGAACCCAAAGCACCAGTGTTCCTAGAGGCAGTTCAGATGCTTCAGAGCAAGTCTGCCATACAGCCGATGGAGAATCAAGGTTCTCCCAGCTTTTACAATATACTCTTCCTGGTTCCCAAGCGGGACAGAGGGTGGCGCCCGGTCATAGACCTGTGGACACTGAGCACCTTTCTGGAGGGCCCGTCCTTTCGGATGGAGACCCTCCAGTTGGTGGCAGCAGCCTTGCGGCCCGTGGAGTGGACAACGTCCCTGGATCTGCAGGACATGTTCTTCCATGTGTCGATGGCTGGGACTTCACGGAAATATTTGTGGTTTGCATTTGCAGACCAAGTTTACCACTTAAGGGCGCTTCTGTTTGGCCTTGCCATGGCACCACCAATGTTTACCAGGTTTGCCCACACAGTTGCTGCTTAACTTCACCGGTTAGCCGTTGGCATTCATGTGTATCTGGACGATTGGTTTATCCAAATTCACGCCTGGATTTGCAGCATCACACACACAGATGGTTCTGGAACTTTGCCAATCCTTGGGCCTGATAGTGAACCTAGGCAAGTCAAGCCTTTGGCTAGAGCAGACTTTCTTCTTCCTCAGCACCCAGTTTGATCTGGTTGCCTGTTACGATGCCCACCTTTTGAACATTTGCATAACTCAACAAAGAATGACAACAACGATATAACTTTAACGATAACAATATATTAACAATCCAAATCAGTACAAAGTAGGTAAACTGATCTCCACTCATATTTCAATAGTCAGATAGTCTCAGGTGAATCCTTATCCCTGGTGAGACTATCCCCAGGTACTGTCCCACAGTTCCAAGTCTGATGACAGGTGTCAAATGATCTGGTACAAATGCCACAGAGGTACGGTTTGGGTCCAATGTGGTACTGAAAGGTGTGGTGCTGATCCAATCCTACAGAGGTACGGTTTGGTTCCAATGTGGTACAATATACCAGTCCACTCAAAGACAATGTCCACACTCCACAGGTACAAAGTGTAAATGGGTAGCACCAAATATACAAGTCCACGCAAGACACTGTCCACACTCCACAGGTACAATGTAAACAATTGCTGACAGTCTAAATGGCTTAATGACTACTCACAGCTTCTGTCCGATCCTTCAGAATTCTCTCTCTTCTCCTCCCCAGTCAGGAAAACATCTGCTTTATATTTATACAGAGAAATCTCTACTTTTTTCCAGAGTTTTCCACGTAGTCACACATCCCAGTGCATTGAGACCTGTCTGGATCACCTCATATGAATGTAGGTCACCATTTTAGCTTATTCCACGTTTACCAATTACGTGTGAGTCACCCACAAAGCAGGCCAACTGCAGTGACCCTACAAAGTATTCATTGAACTCAATGACCTGGCACTCACTCAATGAATACAGTGACCTCTCCAAATGAAAACAAACAGCCATACATATTTTCATAACATTGCCTACATCTGTAGCCCTTCGGCAGACAAGTGGGAGAGACTTCAGTCCCTGTTCAGTCTTTCTAACTTGCAAGGTCTGCTCTGTGCAACAATGGCTGACCCTGCTGGGCTCCCTGTCCTCGATGGACTCTCAGGTTCCACTCGGTCGCCTACACATTGCCCCTTGTGGCACGCTCTGCGGGGATGTATGGTTGAGGGACCAGGGCCATCAGGCCTCGGTGCTGATTCTCAGCGAGAGTCATCCGCACCTTTTGTGGTGGACCGTATGTGAGAACATCACGTTGGGACAGACGCTGATGCTTTTTCAGCCCCAGCTTACCATAGACACAAACTCTTCTTGGTCCAGGTGGGGAGCTCATATGGCGTAGGGCCCTTGGCCGGCATCCTTTACGTCTCACTACATAAACTAGTTGGAAGTTGAGGCGATACGCTTGGCACTCCTCCACTTCTGAGACCTGGTGGAGCACAAACACATCCTCATAATATGCGACAACAGGACCACAGTGGCCATGCAAAAGTGCTGGTTTGTGCCTCGCCTGTCCCAGCCCCCCAGGCCCGAGTGGTGGATGTTCTAGCCATGGACTGGAGCAACCTTTGGGCATATGCTTTTCCACTTCCACAGATCCTTTCGAGGATACTGCGCGTGGTTCGGTCCCACAATTGCAATCTAATCCTCTTCACCCCTTGGTGGCCCTGGAGTGATTGCTTGGTACACCTGTTGGGACTAAGCGTCGAGCTTCCGCTATGATTACCAGCATGGTGGAAACTTCTGGTGCAGCCACAGATGATCGTGTTTCACAGGAACCCTCAAGTGCTCAACCTCCAAGCTGGGCAGTTATCTCACAGCACATCCGTAATAGAGGTTTCACGGAATGGGGCTAAGATAGAATTACCAGAGGAGGACTTCAATCCTCATTTCTAACCGTGTACTCAGCTAGATGGAACGTGTTTTCGACTGGTGTCGCAGTATGGGAATTCACTCTTGGTCTCGGCACATCATGGACAATGACGACCTCCTGTTGTATCGTGGGAAGTCTTAGGCAATGGTTGGAGAACAGTGGAGGGTTCCGATCAGCCATCTCTTCAATCCTTGCGAAGGTCTTGGACATTCGCATTGGGAGTGATCCCTATGTGCCTGCATTCATTGCATCCTTCTACACCCACAGACTGGCATCGAGACAGGTCCTACCTCAGTGGGACCTGCTGCTGGTTTTAGTCATGTTGAAGAAGTGGCCTGTTGAGTACCTGGAGGACCCCTGATGGGTACACCTCAAGTGCTGGACGTGGAAAACTTGTTTTCTGTTGACACTCACTTCGGGGGCTAGAAGAAGTGAGATCCATGCTCCAGCTCATGACTGACTCCAATGATCGCTTGACCACTCCCAGGTGACCCTGAGGCCTCACTTGGGCTTCCTTGCAAAGAACAAAGTGGCTCGAGATCCGGCCACAGCCTTCAAGGGTTTTACCCTCCATGCTGTGGATACTGCTTTTCCCCTCAAGGAAAGAGCCCTGTGTCCCGTGGGAGCCCTTCGATGGTACCTTTCATGCACGGATGGACTCAGGTGACCGAGGTCAGCCCTCATTCTACCCCTTGGTAACCCTCGTAAGGAGCAAGTTTGCAGAAACATGATGTCTTCATGGATTGAGCAGACCATCCTTGAGGCCTATGAGATCTTGTTGGAAAGGCCTGGTGCCTTGTAGCTTGTCTCAGTCAGAGCTCACAAGGTGGGAGTCTTTAATGCCTCTTGGCACGCCCTCCTGGAACATCGGGGTTGTCAACATTCTGCAGGCCTGCTGATGGTGATTGTCTGTGACCTTCGCTGGTAGGCATCACAGGCTCCTTTGCTTAGGTTCTGATACTTGTCCCTTAGGCCTTCCATATCCTATCAGAGCAGCCACCATGTTCCAGTTTATAGCACTCTTGTGGTTTAGATAAGATATGTGGCATATAAGTCGACATACATCTTAGTGGACCTATGGCATTGAGCAAAATTGACATAATTTTGGACGTGTATCAGGCATGTGTCCAAATGTCCTGGCCCGTTGCCAGTTGACACTGGAGTCCACTGCTCTAAGGAACCATATACATGCATCAGCCCCCCCCGGCGCCTGCAAGTTTTCCAACTAGGTCCTGTTAGATCTCCAGGTCCGATGGAGCTGAAACAGACAGCCTCTACCCACGAGGCGGACAGCTATCATGTTTGCGAGCGAGTTCTGGGGGGTTTAGTGCCGTCCCGTACTGGTTGGTAAGGAGGGTTTCTGGTTTTGGTCGGATTCTGCTGTTGGCAGCCACAAGTTCACATACCTCTGAAGTTTTCCCTCCTCACTTCAGACGTTGCCTCCTCACACGGACAGATGGTTACCCCCAAGCTGCCGGTCCCAGCGGTCAAATGTGGTCAATATGCCAGTAACGTTACACTTTCCACTTTTGTGTCTGTATATCGGCAAATGGTGGTTGAGAGGTAATGTTATGTAACTAATACGTAATATTTTTAGTAATATCGGTATTAGTAAGGATACTTGCCTCTCGACCACCAGAGAAGCCCACCCGACCACTCTGCTTCCTCTTCCAGCTGATGTCAACTGACCACTCTCTAAAAGAGGAAGGATGATGTGGGGAGCATGTGCACCAGGGGTCACCACCAGTTCCAAAGGAACTGAGAGATGGCGCCAAGGGGCCATTACATTTTCAGGAATTGAGTGAGTGAACTCAACTCGATTTCATGGACATTCGATTCAGACACAGAAGTCCAGGCAAATGGTGGTCGAGAGATATATGTAGTTACATACATGTATTACTAAAAATATCATGTTTTATATATGCTGATATGGATAAAATTCTCATTACATGTATGAACATATTTAATGGAATTAATAAGAATTTATAATTGTGACTCAGAAGAGAGAACTGGTTGTTGTAAAAAGGTACTTGTAGATGAATGAAGGCAAATATACATTGTTAAATGATAGGTGATACTTTTGTTGCATGTTGGTGGAAAAAAATATTTCCAAAAGGCAGAAGACACCCAACAATCTGTTGAATGCTAAAGTAGCTTTACTGGAAAAAAATGAAGTACCAACATGACAATTGATGTTCAGGTATAAGTGTACCCAGACTATAGATCATCTCACCAAGCAGTAGTTTGTGGATGAAATTGTTCATTCACCTGGACTCTTTCATTTTGAATAACACTGTTTGAAATCCATTGCATTAGCTATGATAGTTGTCTAACAGTGCTTCAAGAGAATGAAATTTCATGTACATGTATTTATATGTATACTGTATGTAAACCCAGGTAAATAGACTTACCTCTTGGGCATGAATTTTTTACTTCAAGTTTGTTCTCTCTCTCTTTCTCTCTCATTGATTTTGTGAAAGATAGGGTAAGGTACAGTAAATTTCGTTAAAGTGCATCTTAAACTTCAAAAGTTTGTTCTTTATCCTTTGTCATTGTACACACATGAATATATCAGAGATTAGTACATTATAAATTCAATAAACCCAGTGAAGAGTATTAATATAAGCTCATCTTGAATTTTCAGGTGTGAAATTATGTTGTCACGGCACAAACGGTTTAAGAAAACATGTGATTGTCATTTATGCATCAAAAGTACCAGTAGTCTTGCTATTGTAAGACCAAAGTCAGAAAAAAATAATTGCAATTTTGATTTTACCATTTACATGTATGTCATTTATTTTGCTTTAAGCTTTGATCATTTTCTGCAAAATTTAAGAATGTCTCAATTGAACTGCAAACAGATCTGTCTCATGTATGTCCAAAATGATAGAATCTATAAATACGCATACTGTAAATTGTTTTATTTTGTGTGTTTAAATTTCCACGTTTTTCTTGTATTTTTTACATTTCACTGTCATTTTCATTTCATTATATATTTTGGACCCGACTCTTATTTAAACAATGTCAAAATACTATTTCATTGTGTTTTTATTTTCACGTTTTTGTGCCATCAGCAAAGTAAGTGAAAAGAAGATTACAGTTAGAGCGCTTTCAGTTAGGGGATATATCTCAATTAAAGGATTTTGTTACTCACAAACAACTTACATCTGAAGTTAATATTGCAGCGCTAACATTTAAAGTGGAACAAGAGCACATGTACATGGTAACCTGAAACTACATCTTTTGCCAGGAAAAAGTGTCTGACATCATGTGGTCCTGTGGTTTGTAACTTTCAATAGAGATTAATAGTTTTGCCATTAGAAATAGTGCTAAATCTGAGATTGTTTCATCCGTGATCCTACCTCACAGGCTTCGGTGTATGTATTTTAATGTATGTGCCAAACCAGGCAGACCATATCCTTAAGGCCGGTGTGACTGTAAGACAGTCAACCTGTACATTTGGTGCTATAAGCTTGTGATTGTGGTCCACTGTGTATTGGCACCAGCATCACAAACTTAGGTGTGCAGCCTGAATAAGAGAGATCACAATTAGCAAAATCAGGTGTATTCAACTGCAAACAAAATCTGTGTAGGCTACGGTTGTGTACTTCCATTGGATTGCCACATGTATAGATACATCCCTGGTTGAGGTAAGAATGAATAAACTACTTATTTTTTAGGCCAATGAAATATAATTTTTATGATTATTAAGTACACCTAGATTTACCATGAGAAAATTAGTTTTTCTACATGTGATGGTTTTTAAGTTAAGTTGCACCATACAATGGAAAGTTATGAGGATACTCAACTCTTGCCATCCTGACTGAAGTGCCCTCAAAAGGAGGGATGCAGGAAATTTCCATTCTGACTCTTGCCTATTGTAAAAAAACAAAAAAACAAAAAAACAAAAACAAAAAAAAACGCACACACACAGAAACAGGGTTAAGTTTGCTATTGTATAAATCACAAATGAACACTTATTTATAAGCAAGGAAATCCACATGCAGTTGAAGATGTTTTCGGATAGCAACTTCCTGCGAATGTAAAAAGGATAGCTTCAGTATTTTTAAAAGTTTAAAAATTAGTAGGGTTCTAAATATTTTACACAAATGAATGAAGAGTTTTAAATATGATTTATTAAGCATAGCCAAGCATATATAAATGCCTGCACTTTTAAGCAAATATTACTTTTGAAAAAAAAGCCTCAGAATTTCACTGCACATGTATTTTTAAGTTAAAAGATGTAATTTAAGCGTGAAAAAACATGAAAGGTAGTGTGCCACAAAAATACACTTACAGTAAGTGTGATTATATGTCATGCAGACATGCATAAAAGGCAAAGCAGGTGGACTGCCCCTTGTAATCCTTATAATTTCTCATGTATTATGGTGAAAATAAATCTGCTCACATTTCTGATTACATGTATTTGTCTTCTATTTCTTAGTTAAATTATGCACTTTTTATCAGACAGTTTCCATTTCTGTAATATTGTAGTCATTAATTTGTTCAACATTGATGTCTTTTTATGATCCTAGGGCAAAGTTTGCTTCAATGCAATGAACGCTTCCACAACTAGAAATCCTAACATCAGTGTTATGAAGTTGCAACTGTACTTGAAAATTGAAGCACTTTTAAGTCTTATGGTTAGGTGATGATTGATGTTTTGCTAATGTTTTTCTGGTGAATTATGGCTGGGACATCTATACATCCCTGATTAAGGTATTTGGGACTATTTTATCTATACTGTGTAGGTTTAAACTTATGTTGGTCCAATGAGTTCCACCACATATATTCACAATTTGATAACAGACAAAGCTGTAAAAGAATCCTCACAAACATTATAATAGGACTGTTGCATCACATTCCATCAGGGAGGTCAACACTGAGAGCGATATTGGGGCTATTGGTGTCAGCAGATCACAAGGTAGATTGTCTGCCTAACAACAGGCATACACCCTACCTTACATTGTTTTAAAATCAAAGTTGGAAGTACTTTGGCAATGTGACATTTTCATTTTGAAGGCAAGATCAAAATTTGTGATACCTGCAAGTCTTTGATTTTTTTTCATTTACAAAATGTTTTATTTTACTTTATTTTTGCAAGTTAAAAAAAGACCCCCCCCCAAAAAAAAAAATTTTGTGCTTATGAAAACAAGATAAAGTATTGCATAGCAATACAATGTACATAGTCCCCACCCACCAGAAAATAGATAGCAAGGTTGACTGTACATTGAACTAGTATGAAATCAATGTCAAGGTCAATGCCAAGGCCACAGCGACCCAATTTTGATGTGCAACATACCCTTATCCTATGAAGTGTCCACACAACTATACATGTTAATTTGATGTTATAGGAAATATGACCCAGACAACCTAAAACTTTAAGGTAAGTCAAAGGTCACAGTGATGCAACTTTGGTGCGCGACACACCGCTATCCTATGAGGTGCCCACACACCAAATTTGGTAGCTGTAAGTGTTATGGTATAGGAAATATGGCCCGGACAAGCTAAATCTTTATGGGGTCCAAGGTCAAGGTCAGTGACCCAATTTTGGCGTGCAACATACCCCTACCCCATGAAGTATCAACCCACCAAATCTGGTAGGTGTAGGTGTAAGTATTGTGGTATAAAAAATACGGCCCAGACAGGTTGGACGGAAGGACGCCTTGTAAACCTATAGTTCCTGGTGGCGGACTAAAAAGTGATTATTCCTGTAAAGTGGATTTACTTCAACAGATGGAATCTTCTCTCGAAATTGGAAACTTTGGAAATTTGTCAATGTCAGAAAAAAATGCAAAAATTTACACACATTAAATTAAAGCAACATCAAACTGTCTGGCAAGACTTTTGAACCATCACATAAGGAATAGGAACTCAGCTGAATGTGTTGCAGTCAACTGAAGTCTTGCTTGCCCAAGCCAAGTAAAATATCTTGGGTGTCCAGCCCTTTGGTTACTGCATTTGTACACATTTCTACATTTTTGATGCTGGCAATCATTCTGTAACAAGAGGAAACAGAAATGTTTAAAACATGGAAACTGGGTTCCTTCAGTTTTAATTCCCTTTGCTAGGGAGGAATCCTGTTTACTGGACACATTTCTGACAAAAGTTACAAAATCTACCCAAAATTGTCACATGTCATATTAACAGACATTAATATGTGCATCTCCAAGAAAAAAAATATCAGTAACTTCAGCAGGATTAAAATATACTTTATTTTCTCCCTCTCAAGGAGGTGCCTTCATTATCTTTCATGCTAGAATTACACACAACACTGGCATACATGTATTAAATCAGTACCCCCAACACTGTATGTTAACTCTGCACAGCTATTTGATTCTTCCAAGTAAATATTTTAGTCATACCATAACTCTGTATGGTTTGCCATATCAAACACATCAGAGCTTCACATACCAATGTACAAATAAATTCATGCAATTCACATTACAAATAGCTTCATCTTCACAGCTGATTAAGAACTTTTTCTCAAATAAGCAGCATTCTCTTTAATACTTATACAGTCAGCTTGTAGACTAAGTCAACAAATGTTGTCACCATGCTATGGACACAATGAACTGAAAGTACACTGAGGAGAGATGCTGACCCAAACTATTCATCTGTAACTGCAGGCACAATGGAATGAAACACATTTTTGCATGTTTTAACTCTTTCAGTGCCAACTGCGACGAGAGTCAAACTGCTCAAGGTGAACTTCCCTGACTTACCATAAGGATACGAGATTGAATTTCCTGTTCCTCATAAAGAAACCTTTCATTCAAGTACCAGCATGTCTGTACTTCTAGACAGAATAAACAGCTTTTCTCACTGGGGAAGCTGTTTACCAACTTGCCACTGAAAGAGTTCATAGGATTTTGAATCAGAACACATAAACATTTGGATTAGCACAATTGTGGCAATTAGAAGACAAAAAGTTCTTTACAAGAAATGTAGCATCTGCCAAATTTTGCCACAAATACACTGTGTTTGGCTCAAAGTCTGTAATCTCATATTGGTCACAACAGAAATGTATTTTATCACTTCAGCTGATCACAGTGTCATGGATTTGACCAAAAAAAAAAAAAAAATCAAGCACATTTTGGTAAAACAAAGAATTGGAGACAAACCGGTAAACAGTCATCCTCAATTGGTAAAATTATAACTTTGGTCAATTATTGTTAGTGTGTTGGGTATCTTTTTTTCACAACTGTATTCACTCCACACACTAAAATGTACATCCTTACATGTAGGAGTTTCACCACTGATCAAGATAATGACAACACATACCCTGTGACCAACTTAAATGCTTTATGTATATCAGAAAATAAATTGTATAGTTCATCACACACATTGAGGTAAACCAAGAGAAAACAATGTCTGAAGACACAAAAAGAGGAGTAACATTGTTTGAAGAATTAAAAAACAATGTCTAGGAGTCTTGTTTTCTGGTCTTGCATATACGCAGAACTTTGCTGCCAATGTTGCATTACACAATATGCACATATAATTACATGAATCCTGTCCTTCACATGAACAAAGAAAGCTACAAAAAGATGTTGGTTGATCTTCCTTGTGGGAACACTTCTGTGAAGGACATACCAAATTTGTGAAAAACAATTATCACTTTCATACAACCTTAGTGTTTATATACAGAACAATAAAGTAGCAGCACTTGCATGCCACTACCTGCATCTGGCAATAATGCCACGAGGCCGAGACTCAAGTATATACACCCTGGAATGAATCATAGTTTTTACATCCCTTGTCACAAAAGGGGCATTTTTATGTAAAAGGAAACATCTAAACCACCAGGAATCAATTTTCTTTGTATTACCAACATGATTATCAACACTTTCCCCCTTACACCGGCTGGTCAAATGTCATCTGCTTTGTTTCCAACTAATTTCAACAGTAATGAAATAGTTTGACTGAGAATTGAAGATGAGACCTCTGAAGGTAACATGACCCAAGTCAACAGTTTTCTTTGACATGGGTTAGGCACTTGCCTTACCCATGCAAGAAAATCTGTCAACTCAGTCTAATTCAAGGGGGAAAGAATTGAGGTGGTGTTAGCAAAGCCCAGCGCTTTAAGGAACGACGTCTTAACAGCTCCTCCTACTTTGAGTTTTATTTTCTGACCCATAAAACTATGTAAATTCTTGTTGGTATGTGACTGGTTTTATCCATTATCTGCCCATGTATACGAAATATATTTTGCAATGCTGTATGGCTTGGGCAAAAACAGTTTGTAATAAATTGAGACATAAAAGTGAAATATTCATGTTAATGACCCCCACTTCAGAAGCAAAGAGATATACTTGATCAGAATGATGCTCCTTGCAAGTAAGTCCAAATTGTTTTTTCCTGACAGCCTTTTAATTACGTTTATTCTATGTTTGAGGGTGAATTGTAATTTTCTAAAATGAAATTAAAAAGTAGTAATTCAATGTAGATCACATGAGCTAAACAATGTTACAACTCAATTTGTCAGTGATATAATGCATTAACATACATGTACAGACAAAATCAAATGTGCGCAAGGGATGTTTGTTATACGTCATGTGATGCTGAATAATTATGAAGTCAACAAACATCACACCAAGTTGGCATTGAAAGTAGGCCTAAGGCATATTTTTTGCAATGAATACCCAATTAAACATAGAATAAATAAAATCTTCCATGGCTGGAGAGGGAGTTACTATTTTTCTCGTACTGGGGATTGTTGTTGGTGGGTAAAATCACTCGTGACCTGCGGTCACTTGTGATTTTCACCACCACCAATGATTCCTCATGAAAGAAAGATAGTAACTCACTCTCGACCATGCAAGATTCTCTATACCTACATACAGCTCCAGATAATCATTTATGAAAATGTGCTTACAAGGTCTGATTTCACATGTATTTCCCTTACGTACTGTTTCAATTTAAAAACTTTTTTCCCCCTGGACTGCTTCCGTTATCATCACACTTACATTGGTTCCATTCTTGACCAGATTTCCCAGCACATGGCATCAACCTGTTTAATATGGTCCCAGCTAGCATCTGTAAGGCTGCTGATGGCACTACACGTAATAAAGGGTTTTAGTCGCAGGTGGCACCATCCAGACGTTCAACTCCTCTCATGGGTCAAGAAGGGTCAAACTGAACCAAAAACAAGCAGTTCCATCTTCTATCATTGTACCATTAACACTGAGATTACAAAAATTATGTCAATAATAACAACAGAGAAATTTATAAAACTATTTACAAACTGATGGTGACATACACATAATGAACTCCAAACAGGTTTGATGTTGTGAAGTGCAAATAGCTATTTATGGAAATATTCAAATATGAACTAATAGAACTCGGTACTTAAAATCATACTACACTTTTGTGATTGGGTACCACTGGATCAGTTTTCTGATGCCAATTTACTTTGAATAGCATCTGGTGGATTTTGCGGAGCAAATGGTCAAGACTGTATAGCAAACTGAGATGCATCGTTTTGAGCAATGCAGTTCGAGTCAAATATCCTTAAATATCCTTCATTACTACAATAAAAATATGACTACATGGAACTTAAATAACATTAGTACCAAAAAAATTATGATTCTATAAATACAAGATATTGACAAAGATAAGTTCAACTCAACACTTTACCAACGGATGTCAAACTATTTTCATGTGTAAACACAACCATCAAACAGCACTAGTTTACCCAAAACAGGCTGTTTATTTACCATATTTGATAAACAAACAGTTTCAAACTTTTGTTTCGAAAGTGAGTTATTTGGTTACTAAACTGAAATTTGGCTTCAGTCCTCATTACACATGAGCAGACCTCTGCATAACGTAACGTAGCAACATAATTGTTACCCCTCACTATAAAAATGACGGTCTTAACCAGATCCCTTCAGTACCTGATGAGACTCATGAGAATCGAAACGCGTAGCACAATTGCTGCCTCACCATCTACTGGCTACTTGCCCTGTCATTTAGCTTATTTTCATGTGTATATATATTTTTTTAAAAGTGCCTTGTTTGTGATGTTGTCAGATGTTTTCAGTAAGAAACACTGATCTTTTTGCACTTTTAACCTGACCACATCAGACACTCACTGGGCTCACCAGAGACTGACCAAAGACCTTGGCATGTGGACACACCATGGCAATGTACTGTTACAACATCATGGGTGTGACAGTAAAACAAACTGTTTTAATGTTTGCTGAACCAACTGTCAGATTTACTTGCTGGTAGAGTTCTAATGCATTTGGCTCTATGCAATAATGTTAGCAAACTTTCCATTGTGAGGCAGGTGTCTCATCTCCTAGGTGGTAGTTTCTGTCACACATCTACTACAGGCCTAACACATCTGGGTAGTTTCCCTACCATTTCCATCATAGATCAAAAATGCTATAAAAATTGTGAAGGAGCAATTGGCCCAAAACATCTACATGCTGCACGACAGTTTTGTAAGATAGCACCAAAACATTGACTGATTCACCTAACAAATTTGTGAAGAAGCAACCCCACAATCTTCAATAAGTCTACCAAGTAAACACATCTGTTACGTCATGGCAAAAGTCATCATAAGTTTACATTACAAATCTGTTCGAAGGCCACAGCATCAATGTCCTTCACAAATTTGCCCAATAAATGTGTTGAGCCACTGGCCCATAGATGGTGTGCAACATCACTCATCCAGCATCTGAACCCTTCCAGCAAACTGGCTTTGAACTTCATTCTTATGCCAACGGATTGATGTGTAAAGTACAAAAGATTGACCAAATTTAAGGGAAGTCTCACCTGGGTAAATATTCTATATTTCATCTTCAACAATGTCAAAAATATCCCTCAACTCAACCAGAAAAGTTTGTCAGGTAAGTGAAACTTCATAGACTGGTGAAATTACCCTATGTAATTGATGGGACATCAATTTTGGTGTCAATAAACACCATCATCCATATAAGGTCTGTAACTAACTAGAAGAGAGTTTTTCATGCAAAGAACATTATGCATCCCCGAAGCAGGCACTTCTCACCACAGGCCACCCCTCTAAGTAGACCAACATTCTTCTGCAGAAAGTTTGACTTTAGCCTTTGACCTCAAGTTCACCTCTTTCCAAATGTAAGGGAAGTCTCACCTGGGTAATTAATAACCCAAGTTTTATGGGTTTCAATCATATCCATTTGAAGATGTGGCAGGGAAACCATTTTAGACTGCAAGGCATTGTGACCTTGACCAATGACCTGAAAGTCATCCACAGTCATATGAAAAAAAAATCCCCAAATCCATGGACTATCTATACCAAAAGTTTAAAGTGAATCTGGCTTACCGTTTTGAAAAAGTCAAAATGTGAACTACCATTGCAGACCCCATTGACTTACATGGTAATCAATAGGAATGCAAAAATTTGAAGAAAAAAAAAAAAATGGAAAATTAAAAAATTTGGAGCATGACCATTTGAACATAGTTGGTAGATACCCACCCCATGTACCTCCCCACTGAGTATGAAGTGAATCTGGCCAATTATTTTGGATAAGTAGTTGAAAATGTGACTTAGCACTGCAATCCCCATTGACTTACCTAGTAATCAACAGAAATGGATGCAGTTTGACCGATCAAGGTCATTCAGGCTTAAAATAAACCATACAAATTCAAAGCCCACAGGTACTTTCCCATTTATGTTTAATATGGCCTTGGCCCTACAATGCACCATTAAGAAGGTTTAGCCAACATGTGAAAATTGCTGAGTCAGCAGAAAAAGGCAACAAGGATTTGACCTTGACCTTTGACCTCAAAGATTATATATTATCAAATGGGAAAAAATTCTCAGACCCATAGATTATCTGTACCAAATTAGGAGGCAATAGGTCAAGAGGGGACAGAAATAAAAGGAAAATAAGATACACGACAGATATGGTGGTGGAGGACAACAGTGCTCAACACTATATGCATCCCCACCTATGGGGGATGCATTCCTACTTATCTTGTATGGAAACATATCCATTCATTTTCAGACATCAAGACTATTTATATTTATTGAGCTTTCTCTTAATCAATTTGCATAAAAGTTAATTACCCTAAAGCTTAGAATTGACATTAAATTTCCATAGATTGTGAATACTTCATGCTGCTAGTGCAGCGTTTGATAACTTTGCAGTTTACTGTGAACTTATAATAAATTACAGTGTGAATATTTACACCAAACATTACCAAAAAAAAGGTTGTAAGTGTATATGTATGTATGTATGTATGTATGTGGGTACACACACACACACATACATACATACATATATATATATGTATATATATATATATATATATATGTATATATGTACATATATGTGTGTGTGTATATATATATATATATATATATATATATATATATATATATATATATATATATATATATATATATATATATACACACGTATATATATAAATATATATATACATATGTATATCAATGTGAACATAAAAAAGCATATGTGTATCAGCAATAACCAATTCTGATTAACTTTCTGTATTTTATTAAAATCAACAACATAATGCTCAAACTAGATGTATTGCAGTGTGTAGTTCAGGCTTTATCACAATTCCCTCACACCAGTCACCCACTTCTTATGTCCATATTAACAATATACATTTTGAAATGGATACTACATGTATTTTTTTCTTAACACTTTTACATGCTGTGGGATGAGAAGTTCAATATTTTGATAAAGAAAAGATAAAACTGTACATATATGAATCAACAAAAAGTTTCTTCTATTTTACATCATTATACAACAAGGATTTACATTACTGTCTATATACACAAACACCATACAAGAAGCAATGAAGCATCAGTACACTACACATACAACAAATATGTTCAGCATTGGTAATGTACATTACTTGTATGAACATTCATTGTGATTTATGCATAGAATAGCATCCAAGTTTTGTGTGTGTGTATATACGTGTACATGTATACCCCAGTGAGCATTGGATCCCAATCAAATATGCTGAATCCATCTGCTTGCAAGCGCAAATCCTTGGCAGGATCTTGGAAAGTACGTTCGATTGACTGTTTAGCTGGTCACCTATAACAGGTAACCAAAAAGAAACTTTAATGCTAACTGGCTGCTTTTTGAAAGTTGTCACACATTGACTAATGCCTTGTGTTTGCCAGCAAAAATAATTACCATTTTGATGGACTTATACTCCACCATGCTACTACAAATTGTAAACAGTGTTTGTTTCTCTGTAGTTTCATTGTTGCTTATTTCAAGGATGAAGCTTTCATGATTTGTCAAAACGAGCTACTTTAAGCTTCAGTAAAATGTCTGAAATGTAAAAACGATAACATTACATACAAATACAGTGGAAAAACATAAGGATCTAAAGCAACCCCAAGACTACTGTCCCCAATAACGACCTGGGACAATCAGATTAAGACATGTATGCACATATTTGGCAACTGGATGCCAACTCATGGCTACTTTTGATTTGACATAAAATGGGCGAGAAGTGGTGATTCTGTCTGATGCTGATATTGTGCTTTATCCCCTACTTCGTACCATATTACATTGAAAACCCATGGGATATGGCCTATGTGATATTGTTGTCCATATCCCATGGGTCGGACTACTTTTTACCATATTTGTAAAATCAGAGATATGGTTTTCCAAATATGAAAGGAATCAATTCCATATTTGGTATATCCAAACTCGCCTCATTACCTTGCCATAAATCACGGCCGAAAACCTGATGGTCCGTGGTATAAATCCCAGCCAAAGGGTAAGAATAAACTTGATTCTGTGATGCAAACTAGGGCCAAAAATTCAGGACTGGTGATTGTCCAAAAAAACAACACTCTTTAAGACGCACAATGTGCAGTCGACTTTTACATCCAACTTCCAAGTGTCCCGCCAAACATTATTCAATACCTGAGCCGGCACAAAAATGCACCGTCCGTGAACAGCAAGCCAAAATCAACAGCACGCCACGTGCAGCCTTCTCTAGGGAAATTATTCTTCGTTTCGGAGACCTTTAAGCCTAACATTTGTCCAAAACACTCCAGACTCTGTCTTCATTGTTTGTCCCAGCTGACGTAGCAGGGAGCCATCGCCCCGTTCCTTCGGGCAATGCTGGCAATGCTGCCGTCAGTGATGGGGCAAATCTGACGGCCAACAGTCAGTTGAGCTCCATGGGTGCATACTTTGGAATGTTTGCTGGTGCGACATTCCAAGACAACGTAACCTTCCAATTCTCCTCTCCATCAAATTAATTCCATATAGAAATAATAAAAAAGTGTCTTTTCGCCGACATTTTTGTCTGAAGCAACGGCCGTTCAAAAAAATCTGCCATTAGGCCTGTGGTCAACCACTTTTCTTTGATGTTTATATTTTATATTCATATGCACGGCATGACTGTGTCAAAGCCCCATGTAATGTAGTGAAATAAAATGTTACAAGTGACATAAATGGTCCTTTTTTCTTTCTTAACGGACCGTAGGGGATAAATACAAAATAACCCTTGTCGTTAATCTGTCTTAACCGAATTCCCCTCGTTGTTTGCCTGCCTGCGCGCCTGATCACCCGCGTGCTTCGCGCTTGGGTGATCAGGCACGCAGGCAGGCAAACAACTCGGGGGATTCGGTTTGACAGATTAACTACTCAGGTAATTTTGTCCATATACATGTACAGGATTATAGCAAGATACCACCCAAAATTACTCATTTCCAGCTTGGGCACTCACGCAGTTAGGTCTTAAAATCCATTTTAAAAACATACTTAAAATCAGATCAATTGTCAAACGCATACTGAATCATCTGTCACTATTGTCCCCGAGAGCAATAAATCCTGACTGGAATGTAAGGCCAGAGAAGCAAACGAACTGACAGTAACCACAACAGATGTATCATGACAGGGCTCTGTTCTTTCTCCTCTCAGCCAGCAAACCCTTGCTTGGTAGGCTGATGAAGGTACATACAACCCTAGTGAGTTTGGAAATACGTGTTACATTTGCAAATGTACACTTGTAATGGATCTTGCTATATTTGTTTCAGTTGCAAAATGTTTGTGATTCAATCTAAAATTAACATACTGAGCACAAGTCGAATTAGCTACAAAGCCATTATGACACCTTTTTTTACAAATGACAAACATAGTTGTCTGGAAGAAATCACAGCAGGCTCACGATATGCTGCTACCATAGACTTGGTCACAAAAGCCAGCAGCAAGTAAGTATTGGTTCTAGCAGTGCTTGGGTCGCCATATGCCAAGTGAGACATCACTGCATGCACTGACCAGAACATCATTTTGAAAGTCAATCTGAAACAACAAAATACAACACACATGCTAAACATTTGTCCTGAAAACAGGTTTGAGTGCACACCTTGATAGTCAGATGTTCTTATGAAGTTGATAAGTGACCGTTCCACGGATGTATAAATGGCATATAAGCTCTAGTATACTCTCCTAAAGAAACTTAACTTCCATTTGGTTAGCTCCATATACATTACAAGCAATATAAACTTTTTGTTTTAATTTTTGTTGGTTCAAATGCAGAGTGGTCTCACATCGCAGTTGAAGAAATAATCCCCCTTTTTTAAAATCATTTTTACACACACACACACACACACACACATACAGTAAAACCTGTCCGAGTGGGCACCTCCGATTAGTGGGCCCCTGTGTTTAGAGGGTCCTTTTGCCTGGTCCTGTTTTCCCCCCATTAGGTCCCCCATGTTAAAGGACCCTCTGCTAAGTGGGCACCTGTCTTATGTGGGCAGTGGACACCCTAAAATGGCATTTTGTATACCTTTATTTGCTTAAGTGGGCACCATAATCAATCTTTTTTTTTTGTTTACCCTTCAAATATCTCCCAATAATATGCCAAACTGCAGTTTTTCATACCAACAGGAGGATGCAAAGGCACAGAACATGTGCTACTGTGTTTTCTTAGCATTATGTTGCTCTACTAATCCCTTTGAAACCTATTTACCTGGCTTAGGGGACTCTGGATGAGTGCAAAAATACAATGTGAAGACTGTTTATTACAAGGACATACATGTAGTCACACAGACTTTTACAAGTGACATTTAACACTGATATTAATGTTTCCAATGCATAATTATTTCACAGTAGTTGCTTTAAACATATTTTTATTTCTGTAAGGATACAACTGGAAAACAGGGCAAAGCCCTATATAAATCCCTCTTTCACATGAAAAAGATTAAAGAAGAGGTGTCACATATCACACCTTCAGAGACAATTCACCATAAGAATGAACGCCACAAGAGGAGGACAGGTAGAGTGGCGGCGCCACACGAGCATAAGCGGAACGACACAAGACGTCACAGATAGAGGGTAGGGAGATGAAGTCCGCCTTCACTTAACTATATATACAGACGATACATTTTTGATTTCAAGATTTTGACCTCAGTATGAACTACGTCACAGCTCCCAGTCTGCCTGTTGTTTTGATAAAGTTGTGGACTGCGTCAAAAATAATTTCATTTAGCTTGGAAGCACATGTTTTGGACCCATATAATAACGTTGAAACCGTAAATGGCGCAAAGGACAAAATTTTGTTCTGAAGTGTATTTCTCTGAGTTATGTAAAAAGGACACTCGCAACAATAATGAAAAACATCTTCATTTCCGTTTCCACAGGCATACTGAGGTGAGTCTAGAAGACCCTTTTAGAACAGATCTGAGTTTAGCTTGCTGGATCCCATACGCAACCGTGCGTGGGAAACAGCAAGCCTTCTGTCACCTCTGTAGTATAGCTTGTTTGTACTTTTTTCCCCCTGGTCTATTTTTTTTCTTAAAAGATGCAAGGTCTTCGGAATTATGCACAACAGTAGGCAAGTTATTCGACAATTGTACAACCGATGGAAAGAAAGAAGTGTTATATCGGTTTGTTCGTGCTCGACAAACAGAGAGATTCGTACCAGATCTGACATTTGACCTGTTTCTTTCATTGACCAGGTTAGGAATGAGGTTGTAGTTGTCATTTAGCTAGAAAATTACTGGTTAATAAAAGGATGTTAGTCAAGGATGTTGTTTCAATCTGTTCTAAATGAATGCCCTGTACAGCCCCCTACAGAGTATTACGTACATGTACTTGAACTTGTACATGTACTTTACTATATGGTCCAGCGGGCTGACCCTCCGCCAGGTGGGCACTTTTGCCAGGTCCCAAGGGTGCCCACTTAACACAGGTTTTATTGTATACATGTTTAAAATGTAGATAAATAAACATTTCCTACTGAACCTAAAGCATATTTCAATTTGTGTAATGATTGATAAACCTTTGCCAAATGTTAGTGAAGTTCAAGCGGCTCACAAAACCTTTAATTTAATCCAAGATTATGCCGCAAATCTGTGGTAAATATGAGCCAAACTGATCCTGGTGTAATATGAAAAAAAATAACCAGCCATCTGAATATCATAAAAATCTAATGTCAAAGTTTTTGCCTCTTTTTTTGGGAAGGCATTAAAAAGGGAATCTACAACATTTAGATTTATATGTATTTCAAGTATACTGAGAAAAAGACATACAGCAGCCACATCTGCTTTATGTTCCTTGATGGTAGTGATCACTGAAGGGTTAAGGCTTGGTTCCAGCACCTTGATGGTGCTGTCTGTGGAACAGGTGAATATGGACCCCAGCGTATGGATGACCCCTGTCACATTGCATCTGTGGCCAACATCATATGTCTGTGGTACAGTTGATTAAAAAAGAAAAAGAGACAGATGAACAGTATATATATAAATCAGGAGATACTTGGTACATTGTACAATAATCATCTGCAATAACTTGATCCAATAGTAAATAAACATCTGCATAAACGTAATGCAATGTCTGCACGAACATTTATCTCTTCTTATTCAGCCATAGACAGGTGCATGTGTTTGATCAGATAATGTTGTGCCCCACTAAGTGTCACCACCAACAGGACAGGCAGTCACTTCATACTGCCTTCAAGTTACAGAGTCCAGAATATCAAATTACACGTTTTTTTTCTCCAACCTCCATGAGCAAGTTGTAAACAAAAGCGCATTACATCAGCTAAGGGACCATGTACAAATAAAACCATTCCAAAATTTTGAGAAATGTTCAGACAGGAGGGAGGGGGTCCAAGATCCACATCAGAGTGTCACCAAAGTTTTGGAAGCAAGCTATTAAGCCACATCTCAAGCAAGTAGAGCGGTAAAAGCCACATCTAGCGAGTGTGAAAATGACATGGATAGCGGGAAATTTCGTCTGTACACCGGTCAGTCAGTGCAAACATGGCGAACAGGTGTGTGCACAATGCTGTTCAGCAGTTGGGTTGTAAATTTGCCATCCTTGGACCATAAAAATCCCAATGACACATACGAAAGATTTTAAAAAGCTACAATAATTCTGTTGTGGAGTGCTCTCAGTGCTGAACTTTTTTCCTGTTTGAGTCATTTTACTATTACAATGTTTTGCAGTCCACATGAAACCTGGTACCTTGAGGGAACAGGTGTTATTTGGGCATAAATAGTTGATAAAATGCTGCATTTTTCAGTCGATACCAAGATAATGCCTTATAAAGATGTCAACTTTACTTGTTGAGATGAAGAATGTAACTTTTGTGCAACGTTTTGAACACTTTGCTGGCTGAAAATTGACAACACAATGCCAAAAATGCGGCAAAATTGCACTCATTTGACTGTGCAGTAGCCTGTTGTCTTGCAAGAACAAATGCCCTTGGTGATACCATCTTGAAGCCCTGGATTTCCGCTAATCAGTTAGATGATTTCCTATTGGCTAAAAGTTACTTCACTCCGGTTAATTTATTCTAGAGAGGTCATATTTCAAAGCTACCAGTTGCTGTTTTAGACACCTCTTTCTATTGGCTAACGATGATGTAATGCAGATCATCATATGACTTTTTGAGTAATTACCTCTGACGTTAAATCATATGGGCCAATAGAAAAAGTGGTTTTCAACTTCGGGCTTACATTATAATATTATAATTATTATTTCCACCGAGCTCCATGATGGGAAGCATGACTACTGTCTATGCAAAAGGACAGCAAAACTGGTCATTTTTGTGTGACTTCAACGTAAAATTGTGAATTATCAAGTTGAATTAAGATGTAGAAAGGCCCTATGAAAGGATTTGAAATGGTGACGAAAGTTATGGCAGGAATATTAGCTGCAGGTTGGGTGTTGGTGACAGTTACACCATGTTTATGCAGTTCGCGTGCATAGACACAGTAGATTTGTCTTTCCCAAATATTCCAGTTTTGACACGGCGAATCTTACCGCTAATTGCAAATAACTTGTTAAATATGCATGATTATGAAGCACATGAACCCCCTCATATATAGAAACACTCATCCCATCCCCCCCCCCCCAGTTCTGGGACAAAATAAGGTGTCATCATTCTGGGGATGTACAGACTGTGTCTATAGCGGCGATCAGTGCTAGGTGGCCCAATGATCACCAATGTGATAGCTGTGATTATCGCACTTCAAAGTTTAAGGGTTTTAACCTGTTTGTGAATTTCCACAATAACATAAGCACAGATAGTGTTGTTGGCAAAGGAGAAGAAGATTGGCGAGCAGTAACACTGGTTTGGGTATCTAAATTCCAGGAAATAGCTGATTTTGGACTGGGGGGGGGGGTTATTCCATTGGATAATTGGAGTTTCGGAATGGTTTTAATTGTACCTGATCCCTAAGCATTTTTGATTAAAAGTGAGCATAAGAACCAAGAAAAACTATTTTGCACCTGATTTATAATGACCTATCCACTTTGATGAGGTATGTTGATATGCAGTGCCTATAGGTTTATAGATACACAATACCTATATATGTGCACTTACATCTACAATGTTGAAGTCTCCATCTGTGGCATCTAGAAGGTGAATCTTGCCCTGCTTGTCACCCACCCATAACTGATCTCTGCCATATGACATGGACATTGGAAATTTTTCCATCTGGAAGGAATAGACAATTAAGGAAAACGAGGGACATATCTTCAACACAAAGCGTTGACTGAAGGGTCCGCCGATCCCTAATGAGCATGTAATTAGGCTACCACTTGCTCAAATTAGGTTATGGTGACTCCAAAATCTAATCAGTTCATCTTGCCACATAAGATAAGCATATTGCCAAATTTGAGCAAAATATATGGAGGCATTCTGTAGATATCACGGTAACGAGAAAGTGCACATCTGGCCATACAGAAATCCAGACAGACAACCTGAAAACATAAAGGGTCCCCTCCATGAGATGGACCCATAAAAAAAAAAGTGATCACAATGCAATGATAGCTGGTCTTTACTATATCAAGCAGATCAGGTGGTTGTTAAACTGCCTGGCATGCACTGGTACACATATACACAGGACTCTTGCCATGCTTGTCTTTTTTATCTTCTACCATATATTTTACATTTCAACATGTACCTTTGTTTAAATGATAACAAAAAACTGTCAACACTGTCAGAACCTGTTAAATAACTCGTACTTCTCTGCATGAACCATCATAATGTTTTTAAATGGCTTGATATGCAAGAAAATTCACTGTAGCTTACCATAACCACCACAGCTAAACCACTTGCATTTGACATGTAAAGATTGTACCTTGATAATACATGTATTGTGAAAAAATTAATGAAAGTCGTGAGCCTGTTGGGTCCAAGTGACCTCCTGAACTCAGAAAGTTTGTCAATTTTTTGTGTTTTAATGTACGCATCTGCAAAGGGTGCAAATCACAATTTATGCCCTGATGTCAAAATCATTTGAAGTGTGCATCAGTAAGTCTTATTATCTACATTGACTGTTTTGAGTACTGTACTGTACATCAAATTTAACTGTGATATACAGTGTGCATATATATCAACAGACACTGTCTGCATTAAGCACCGCACATCAATATCACAGTCATAAGTATTGAATATAAATATTACATTGTCTTGAGTACCATTCATCAATATTTTAACTTTCACTGTCACAAGTACAGATATTACCACAAACACTGACTGTATTGAGTGCTGTACATCAATATTACCACTATCAACTTTTAATAATAGTCCTGAAAACAGAGTAAATATCCCAGCAAACACTGTGTTGAGCACTGTATCTCAATACCACCAGCAACTTACATTGATTGTCTTTAGCACTCCATCTGCTCGCCTGTCATATACCACCAGGGTTTTGTCTTCACTCCCAGTCACAACAAAATTGTCATTTGCCACCAAACAGAGCACCGGTTGCTTGTGGTATCTTTTCTCTGCTACGATACTAGCTGTACGTGGATCGATGTGGTAGACTCTTCTGTCATAACTGCCAGCTATTAAGAGGTTGTGCTCAAAGTGAGTACATAGCATGGCCGATTTGCACCTGTAAAAAATTTTTTTTTTTTTAACATGGCTCAATTGAATCAGTATCATGACCACCTTTTTTATTATTAAAAAATAAATAAGTAGCTTTCGCTATTTTGAAATGAAAATAAAGCAGTGCATCACCTTTTTTTTTCTTGAACACCACATAAAGTTTAGTTTGGTATGGCTTCTTTCTGTTGAACAGGGTATTCCCCAATAATCACTTACATCTTAATAGGAGACATTCATATTTAACTGCGATCCTGCTCACTTCCTATGTTGCTGGGGCAACAGACTGATGCTTCCACCATGATCAGGGCAGATTTGTATTATATACTACAGAAACATCCATAAATGACACCTTTTTAACCAAAAGAGACTCCATTTCTAATCAATTTATGCATCCTTTATGTTTCAAATATATGTTAATACATTTTCTTAAGATTAATGTGAGTTTGTGTTGTTCATTTTGTTGAGAAAGTACTTTTGACCATGCTAAATACATGGATCTGCTCTGCTGCAGGTGGCTCCCTCTTTTGCTAATAGGTGTTAGAGTAGGACCGCATTTAGATATGAATACATCCTATTAGATTGTGACTCCCATTTGATTTTGTAAAACCTGTACAGCCAAACAGCCGGGATAAATGCACACTGTAGTAACAGAGCACTTTTTTTACCCCAAACACAGTACACAGACTCAGGAAAACCAGATCCATGCGACATCAAAATAATGCATTCAGCATTTCAAGACTATCTATTGCTGGTTTCACAGTCTTTTAATGTTTTTATTGGCACAGAAATTTGTGAAAAAAAATACAAGACTTCATTTTGGAAGTTTAATTTTTGCTTGTGTCACTAATGGCATCAAATCATGTAAAATGCCTGAGTAACAATCAACTTTAAAAAAAAAAAATCTTCTTCCAACTTGGTGATAAAAAAGCACATGACAAAGTAAGTATGGTAGAACTGTAGAACAAATTTTCCTGAAAGGTCAACACTTGGTATTGGAGGTACCCAGAAGCTCCGGACAAAGCCACTGGAGGCATGTAAAGCCAGTTTGTGCATGCAGGCCACTTACAATGGATGTGACATTAGATCACTGACATGTATACCAGAGGCTAGCTTTTCCCATGGCAAGAAAACCATGTGGCTATGATGGGTATCCCTAATGCAACTTTGTTGGTTGACTTACTTCACACTGCTGATTTCAGCAGCATCTGCTCCAAGATCCCAAAGCTTGATGTAAGTATCCCAGGAAGACGTAGCCAATGTGTCGTCAACTGATGCAATGGACCAAATCCAACCCTTCACCCAACAATAAAACCATGCATGAGAGAAATCCATACACTTCTTGTATGTCACTCAGTAAGTTAGATAACTAAACATGCACCTGATGATTAGAAAGGATTGTTTACCAATTTCATTAAATGTAACTCTTCTTCAGAGAACATAATTTCTTCCTTAAACAAGGTAAATAAGCAAAATACATGTTCTCTAGATCTACTTCTTGTGTAATCATTTCCTGTTCAAGTTAAGCCAGAGTGCAAAGCTTTCCTTACAATACAAATCATATGTACGAAAAATGGGTATACAGATGACAACTGCACATCCAGGCATTTTGGGGCATTCTCAGCAAGAAAGGTTTATATATGTTTGAAATTCTTCAAACAGTGTACATAAATGATATACTTAAGTGTTACCTGCTGAAGACCTTTTAATTTATTTGCGATAATACAGCATATGTCAAAATTTTACAGAGGAACATGTGCAATATGGACAATAGTACTTCCATATGTATATAGGTTAGACAGGGACAGGTTAGCTTATGGAGAGTAAAGAGTTTGGACTGCGGACTAGGGTAATGACTACTAGGAAGTGGTTCTGGACAAAAAGACACAAATACAAATATGTGCACATGGAGCTGAAAGAAAGTGAAAGGATATCATATTCTATCACTTTCTTTTGCTGCTTTTATTCCAACTTGAGTTGCTAGTTATGTGTAAGATATTTGTTATGGCTTGTATGATACACACTAATATCACTGTTTTTTTTTTGTTTTTTTGTTTTTTTGCATTTCCACTTGCCACAAGCAATATGTCGGTCAAACTTACAGACCACTCATGAATAGACTGAGAGAGCATTTCTACTATATCAACAAAAGGGATATGAATCACCCACTTAGCAGATATTTTGCCAAACAAGACCACCAGGACCTGAATATTAAGGTCCAGATCTTATCCTATATCCCAACACCATCTGAACTGAGAAAAACAGAATCTCTCAGATTCCAAAAGGAATATTTCTGGATCCATCAACTATGCACCAGGGAACCCTTCGGTTGGATTATTATGGGAAAATAGGCACACTTGCCAAGTCTTATGCTAAATTTTTAAGTTCTCATGCTTATTTTCCCATAATATTGTTGGTTCTACACAAGAGACAGAATACTTCTTTCCTGTCTGAACAGATTATTAAATCTTTAACGAGATCACCTAGATCCTCAATGAAATGGCTCATAAAATAATAACTGTATGAAGCCCATCTATGTCCAAATATTGTGCCTAAGTAAATTACTTGGGCTACAAACCACATAGTATAAGTCCCTATTCTATGCAGGTTCCCAGCAAAGGGTCCAGACAAACCCTAGCAACCACTGTTTATTCATGTGCATAAAGCCAATATCACGTGACGAACAAGATGACGTGTAAATATTGACAGTTAACTATACTGACATAGATTTTTTCTAATGTTAGGTTTCTAACGTAACTTTTACGTTACTTAAGCCGGCGTTGCCTGAGGTATGAAAGGCGACGTAATAATCCGCTATCTCAGTTCGATAGCTGAGTTTGTCTCAGCTTGACCACTGAAGCTTGTCACTGGAGAGTCCAGCTAAATGACGAAACCGGTCTGACATTTAGGCTTTGTGTTCAGAACGAGCAGGAATTTCGCTGTTGCATACACTTGCTCAGTATTCACATTGCTAATATCAATGTATTTGAATAAATTAAAAAAAATTCCCATTAAAAAATTCCAGAAGTGGTCTAGTGTGAGAAATGTTGTCTGCTTTTTTTCAGCAACAATAACATATGCAATTGGTCAACAAACTTCTTGAAATACTACAGGTGCATTGCAGCCACACTATACAATGGAAAGCTACTGACTTAACCCTAGACCAGAGGATAAGCTGCAACTACATAGAACCCACACAATAAATTTCTTCATAACAGGTTTTATTCAAGTACAAATGTGCCTTAGTGAAGTGTTCTAAAAGCCATACAAGTCACTGTATTTACCACAAGTTGACAATGACTTACCAGGTAATGCCAAACCTCTGACCATGGCCTCTGCCACCTTAGTAAGGAAAGAGTTTAAAAGGCCATTGTTATGGATAAAATATTGTATAGCAATCATGCTAACCTTGTGGGCATCCGTTCTGTGTAGAACTTTTGTGTTTTTCACAGACTCGGGATCTCCCGACACAAGCTTGGTAAGGTCCAGCACATTTAGAAATCTGTCTCTTGAGCCTGCTGCTACAAGGTTCCCACCCTGGATCACACACACAAAAAAAGTCCACATTTTCATTCAACTAACAACTGTTAAGAACTATAAAGGTTGATAAAAGTGGTTCACTGATGTCACTACCCTGAGATGCTGCCTCACATTTCATGGTGCATGTATTTTGATTGCCTCCAAAGCATACCAGGTTCCATGTTATCTATACTACCCAGCAGATTCGACCTAACATGGATCTTTCAAGAGTCTGCTTTGGAGGCCAGTATTTCAGTGTTTCCACAGAACTTAATCCCTTTAAAGAGAGCCAATATTTTCAATTCTTGACAGAGATGATTGTACAAAGTTTTGGGTTGAAGACTGGTGACAGAATCTACCCTTACAACCAATAAAATAACTCTTCCAGTGCCAATCACGTCTTAAGTCGATCTTCTTAAGTCAGACAATTCTGAATTATCATTAGGATTCCAGATTTGTATTCCTTGTAAAAAGACCTTTCATGCAAGTACCAGTATGCCTATAGTTCCAGAGAGAATACCCAAGGTGAACAGCTTTTCTCTGCACGCATCTGGGGCATTGCGTTCAATACGTGCCGAGAAAAGCTGTTGACTCGGTCCAAAATTTTGCACTGAAAGGGATAATACTTTTCTTGGTCCATCAATGGGCAATTACAGTGTAATCATACAAACAGCAACAATAGTATCACATTTCCTGTGTAGTTATGAACCCTCCAGTTTGCAACTATTAACACATTTTATGCAAAAATTTTGAAAATTCAAGGCTTCAAGTGCCAAATCAATTCATCAACGAGTCATCAGTGGGAAACCATCAACCATGCTTTGCACCCTAAAGTCACATTGCCCAAATTATGGCAAGAATAGTGAACTCACAGCTTGTATGGTGTGGAGGACTGATCAACTGTCATATTTCCATTACTTACTCATTATACACTTTGGAATGATAAAATAAATGAACTTCTAACACTGGGGATCTGAAGGTCATACAATTCTGCTTCATTTCTCACTTAGTGTGAAAGGTCAAAACATTTCAAAATACCTTGCTTCTGATGTACAAATACACATGGTATATTTGGTCTGTCTGACTACCTTTACAGCAACTTTGACTTCATTTTTGTTTTCATATCAACCCCTACAGTTCTATATCATAACCTGTTATTATTGGAGACATACATATAGTTTATCTTGACATATTTTGAAATGTCATGCAAATACAGGTATTGGGAGTACATGTATACTGGATGAACTATCTTTCATGGATAGGTTAAACTGCCTTTTTAAAGCATTGATCCAAACTCTCGCTTTTCTCAAAAATCTTGTGGTCTGTGAGACTGACTGATCAAAAGCTTAAATCCTATTTGCCAAAGTGAACATTTAAAAAGTAGCTTGTCTAACAAAGCAAAGCACAGCCACAATTCTCTGCAGCACTGTGGTTTGACACAGTGCAACTGTATATATTTGAAACTTCAGACTTCATCTTACCTTCATCAAATGTACAGCATCAATAGCAGCATAGAGCCCCTCTTTACACAAAAAGAAATCCATCTGGTTTTTATAGTCAGACCACAGTCGAAAATGGTCTTCTCTCTGTATGCATGCCTCTTTCCAGTTGAATTCTCCATCATTGACTAAATGGCAAAAAACCAAGTGTGACATTAAGAAGTTAACGCAACAGTTACATGTAAAATGTGTACGTTCAACAGGTTTATACGAATCCCAATCTCCACTGACATAGTCAAAGCATCCATAAGCCTGTGTTGTAGAACAGAAGATGCTAAATAAATTGTCAAGTTTGATAACCTTAGCTTTGTATGAATTGCAGACTTTCATACCACTAAATTTTCACCAGAGCTTCGATGGTAAACAGCCACAAATTTATGAAGCAGCTATGCAGGCAATTCCTAGAAATCTTGGTAACTGTAATAAAAGTGAATACATATGGGACATTTATAACAGAAAATGATCTTATCATTTATACCATGTACAACATGTTAGTTGTCCTGTGACCTTGGGAATAAGGTTAAGGTCAAAACATCACTGGAGCATGACCATTTGCACAAAATAGGTAGACACTTATAACAGTTACATCCCTACCAAGTTTGGCACAAATCTGGTCAAAATTATTTAAGTTATAACCATTACAAGAAATTCCCATGTTAAACTTCCCTGTTAAATCTTTTTAAAGATTTTTGAAAAAAATAAAAAAAAATTTAAAATCATTAGAGTGTGACCATTTGAACAAACTTTGTAGAGACCCACCCAAGGTACATTACAACCAAGTTTGAAGTAAATCTGTCAGACAGTTTCTTCAGAGAAGTCCAAAATGTGAATTACCATTAGAATGCCCATTGACTTGCATAGTAAGCAATAGAAAAAGTGCCTTTACTGATAAGTAAGTATCCGAAATTAAGAAAAATGTTAAAAGTCAGGAATCCACAGCAGTGTTACCTAGTGAACATCTTTGCTCGGCTCTTTCACAAGGAACATATCCACAAAGTTTCAACCTAAACTGAGAGATGGTTCTGGAGAAGAAGTGACAAGTAACGAAAATGCACAATAATGCATAAAAAATTGCAGCACTACCTCGTGAACAAATTAACTATGAGTCCCTACAAGTGTTCTTAAGAAGGTAGTGGGTTCGAATCCCATACAGGTCGACATAAATTTATCGTATTTTTCACTTGATAATACTCTATTGGTTTCGAAGTGCTGTGGGCCATTGCTCCGACTTCGAAATTATATTAGAGGTGTATTTCATAGATTGTCAGTCTGTGGAAGTCCCCTACCGTGTCAATGTACAAGCCACACCTGCTATAACATCACCCTGGGTCCTTGGTCAACCTTTTTGGGTTGTCCCGATGGCCTAGAGGTCAGCGTGTTGGACTTTACATTTGGCTAGGTGAGTGTGCCGAAGGTAGTGGGTTCGAATCCCATACAAGTCGACATAAATTTATCGTATTTTTCACATTATGTAAAGTCAAAGCAATTGGGAGAGCAGTTGTGGAGACGATTTTGTAAGATTTGTCCAAAAAAAGAACAACAAAAATTCATATAAAATCCAAAAATCACTGGAGCATGACCATTTGAACAAACCTGGTAGAAACCAATCCAAGGTACATTGCCACCAAGTTTGAAGTCAATCTGGACGACAGTTTTGGAGAAGTCTAAAATGTGAATTAGCATTAGAATGCCCATTGACTTATAGCAATCAACAGGAAAGCTGCATTGACCAAAATGTACCCGAATTGAAAATTTTTTTAAAAAATTAGGAATCCACAGTAGTGCCACCTAGTGAACAACTTTGTTTGATGCTTCCACAAGCAACATATCCACCAAGTTTCAGCTTAATCTGAGTGACGGTTCTGGAGAAGAAGTCAAAAATAACTAAAACACAAAAAATCATAATAAGAGGACTGTGACAGTCCTGTGCTCAGCTGACTAAGTTGCCCTATGACCTTGGTAGAGGTCAAGGTCACTGACCTATTCTGAATCTAACATTCATAGACGGCCATCCCCATGTGCAAGATCAAAGTCACAGTACAAATACTTCTCTGGCTATCACGCGGCCAGTAAAATTCATGTTAGTGGCCCTGTGACCTTAAGAATGAGGTTACGATCACTAATGTATGGTCTCAATCTTTCCTAAACAGAGGACCACCAACAAGTTCAACATCAAAGTCCTACCTTCCTCAGTTCTGAAGTTACAAAATGAAAAGTAAATTTCATGTAACTGTCTGGGTCCCAGTGACCTTGGGAATGAGGTTAAGGTCACCCATGTAAGTCTGGCCTTTGCTCAGGACAACCATCATGTTCAACATCAAGGTCCAAGTTCAAATAGCTCTCAACTTGTCAGGTGAACAGTAATAGTCAAATTTGAGCAAGTAGCCCTATGACCTTGGGAATGAGGTCCAGGTCACTTGTCTCCTGTCTAAGTCTGGCCCTTATTAAAGACAACTAGCATGTGCAATATGCATGTCCTACCCTTAATAGTTCTCAAGTTACCCTATAAACAGTGAATTTCATGCACCTCGCCTTGTGACCTTGGAAATGAGGTCAAGGTTACTCACCTATTGTAGGGCCTGTATTTTTCCGTTTCAAAATGAGTGTTTTTCCGTTTTGGGAAACTACAAATTCCGTTTCATTTCCGTTTCACTAATTCTAGGGCAAGATTTTAGCTCTGGTCAATAAAAAAGGAAAAACAGTTGATCTTATCGCCTCTGGAAAATGTTGATCCATCGACGAACGGCAAAGTGACTCCATATTGTTTACTATGTACGTTGACAGCCTCCACCTACAGACGGCGCTATTATCATTGTACCTCTGTTGCGCGTTATATCTATATGCCATGCAAATGAATGGATATGGTAGCAATGGGGTCTACAGCGCGCAGGTGTCCGGCCTGTCGTTAAATTTGCTCCACGTGGTATCGATAACGCCGCCGACTCGTCAAATTTGGATCCAAGTCCGTGTGTTTTGCTTTATGCAATGACATATGTGGTGATTTTGAATTATTTGAGAGGCAAAATTCACAAATTCCGCTTAATTTCCGTGGCATTTGCCGATTTCCGTTCCAAATCATAAATTCCGTTTGAGATCATAGATTCCGTGAATTCCGTCCGTTTTCCGCAATCGCGGAAAAGTACTGGCCCTACTATTGTACATGTAGCCCCCTCATACCCACAAGTGTCCCTATGCAATTTCAAAGCAATTGGCTGAGTATTTACAAGGATAAAGACTTTTGAAGATTTGGCCAAAAAATGAACAAAAGAATCATAAAAAAACCCAAAATCATTGGACTGTGGCCATTTGAACAAACTTGGTAGATACTCACCCAAGGGACACCCCCACCAAGTTTGAAGTGAATCTAGCTTATGGTTTCGCAGAAGAAGTAAAAAATTGTCAATCAGCATTGCAAACCCTAATGACTTTGCAATCCCCACCGACTTGCATGATCAATAGGCATGTAAAATCAACAAGAAAAATTCCTAAAAAAACCCAAAAATCACTAGACCGTGAACATTTGAATAAACTTGGTAGAAACCCACCTGAGACACACCCACACCAAGTTTGAAGTGAATCTGGTTAATGGTTTTCAGATGAGGTTGAAAATGTAAACTACCATTGCAATTCCCATTGACTTACATAGTCAACAATAGGAAGGTATGCATTGACAAACAAGTACCCAAATTGAAAAATTCGTTAAAAATCAGGGATCCACAGCAATGCCACCTGGTGAACAATCTTGTGTGATCCTTCCACAAAGAACATATCCACCAAGTTTCAGCACAATCTGAGAGATGGTTTTGGAGAAAAAGTCAAAAAAAGCAAAAACGCACAAAAATTCATAAACAAGAGGGGTGTGTGAACAGCCCATGCTCAGCTGATCTTGACATTCATCACACTTACAGCTCTATGAACTCGGGAAAGGATCAAGGTGACCCATGTTCTGAGTAAGTCTGACCTTTATACAAGAACACTAACATGTGCAACATCAAGGTGCAAGTAGTTCTCAAGTTATAATCAAGCGTAAAATTCATGTATGTTGTACCGTGACCCCAGAAACGAAGTCAAGGTCATTCATGTACTTCATACGAAAACATTAACATGTGCAGCATCACGGTACTAACTCAAAACAGATCTCAAGTTATTAAGTAAACAGTAAATTTTGTGTCAGTTATCCTGTGAATTAGCATCAGAATGCCCATTGACTTACATAGTAATCAATAGGAAAGCTGCATTGACTGATAAGTACCCGAATTGAAAATCCTTTAAAATCAGGAATCCAAAGCAGTGCCACCTAGTAAACAATTTTGTTTGACCCTTCCACAAGAACATATCCATCACATTTCAGCTTAATCTGAGTAACAGCTTTTGAGAACAAGTGAAAAATAACAAACCATACAAAAAATTCTTTTCAAATTTAGAAAAAGATTGCGCCATCTACTGAACAAATTGGGAACTAGGTGTCCCTGGGAGTGTCTATGTACGATATCAAAGCAATTGGGTGAGTGGTTTCAGAGGAGAGTAGTTTTTAAGGTTTGCCCCGAAAAAGATTAAAAAAATTCAGAAAAAATCCAAAAATCAATAGAGCATGACCATTTGAACAAACTTGGTAGAAATCCACCCAATGGAAAAAAAAAACTTTCCTATTAAAAAATCCAAAAATTCATTGGAACATGACCATTGGAACAAACTTGGTAGACACCCACCCAAGGTATATCCCCATCAAGTTTGAAGTAAATCTGGATTACAGTTTTGGAGAAAAAGTCGAAAATGTAAATTAGCATTAGAATGCCCATTGGCTTGCATAGTGATCAATAGGAAAGGTGCATTTACCAAAAAAGAGCCTGATTGAAAAAATCGTTAAACATTAGGAATCTGCAGCATTCCCACATAGTGAACGACATTGTTTCACCCGTCCACAAGGAATATATCCACCACGTTTAAGCTTAATCTGAGTGACGGTTCTGGCGCAGAGGTAGAGAATAGAATAGAAAATTGCAGCGCCACCTGGTGAACAAATTAAGAACTAGGAGTACCAGGGAGTGTTCCTGTGTGATATCAAAGCAATTGGGTGAGCGGTTTCGTCGGAGAAGATTTTTTAAGATTTACCCAAAAAAGAACCAAAAAAATATAAAATAAAAAAAAAAATCCAAAAATCACTGGACCGTGACCATTTGAACACATCTGGTAGAGACCCACCCAAGGCACATCTTCACCAAGTTTGAAGTGGATCTGGCTGATGGTTTTATAGAAGAAGTCAAAAATGTGAATTGTGAACGGATGGACGACAGACAGACGACGATACCTCACGCTCCTAAAAGCTCAGCTGAATTATCAGCTGAGCTAAAAACAAGAGGGCTGTGTGAACAGCCCGTGCCTCAGCTGATCTTGACATTCATCACACTTGCAGCTCTATGAACTTGGAAAGGATCAAGGACACCATGTTCTGAGTAAGTCTGACCTTTATAGAAGAACACTTACATGTGCAACATCAAAGTTCGAGTAGTTCTCAAGTTATAATGAAGAGTAAAATTCATGTATGTTGCACTGTGACCCCACAAATGAGGTCAAGGTCATTCATGTACTGTCTCAGCATGACCTTCATACAGAATAATTAACATGTGTAGCTAACTCAAAACAGATCTCAAGTTATGAAGTAAACAGTAAATTTCGTGTCAGTTGTCCTGTGAATTAGCATTAGAATGCCCATTGACTAACATGGTAATCAATAGGAAAGGTGCATTTACCATAAAGGAGCCGAATTGAAAAAATCATTAAAAATCAGCAATCCACAGCATTCCCATATGGTGAACAACTTTGTTTGGCCCTTCCATAAGGAACATATCCACCACGTGCAAGCTTAATCTGAGTGACGGTTCTGGAGAAGTCGAAAATATCTATAACACACAAAAATTCATAAAAAATTAGAAAAAAAACTGCAGCGCCACCTGGTGAACAAATTAACAACAAGGAATCCCTAGATGTCTTCCTGTGTGATATGAAAGCAATTGGGTTAGCAGTTTTGGAGAAGAAGATTTTTTAAGATTTGTCAAAAAAAAAGAACAAAAAAATTCATTAACATGAGGGCTATGTGAACAGCCCGTGCCTCAGCTGATCTTGACATTCATCACACTTGCAGCTCTATGAACTTGGGAAAGGATCAAGGACACCATGTTCTGAGTAAGTCTGACCTTTATACAAGAACACTTACATGTGCAACATCAAAGTTCAAGTAATTCTCAAGTTATAATGAAGAGTAAAATTCATGTATGTTGCACTGTGACCCCACAAACGAGGTCAAGGTCATTCATGTACTGTCTCAGCATGACCTTCATACAGAATAATTAACATGTGTAGCTAACTCAAAACAGATCTCAAGTTATGAAGTAAACAGTAAATTTCGTGTCAGTTGTCCTGTGAATTAGCATTAGAATGCCCATTGACTTACATAGTAATCAATAGGAAAGCTGCATTGAACGATAAGTACCCGAATTGAAAATCATCAAAAATCAGGAATCCAAAGCAGTGCCACCTAGTAAACAACTGTTTGACCCTTCCACAACAATATATCCATCACATTTCAGCTTAATCTGAGGAATGGAACTGAGAACAAGTGAAAAATAGCAAAACCATACTGAAAATTCATTAAAAAAAAATTGCAGCGCCACCTGGTGAACAAATTGGGAACTAGGTGTCCCCGGGAGTGTCTATGTATGATATCAAAGCAATTGGGTGAGTGGTTTCAGAGGAGAAGAATTTTGAAGGTTTGCCCCCCCCCAAAAAAAACAAAAAACTTCATAAAAAATCCAAAAATTAATAGAGTGTGACCACTTGAACACACTTGGTAGAGATCCACCTAAGGCACATCCCCACCAAGTTTGAAGTAAATCTGGTCAATATTATTAAAGTTATGACCATTACAAGAAATTCCCATGTTAAGTTTTCCTATTAAAACTTTTGTAGAGATTTTTGAACAAAATCATAAAAAAATCCAAATTCATTGGAACATGACCATTGGAACACACCTGGTAGACACCCACCCAAGGTACATTGCCACCAAGTTTGAAGTAAATCTGGACGATGGATTTGGAGAAGAAGTCGAAAATGTAAATTAGCATTAGAATGCCCATTGACTTACATGGTAATCAATAGGAAAGGTGCATTTACCCCAAAGGAGCCGAATTGAAAAAATCATTAAAAATCAGGAATCCGCAGCACTCCCACATAGTGAACAACTTTGTTTGGCCCTTCCATTAGGAACATATCCACTGCGTGTAAGCTTAATCTGAATGATGGTTCTGGAGGAGAAGTCGAAAATATCTATAACACACAAAAAATTTTTTAAAAAATTAGAAAAAAACTGCAGCGCCACCTGGTGAACAAATTAACAACAAGGAGTCACTAGATGTCTTCCTGTGTGATATCAAAGCATTTGGGTGGGCAGTTTCGGGGAAGAAGATTTTTTAAGATTTGTCCAAAAAAACAACAAAAAATTTCATTAAAAATCCAAAAATCACTGGAGCATGACCACGTGAACAAAATTGTTAGAAACCCACCCAACGTACATTGCCACCAAGTTTGAAGTTAATCTGGATGACGGTTTTGGAGAAGAAGTAAAAAATGTGAATTAGCATTAGAATGCCCATTGACTTCCATAGTAATCAATAGGAAAGCTGCATTTACCCCAAAGGAGCCGAATTGAAAAAATCGTTAAAAATCAGGAATCTGCAGCATTTCCACATAGTGAACATTTTTGTTTGACCCTTCTACAAGGAACATATCCACCATGTTTCAGCTTAATCTGAGTGACGGTTCTGGAGAAGAAGTCGAAAATAGCTATAACACACAAAAATTCATAAAAAATTAGGAAAAAATTGCAGCGCCACCTGGTGAACAAATTAAGAACTACATGTCCCAGGGAGTGTTCCTGTGTGATATCAAAGCAATTGGGTGAGCGGTTCTGGAGAAGAAGATTTTTTAAGATTTACCCAAAAAAGAACAAAAAAAATCATTAAAAATCCCAAAATCACTGGACCGTGACCATTTGAATAAACTTGGTAGAGACCCACCCAAGGCACAACTCCACCAAGTTTGAAGTGAATCTGGCTGACAGTTTTTGAGAAGAAGTCGAAAATGTGAATTGTGGACGACGGACGGACGGACAACGGACGGACGACAGACCCTCAAAAAACCTCAGCTGACTGACAAGTCAGCTGAGGTGAAAATCCAAAAATCACTGGAGCATAAACATTTGAACAAAATTGGTAGAAAGCCACCCAACGTACATTGCCACCAAGTTTGAAGTTAATCTGGATGACGGTTTTGGAGAAGAAGTCAAAAATGTGAATTAGCATTAGAATGCCCATTGACTTCCATAGTAATCAATAGGAAAGCTGCATTGACCGACAAGTACCACAATTGAAAAATCGTTAAAAATCAGGAATCTGCAGCATTCCCACATAATGAACAACTTTGTTTGACCCTTCTACAAGGAACATATCCACCATGTTTCAGCTTAATCTGAGTGATGGTTCTGGAGAAGAAGTCGAAAATAGCTATAACACACAAAAATTCATAAAAAATTAGGAAAAAAATTGCAGCGCCACCTGGTAAACAAATTAAGAACTAGGAATCCCAGGGAGTGTTCCTGTGTGATATCAAAGCAATTGCATGAGCAGTTTCGGAGAAGAAGATTTTTTAAGATTTACCCAAAAAAGAACAAAAAAATTTCATTAAAAATCCAAAAATCACTGGACCGTGACCATTTGAACAAAATTGGTAGAGACCCACCCAAGGCACATCTCCACCAAGTTTAAAGTGAATCTGGCAGACGGTTTTTGAGAAGAAGTCGAAAATGTGAATTGTGGAAGACGGACGGACGGACGGACGACGGACCCTCAGAAAACCTCAGCTGACTGACAAGTCAGCTGAGGTAAAAATAGAAAAAAATCACAGCGCCACCTGCTGAACAACTTAAGGTCTGGGGGTCCCAAAAAGTGTTCCCATTCAATTTCAAAGTAATTGGCAACTGGGTTTTGAAGTAGAAGATTTTTTAAGATTTCCCCCCCAAATTAACAAAATAATTCATTAAAAAATCGAAAACTCACTGGACCATGACCATTTGTATGAACTTGGTAGAGACCCACCCAAGACACATCCACACCAAGTTTGAAGTGAACCTAGTTAACGGTTCTGGAGATGAGGTGGAAAATGTGAATTACTATTGCAATTCCCATTGACTTACATTGTAAACATTAGGAATGTTGCACTGACCAACAGGTACCCGAATTGAAAAATTTGTTAAAAATCAGGGATCCATAGCAATGCCACCTGGTGAACAACCTTGAGTGACCCTTCCACAAAGAAGATATCCACTAAGTTTCAGCACAATCTGAGAGACTGTTTTGGAGAAGAAGTCGAAAAAAAGCAAAAACTGCAGCACCACCTGTTGAACAAATTAGGGTATGGGGGTCCCCAGAAGTGTCCCTATAAAATTGCTGCATTGACCAACACGTAATTGAATCGAAAAAAATTGTTAAAAACCAGGAATCCACAGCAGTGCCACTTAGTGAACAACTTTGTTTGACCCTTCTACAAGGAACATATCCACCAAGTTTCAGCTTAATCTGAGTGACAGTTCTGGAGAAGAAGTCGAAAATAGCAAAAACACTTAAAAAATCATAAAAAAATAGAAAAAAATCACAGCACTCTCTGGTGAACAAATTTAGAACTAGCTGTCCCCAGGAGTGTCCCTGTGGGATATCAAAGTAATTGGGTAAGCGGTTTCGGAGAAGAAGATTTTTTAAGATTTCCCTCAAAATCAATAAACAATAGGAAGGTATGCATTGACCAACAAGTATATGAATAGAAAAATTCGTTAAAAATCAGGGATCCACAACAACACCACGTGGTGAGCAACCTTGTGTGACCCTTCCACAAAGAACATATTCACCAAGTTTCAGCACAATCTGAGAGATGGTTTTGGAGAAGAAGCCAAAATTAGCAAAAGCGCACAATAATTCATTAAAAAAAAAAAAAAAGAAAAAAATCGCAGCGCCACCCATTGAACAACTTCAGGTCTGTGGGTGTCCCTATGCAATTTCAGAAGTGTTCCTATACAATTTCAAAGTAATTGGCCAAGTGGTTTCGGAGACGAAGATTTTTTAAGATTTCCCTCCAAAATGAACAAAAAATTCATTAAAAATCAAAATCACTGGACCGTGACCATTTGAACAAACTTGGCACATCCCCACCACGTTTGAAGTGGATCTGGCCAGCGGTTTTGGAGAAGAAGTCAAAAATGTGAATTGTGGATGGACGATGGATGCCTCACCAGCTCAGCTCAGCTGAATTATCAGCTGAGCTAAAAAATTAGAAAACAATTGCAAAGCCACCTGGTCAACGAATTCAGAACAAGGAGTCCCTGTGCAATATCAAAGCAATTGGGTGAGCACTTTTGGAGAAGAAGAAGTGTCAAAATTTGCATCAAACAAGAGGGCTGTGTGAACAGCCCGTGCCTCAGCTGATCTTGACATTCATCACACTTGCAGCTCTATGAACTTGGGAAAGGATCAAGGACACCATGTTCTGAGTAAGTCTGACCTTTATAGAAGAACACTTACATGTGCAACATCAAAGTTCAAGTAGTTCTCAAGTTATAATGAAGAGTAAAATTCATGTATGTGACCCCACAAACGAGGTCAAGGTCATTCATGTACTGTCTCAGCATGACCTTCATACACAATAATTAACATGTGTAGCAAACTCAAAACAGATCTCAAGTTATCAAGTAAACAGTAAATTTCATGTCAGTTGTCCTGTGAATTAGCATTAGAATGCCCATTGACTTACAAGATTTTTAAAGATTTGTCAAAAAAAAAAAAAAAAAAAAAAAAAATTCATTAAAAATCCAAAAATCACTGGAGCATAAACATTTGAACAAAATTGGTAGAAAGCCACCCAACGTACATTGCCACCAAGTTTGAAATTAATCTGGATGGCGGTTTTGGAGAAGAAGTCCAAAATGTGAATTAGCATTAGAATGCCCATTGACTTCCATAGTAATCAATAGGAAAGCTGCATTGACCGACAAGTACCAGAATTGAAAAAATCATTAAAAACCAGGAATCTGCAGCATTCCCACATAGTGAACAACTTTGTTTGACCCTTCTACAAGGAACATATCCACCATGTTTCAGCTTAATCTGAGTGACGGTTCTGGAGAAGAAGTCGAAAATAGCTATAACACACAAAAATTCATAAAAAATTAGGAAAAAATTGCAGCGCCACCAGGTGAACAAATTAAAAACTAGGAGTCCCAGAGAGTGTTCCTGTGTGATATCAAAGCAATTGGGTGAGCTGTTTTGGAGAAGAAGATTTTTTAAGATTTACCCAAAAAAGAACAAAAAAATTCATTAAAAATCCAAAAATCACTGGACCGTGACCATTTGTACAAACTTGGTAGAGACATACCCAAGGCACATCTCCACCAAGTTTGAAGTGAATCTGGCTGACGGTTTTTGAGAAGAAGTCGAAAATGTGAATTGTGGAGGACGGACGGACGACGGACCCTCAAAAAACCTCAGCTGACTGACAAGTCAGCTGAGGTAAAAAGGTAAAAAAAAAAAAAATAAAAATTTAAGAATTCACTGGACCGTCACCATTTGATAAGAGACCCACCCAAGGTACATCCCCACCACGTTTGAAGTGAATTTGGCTGACGATTGGGAGAAGAAGTCGAAAATGGGAATTGTAGATGACGGACGGAGGATCATAAGATAAGCTCAGCTGACTGACAAGTCAGCCGAGCTAATCAACTGAAACAAGTCTAGAATGAAGATAGTGGTGCTTTTGTCTTAACAGATAACTCTAACATGTCTAACTGAACACATTTATCGAGTCAATAGCAGTATTTGTATAATCATGCTGACATTCTTTTCTATGCCATAAAAGCAAGTTATATGTTTGCATTTGGATCATATCCTAGTCGCAGGCAAACATAACATGGTCTTTCATGAAAAATAAAAGCATGCTACAAAGGCACTGGAATGTAATATTTTGAATGGAAGTGTAATTATCTGTGTTACTGTGACTCTTATGACAGACCACCCCCTTTGAGGGACCACTTTTGGACCCATTCTTGGGGTAGTCTCTCAATATGGGGGACCACTGCATGGAATTTTGCAAGAAAAATATATTGCCTTTTCTTTATGCATTTTATATTGCATCTTCCCAAATGAAAAAGAATTTTAAAAAATCAATTATTGCCTTTTCTAAATGCATTTAAAATTGTGATAAATTTATAGGTATGAAAGCAATACTGTCAATGACATTTTAGTTTAAATTTAATTTCTTTCATACAAAAGATTATGAAGTACCTGGAATTGCTGGGTATTTCTTATGCCATCTCTTTCCAATTCTTACTTTCCACATTGTATTATCACTTATCAGTTGATAAAATCCTCGGCACACAACTGACAAGGTTCTGATCACAAACTTTGCACTTAAAAAGGAACATATATGTAAGAAGATCTCAATTGGTAAGCTGTCAAGTGTCAAATCTGAAAACACAGGAGATGATGGTGGCAGTGAATCTGTTGCATTTTCTTCAAGAGTTGAAGTCTCTTTAATACATGCAGGCACATCTCCAGGAGGACCCATCACTGTTTGTTCATGTTCTGTCATAGGTACATTAGCCGTCTGATCTTGACATTTTGACTTTGAGCTCATTGTTGCTTCATCTATTCCTTCACCTATGCAGCAACTCTCACTCATATCATTTTCCGGTTGTGTTTTGACTGCTTGCTCTGTGTGTTGTTCACATCTTGCCACAGGTTCTTGTTTATCTCCAAAGTTTTCACCTGTTCTATCAGTAACCTTCAGTCCAACTCCAGTTGCCATTCTTTAAAATTTTATCCAGGAAGACACAAGGTTGACAGCTAGAACAGAAACAAAGATGCCAAAAATTACAAGGTGAGCCTTATGATCAGGTTGTCTGTTGAACTGCATATGCTGCACTAGCTTAAAGGAAAATGTATGTGCTATAAATTTATTTATTTACAGTTTTTGCATATCTGGCATTAACTGAAGTTTTTCTTTCACTCTCTTGAACACAATTCCCATCAATTATTTTATTGTATGTTTTATTTACATGGTGTACAGTTTTTGCAAATCAGGTGTTTAACTGACATTTCAATATCACTATTTTGAACATAGTTCCTGTTTATGATTTCATCGTGTGCTTATTTTCATTGTTTTATGCCATCAGCAAAATACAAAAACCAAGAAGTCCAAAGTGGGAAGAACACACAGAAACTTGTAGAAAAAGTCGTGGCACCACAACTGTTTTGACAAACCAGAAGTGTCTATTGAATTTTCAAGCAACTGGCTTGGTGCTTTCTGAGATTTTTCAAGATTTTGCTAAAAAATGGACAAAAACATTTATAAAATAATCAACAAATCAATGGACCATGACCATTTGAACATAAATGATAGAAATCTACACGAGGCACATCAACAACAAATTTGCAGTGAATCTGATTGATGACTTTGGAGAAGTAAAAAAATGTAAATTGCTATTACAATCCCCATTGATGTACAAAGTAATAAGGAATATATGTAGTGACCAGCAACTACCTGAATTGAAAAAATTGTTACAGGGTTCATACAGCTTCGTGAAAAGTAAATTCAAGCACTTTCAAGGACTTTTTCAAGCACTTAAATCAAGTTTTCAAGGACCAGATCCAGCAATAGAACACATCAGACAAATTGTCCAAAACATCACTTTTCAAACCTCTACTAATAAGACCAATGCATCTGATTCCACATTTATTATTTATTCCATCCATATATGAATCAGACTCAATTTTTGAAATAGACACTAAGACTTTCCTCAAACTTACAAAGAAGCCTATATGTGGATCATATTACCGAAAGTCCTTTTTAAAGATAAATTCAATATGGATTATTTTATGAGTTTACTGTGACTTATGTAGGCCTGCAGCCAGTATGGGTTGTATTCCTGAAATTAACTCTATCTAGTCTATAAAATTGCTACAACTACACATGGGTAAAATTAGACCTGAACATGTACCTATCCCCATGCACACTTTTCACAAGAATGCCCCAGTTTCTTTTCTAGGAAGGTGATGTACTTTGTTACCTGTATGTTTGATACATTGTACTTGTCCCTGAAAGTAGGCTGTACATGTAAATAAGGCTCACATAATTGGTTAGGCCCGATTTGATAAGAACTGTCAAACCGACATGGGTTAAAAGGGGATTAAAAGCAAAGCAAAAAGATACTTTGTAATTTGCAGTGTTCCATTTTGACAAATGGAACTTGCCAGCCACTTCAAAGGAAAATGACAGCAGAATGTGTTTATCTTGATGTCATTCAAGTTCATAAATGCTGAATTTTGTGGAAAATATTCTTATTCCTTGACAACTTGCCTCATTGGGTGATGCTTAAAAGTAAAATTCAACAACTTCTCCAGGACCTTTGTCCACAATTCTGGATTTTCAAAGTTTTCAAGGCCTTGAAAATGAATGTAGCAGATTCAAGCACTTCAAGGACCTGTGTGAACCCTGTTGTTAAAAATCAGAGATCCATAGCCATGCCACTTGGTGAACAGTTTTGTAAGAACTTTCTACAAGGTTTCAGAAAAATCTCAGTCTTCATTTTTGGACACGAGGCCAAAAATACTGAAATCAAACAAACATTTGTTTTTAGAGAAGAGGTCAAAAATGGTGAAAACACACAAACATTTGTTAAAAACAAAAAACAAAAAAACAAAAAAAAAAGCAGCATCACCTGTGGAACAAATTTAAGGTTCATAAATCCCCAGAGGTGTCCTCACACAACTTCAAAGCAACTGGCTACAAGGTTTCAGAGAAAGATTTTGAAAAGTTTTAACAAAAACATATGCATAAAAAATCTAAAAATCATTGGAATGTGACCATTTGAAAACCCAAGCTACATCCCCACCACATTTGAAATGAATCTGGTTGACGGTTTTGGAGAAGTCTAAAATGTTATTTTCTATTGAAAAACTTCACCACTGATGATGCAACAAAAGTATGTGTACAAAGTATGACACTTTGCTTATCAATCAAATACAATTCAATTGAACATTATAATTGTTACTATTATTACGTTTTTTTTTTAACTGGCAAAGTCACCCACAAAGGCAACCACAATATTAATAGAGTCTCAGTCTCACACTGCAATACAACACATCTGAGTGCTGCGCGATTTGTGGATCCCTCAAAATTGGTAAAACGTGCACAACATTTATATATAGTAGGGAATGGCTGTTTTGGATGAAAAAAAAATGGAAGTATTAGTAAAGACAACTATTTTAATGTGTGGGGAACAGCTGTTTTTGGCAGAATATATATATATACACACACACATGCACACATATATATATCCAGTAATCATAGCTGTGAAAACATATGGTACTGGAACTTCAGTTTACCATTTTCAACAGTTACACTTGGCTCAGAGTAACTAAAACCTCAAAAAACAAGAAAATACAGAGTGGGGAATAACCCTATCCATATCCTCCTAGTTCTCCTGGTACTACTTTCATGAGCAGGGTCAAAGGTCAATGCCTAGCAGAAGATATTTTCCCTAGAATTCCATTCATTGCCTTGGATGGAGCAGTTTCTAGCTCAGTACGAAAACAATGGATCCATTGGCAACTACTGACCACATTGTGTTTGAAAACGCCACAGAAGGTATTCATTTCATAGTGAAGAATTTTTGCTAAAATTTACATAAGACAGACCTAGGTGATTAGAATAAGCTATACAAATCCAGAGTTACATGTACAGGTTGAGCTGTTAATGCAAGCCAGGCAAGCTGGGACAGGGAGAGGTATACACTAGCAGTACTATATGGTCATGTTGTCACATGGGACCTTGGGAACATGTAGAAGCTGCAAGAAGTTGGCTGCTTGCCAGATGTCTAGATGGTGCCCCAGATAAATGAAGAAGCTGGCAGCTAGTAGGCCAGTTGGCAGTTGGTTGCAGTTCAGTTGGCAGAACTTAGAAGAGGCTTGAGAGGCACAGTCAGACAGACACATCCAGTAGACCAGACTTAGATGTGACAGCACTGAAGCACTATCAGCACTTTGTTGTCAATTTGTTTCACATTTTGAGATCTCCAGAATAAATGGTAAAGTGATCTACAGTCTTCATTTCATTAGGTGAAAACCTAACATTAGTAACAACTGATGGCATGCAGTGGGATGGACCTGATAACAGTCCTCATTTTTATTAGGTGAAAAACCTAACAATATTTAAATGTGAAATTGTCCATGCAGATTATGATTACTTGATAAAAGTAAATCCAACCACATAGAGAATACTGCTGCCTAGGAAGGCTGAGTTCATGCCTGGCTGGATCACTCTGAGTCCACGGTGGACTCGGAATGATCCGGCCCAGCATGAACTTGGCCTTCCTGGGCAGCAGTATTCTCTGGTAGTAGGTTAGTTTTGCTATTAAAATTTAAATGCACCGACGATCACAGGTACTCGTATTACTATCAATAACTGCGAATAAGTCGGCTACCCTCTCGAATCTAACCCCCCGCCAGAGAGGGTAGCCGACTTATTCGCAGTTATTGATACTAGTAATACGAGTAAATCTGATGGGACTAGACCGTAGATGGAAGAGGCTTTGTGGTTTTTCGACGTAAGTCTAGTTTCGGTGATCTCTTCACCTCATCAGTTACGAAACCGACCGTTGAAAAAACTGCGTGTGCCTGTTTATATATGTTTGGGTTGCTACGTAAAACACGTGCTATTGTTTACGTTGATTCAAAGAATTTTTCTTTGAAAATAGGGGTTTTCCTAATATGGAAACACCTAGATGTTTGATGACTGTGGGTCAATCAGTACTTATCTTAGGCTTGTTTAGAATTAGAACAACAGAATAGTTGTTCCAATGGCCCTGGATAGGGACTATGGAAATATTTAGGAACATTTCCCTTGTGAATAAATATGCAGTTATTTTCAAATTAACACTATATGTGTTAATTGAGTGGTACATAGCATGGGAAAATGAGCTCAGACAAAAAAAAAAAAAAAAAAAATAGTAATACGAGTACCTGTGCCGACGATATCAGGTATTATTTGTAGGAAACAAGTACCTGCATTTCATGTACATCTTTGTCTTGTTACAAATTGTTTACACCACATTCATAGGTCCAGCACATTTGACAAATCTATAAAAATTAAGTGCCGAGGCTGCGAACATGATTTGGTGATGGTCTACGACAAAGCAGGATTCAGTGAATTCGACCATAGTATGATGCCATGGCATGGACCAGTGGACGGTCTCACAAGACAAGACACGGTGTGTGGACTATTCAAACACCTATTTCTTACCGTAGTAGGCGTGAAAGTCCAGAGACACTTGGATATCAGTCGGATGACTCTTCAACACTTCAACGCTCCAATGCCAAGCCCCGCCACTTTTAATTCATTTGTAGGTGCCATCCCATACAGTGACACAAGTTCCAAATTTGAATCGTGAATCATTATTCGGCCATCTTGAAGTGTGGCTTTTCCTATTGGCTACTATGTGTTTGGGGACCAATCTGTATTTCAAAATTACATGCATGTACAGGGAGCCATCATTACAGACTTCATTTTGTACAGCTTGCCATTTTAGCTCCGAAATACACGGTTACGATTAAAAATTTATGTGGGTAACCCCCGATACACAATTCACAAGGCTATTCAGGCCCTTATGTCAAGTTTTGATTATATCATACGAATATAAATCATAAAGTGCTGTTTGAATCATTTGTCATTAGGCCTAGCCTAATGGCACTTCATCATACAGTATTACAGCCCTAAAACAGAAACCAGCTGGAGCTTTAAACAAGCTATGACTAAAATGAAAAATACTAACAAATCAAACAAAATTAAAGGAATGTGTATCATTTTAACAACCGCAAATGATATTAAATTGTGTACTATTTTAACTTAAAATCAATTATATTAGGTCATTTTCAGTGACATTTTGTTTTAAATTGGACAAAGGGCGAGGAAGAACAGTAACGTCATTATGTTCATTAGATCCTGCAGGTACCATACGTATTCTTTTCGTAAATCAGAAATGTTATGAAAAATGTGCCTGCTGTGCCTGCGACACAGAACAAAGTGAATAGATAGAGTGTACTCTGATAGTCTTCATGTGAAGGCTTAATTCCTTGATCGAGACCAACAGAACAGAGCCTTGCGTGGAGGACTGACTGGGATACGGAATGCGGGATATTCGTAAATTTTGCAGCACTGTTTGGGCCTGTGTCATTCAATAAGGAAGTACTCATTTGTACGGGCAGATCACTATCAAACATTACAAAACATGCTGCTCTGGCCAAATGAGCAACTTGGATTGAACTGTGCAACAAGTCATATTATATATTCGTGTTCTCCGAATACACTTCAAACTTGATATAAGAAAGCATGACCATATGTTTGGAATTGGTATTCTTCATTCCGAAAAACATGAATACCACTATTACACTAAGGAGTGTAGACTCCTTTTGGTACCACTCGCAGTTTTCCAACACGCACACCTGGATATTGATTCACGGGGGCTGCTTGGTATACTAGTGACAGCTATTTGGGCTGGAAATTAATGTGCATGTCCAGTATTCAGGGTGAACCAGTTGCCTTCCGCGTCAAGTCCAGGTTCGAACCAAGGGATGTCCTGCTAAGCTGTACATTTTGCAAGAAATGGCGAGGAAGTACAATTCAAAATTGATGATTCGACACAGGACTAGTAATGTCTGAAAATACTACATTCACTACTTCAGCGAACGCACATTTAGGCTGCCCCTAGGTTTCTATCCGAAACTTGTCATCTGGGATCGTCACAAACAAATAGTTGGAGGGCTTTCTAATATTGTTGCAAAAGGAACAAGTTTTGAATTATTGCTTAACAATTTTTCCCCTTTTTTCCAGAGGAACGGGTGCGTATGAACAATAGTACTTCCATATGTATATAGGTTAGACAGTGACAGATTAGCTGATGGAGAGTAAAGAATTAGGGCTGCGAAATAGGGTAATGACTACTAGGAAGTGGTTCTGTACAAAAAGACACAAATACAATAACAAACTCTGTGGATTTATTCTAGCAGTGCATCGAAAATATAGTACTGCGGAAATTAAAGGCGAACTTGCCAGCTATCACATAATCATTCCAAGCTTATGTGCTGCCCTAAAATACTTCTACCACATCCATGACTGTGATCCAAAATACATAATATTGAAATGTCTGAGATAAAATTATACTGTGGTACAAAACAACGAGAGTTCCTGGCTAAAGTACGGCAAAACCCTCCTGCAAAATTTGATCAGCAGAAGCTAGGACAATTCAATGACAATTGTCTTATCAAGGCGAATGTCTAGGCATTGTACATGTGGTGTTGTGCATACAAAAACTATAGACTAAGTACATTCATAGTGAAAATGACCATGAAATGAACTCAAAGCCTACTGTAAGATTAAGGAATCCAACTTTTCTAGAGAGCCATGCATATCCAAAATTCAATTTTCTTATCCATAAACACAGCTGCTAATCAGTGCCCATGCACTCAACCTTGAAACAAACCAGTACAAAGGTCTAGATGTAGATAGGAGACTATGCAACCAATGCCCATGAAGTATGATTGAGCATGTAGAGCACTTTATGTTAGAGTGCACCAAATACACAACCCAAAGAAACCTAGTATTCGACTCGCTGTCCTCATACAATATTAAGCTCCTTTCAAAAGAAGAAGAATTCAAATTTCTAATGATTGAGCATGAAAAGCACTTTATGCTAGAATGCACCAAATACACAACCCAAAGAAACCAATTATCCAACACGATGTCCTCATACAATATTAACCTACTTTCAAAAGAACCAAAAAAAAAATCATATTTCTGATGACATACAACAATGGAGATTTCAACGCTCTCAAATATGTAATTAAATATGCGAACTCGGCCTTTGAACATAGATTAGTTCAAAGGTCCATTGTTTTTGTATGCACAACACCACATATACAATGCCTTGACACTCGCCTTGAGCAGTGGTTGATGTAGCAATAATCAGTACCGCCAGCATGCATTACCAGTTACTTTTTCTTCTTCTTTTCTTTTGTCCTTTTCTTCAGTTTTGTGTAGTTTTTTCCATCTGTCTTAGATGCATTTTGTATCATATGTTTATTATTGTATGTTTACACCCAGTTCTGCGGAAACAGATCGATGTAGCTGTAGATCTCGATTTTGTATTTTGCCATACCCGCCAGATGGCAGATCTATATATGCCATAAAGTATTTAGTATTTCGTTATTAAAGCATGAGATGAAAATATGATATCAATGGACCCATAAGTATTGAGCACGCCATAGTATGGTCAGAAGGGTTGGGGTGTGTATGTGTGTGTGTGTGCGCGCGCGCGCGTGTGTGTGTGTGTGTGTTGATAGGAGAGGTAGCACAGAATTTTGTTTTGTCCCAGTACAGTGTAAAGAAAAGAAGACTGACCCAAAATGAAAGCCAGTACGAAGTACAAAAAATAAGATTTAAGAGACCTTCTAGTACTTTGGGGCGGAAAAAGATGCTCCTGCACATCAGTATGGAAATACCCCCCCCCCCCCCCCCCAATTGTTAGGCGCAGTGAATGTCAATGGACCCACAAGCATTGAGCATGTTATAGTGTCATCAGAGGAAGTGTGTGTGAATGGGCGGGTGGATGGGTGGTTGGGGGTACAGGAAATGAATTTTCCCCAGGACAGCTTAAGGAAAATAAGACTGTCCCAAAATAATAGCCAGTACAAAGTCAAGAAAATAAGAAGTCTTCCAGAACGTTGGTACGAAAATGCTGCTGTACGTCAGCACGATAAAACCGTTACCCTCTGATTATTACAGCGCAGACTTACAATTTAATGTAACTAATGGGCATGAAGTACGCCCACCATTACTGCCAAAAAATTGTTTCGCATCAAATCTGTTTCCTTGCCTTGAAAAAAAAAGCATACTTCAAAATGTCAAAACTTATGACTAACGACTATAGGAGGTAACTACATTCATACTAACTGCATGTGGTCCTGTGCTGCCCATATCTGACACCAAAGAATGTGAGAGAACGGAGGGAAACCATGAATAAGGTAGGGTCAGATATTGTGTTTCTATAATTGAAAGGCGACAATGAAGAAGACAATTAGCTTAAGAGAAGCTATTCACTTATTTTCATAAAGTATGTCTGTGTGCCAACACAGACATTCTGTTTTTCCATGAGCTTTCTTTCTTTCTTTCTTTCTTTCTTAGGTACAGGTAACCAAGCCAACTTCGATTGATAAGTTTGTAGCACTGCACATTTTTGTACTTTACATGTGACCTCTAAAGGTCAAAGGTCAAGGTTATTTTGACCTATCAATTTCTCATCTAGCCATAACTTGGTCAATTTTTATCCAATTTTGATCACATTGAGCTCAAATTGTACATATTTTAGCACTGCACATTTTTGTAATTTACATGTGACCTCTAAAGTTCGGAGGTCAAGGTCAATTGGACCTTTGAAATTTTCATCTAGCAAGAATCCAATTTTGATCATTTTAGACTCAAATTGTAGCTATTGTAACACTGCACATCTTTGTAATTTACATGTGACCTCTAAAGGTCAGAGGTCGAGGTCATTTGGACCTTTCAATTTTTCATCTAGCCATAACTTCGTCAATTTTATTCCAAATTTAATCATGTTGGGCTCAAATTGTAGGTATTGTAACACTGCACAGTTTTGTAATTATTTACATGTGCCCTCTAAAGGTCAAAGGTCAAGGTCATTTGGACCTTTGAAATTATCTTCTAGCCATTATGCAATCAGTTTTTATCCAAATTTGATCATGCTGGGTTCAAATTGTAGATATTGTAACACTGCATAGTTTTGTAATTTACATGTGACCTCCAATGGGCAAAGGTCAAGGTCATTTGGACCCTTGAAATTTTAATCCACTCATAACCCAGCCAATTTTCATCCAATTCTAATCATTTGTACTCAAATGGTAGGTATTGCAACACTGCTTATTTGTGTGATTAACATATATCTTTTAGGTCAAGGCCATGCAGCCTTTGAAAGTTTCATCTAGCCATAACTTGGTCAGTTTTCATCTGATTTGGTTCATGTTGGGTTTAAATTGTAGGTAGTGTAAAACTGTACATGTTTGTTATTTACATGTGACCTCTAAGGGTCAAAGATTAAAATCATTTAGATTTCAAAATTTCCGTCCAGCTGTAAGCTTAATGGAATGCGAACCAGCAAAGGAACAGAGTTGTAGCATTCAACATTTAGAACTTTTGAAGGCACACAGACAGATTTGCTTTGAAGCAAATCTTCTTTTCTTGTTTCTTCTTTTTTTTTACCGGCAATTTGTCCGAAATTTTTCTCGGACACTATTACAGTTAGAAATTCCAAACTTGATATGATTAAGGATCCATACATTAAGTCGTGTCATTTTACAGAAACGGGTGAGTGTATTTAAAATTATGCAAATCAGGGGCATTTGAAATGGTAAATATTGATCATGTTCAAAACTTTTATAGCTAGAGATGTGGTTTAAGTGTTACCTTTATGTTATTGGCCACTTTGCATCTTGTGAATACATATGAAAGTTGTTGCATTTCAATTTATGCTATTTAGGGGCATTTCCAATTTTAATATTTAAAGTTTAATATCTTCAAATATTTGATGGACACAGCTGCGATAGCAAGTTTTCCACCTTTGTAAAATATCATCTACACTATGAGGGGCAGATATGTGATTCCAAGTTTCACACCTGTTATTTGCCATTGTGCATCCAGTGAATACAAATAAAAGTTGTATTTCAATTTAGGCTAATTAGCAGCAATTAAAATTTTAAATCGGCGAGGGGGCGGGTGCTCCAGCAAGTACAACCAGATCAACCGGTTTGTACGGTTTCTTTGTGTAGCTATGGAGATGGTGTAGCAAAGAAGCCGGAGGGGGGGGGGGGCAGTTACGTAGTGCAAGTACTGCTTCAGCCTGGCAAGGCATCCAACCAGTATCTGTAGATTGGTTCTTTAAACTTTCCTAAATTTGAGTAACAGTGAAGATGGCCTGATACTAATAGTTCAAATTCAAGTTTATTGACTCAAAAACTCGTGAACGGCTACAACGGTTATCATGACAGAGTATTATGATAAGACAAAAAATCTCCAGGGATATTTGAGAAATTATAAATTACATAAAGAATACATACAGTGTGACTAGATAAAGAAATGTCTACACAGTACTAACATGGTATCCCGCATGGTATGGGGTATTGTCCTTTAATACTAGAAATGTGGGACAACACTACATTTCAGACAACACGAACTACAATAGTAATGTCTAAGTAATAATACCATAGTGAACAAACAGAATCACTCCTGTAAACAGTAGCTCCTGTATCAGTTATGAAATAATTGTTGCACAAATTAACTGAGGTAATAAATATACATTACATCTTAGTTATGAAAGACTTGTTGATTGAGATTACCATCTGGGTATTTATAACTCATTTCAACATGTAATGCACAGAAACCGGGATTTATACCTCATTGAAGAACACTACTGAGAACTTTGATAAGCTTAACAACTTTCCTCATGGTTAATACATTTGTGGTAATCAACAGTTCGGAAAATTTCAAAACGTCAGGTGAGCAATAGAAATACCTTTTAGATACAGTTTCCTCTGCGCTTGAAAGAAGTTACAAGAAAGCAGGTAATAAAACTCATCCCCTACCTCATCACAGTCACACAGCTCTCTCTCTCTCTCTCTCTCTCTCTCTCTCTCTCTCTCTCTCTCTCTCTCTCTCTCTCTCTCTCTCTCTCTCTCTCTCTCTCCACATTTACAAATCTTAACTGTTGAAGAGTTACAGGTTTGTGAATTTAGCCACCTGTATTCCATCCTTTAATGACAGTGTAAGCAGGTAATTTTCCATTCCAAATCTATGCTTAAAGAGTCTATAATTGAAGCAGATGTCCATGGTACTTACGTTGCTCGACCAATTTTGAATATATTGGTCTTTCAATCGTAATTTGACCGGAGATTTAAACCATACTAAGTTAAAATTATCATTGATCCACGTTTGTGACGTACCCAAGGAGTCGAGAAGACTTTTTATTTTTAACAACCAGTTTGAAGTATAAATTCCAGTTGCATCTAACACGCGTGAAAAGCGATATAAAATTCACGATATTTTACTTTGGTGTATGTTACTTCATGTATTCTACTTCAGAAGCCAAGTAGCTTGTTTGCTTCATGCACTGGAAAAACTCCACATTCACCGTATACCATACAGGTTGGAGTTGATTTTGGACGTGAAGGATCAATTTAAGAAATTTTAAATGTAGTTTTTGTAACAAGGGAATAACACCGTTACCACATACTTCTGCACTATAGGTCAATATTGGCATGGCAAGCTTATCAAAAAGTTCTAACATAATATCTATTGGGAGACACATTTTCTTTGCTTTTTGTATAACTGAGTACATAGCTTTATGTGCTTGGTCATACAGATGTTTCTTGCATTTATTAAATTTATTGATTGAAAGTAACACCCAAATACTTAAACCTATCAACAACTTCAACATTTTTGCAGTAAAAAACAAACTGTGGGAAATTTCTCACCTTGCCTCTTGAGAAAATTACGATTTTGGTCTTGTCAACATTTATTGTGACACCCCAGTTTTCAAAATATTCTTACATAGAATCTTGACCAGCTTGTAAACCCTCGGCATTTTCCATCATGACAATGGTACGATCATCTGCGACTAAAAGGACAAACAGGTTGAGGTCAACAACTGTATCATCATCATCTCTGAAGTGATGACCAACCTGCTCTCTCATAAAACGTAGGCCACTGAAACCTTTACACAAATGAGATTCCATGTCATTTGGTTTAAACATATTTTATTTCGTACAATATCGGATTGGAGAGCAAGTGTACAATACTTATATGGGACTCCTCTCCTTGTTACAAAATAAGATTCAATATGATACAAGATGACACTCGAAACAATGCAAACCAATTGGTTAATGAATGAACAAACAGGATACTTTATTGTACATTCACCAATGTTACAGAGGTATGGCACAGAGACGTATCATTTATAAATAGCAAAACAGAAATGATCAATTACACTTAACTACAATGTCTAAAAAGACTAAACAAGTTTAGAACATAGTATAAATAAAGATTAATACAAAATAGGTACAAAGTTGTCTATCAGAGATTGCTTCGTACGGACAAGTCAAGTGGGGCAACCAATGTACAGATAATCAATGTATGAGGGCCTTAGAGGCGTGCACAGAATGAATTATTGACATAATTGAGAACATGCTTAATTACATGTTGGTCAGAACTGGACATTAGTATAATGAACCTTTCATCAGGAGTTAATACATCTAAATTATACTGTTCTAGTTTTGAATGTAGTACAGTTCTGTGGTGGGTACATTTAATGCAGTCAAGCTTGAAGTGTAACTCATCTTCGACCTGGGGTACTGAACAGTAAGTTCTATCTGTTACCTGGGTCCCCCTTTATCTACCTGTTTCAATTTTGAGGTCGTGAGCACTTATTCTTAATTTGGTAAAGTTCTTGCTTTTCTCTATAGTGGTATATTAAGTTCTAGGTATTTCTCACGTTTGGAGTCTTTTTTTGAATTTGCAATAGGTTCTAAGTTGGTTAGAATTTCTGTCTGTACCTTGTACATACCTTAGCCAATCCCTTTCATACACAAAATACAATTTTTCTCTGAGGGTTAGGATACCGTTACTAATACTGTTTACTTCCGGGTTATTCCATAATGTCGTCATACGGGTAAAAGGCTCCGAAACATGTTGAGTAGTTACCCGCTGAAGACCCTTTAATTTATTTGGGCTGATACAGCCTATGTCAAAATTTTACAGAGGAACGTGTGCAATATAGACAATAGTAATTCCATATATATACAGGTTAGACAGGGACAGGTTAGCTTATGGAGAGTAAAGAGTTCGAACTGCGGAATAGGATATTGACTACTAGGAAGTGGTTCTGGGCAAAAAGACACAAATACAATTCTAAATTTGTTAAGTAGAAGCTTCATATAATGCATCCAGCACAAGTTGCTGTTCTCTACAAGTATGTAATTTTCCCTTAGGCATGAGTATATGAGACTATCCTGATCGCATGTGTGTACACGGGCCCAAAATTTGGTACTAGTACAAAGTGCTTGTATAAGAATGGGGAAACTTCCAAGTTCTCCTTTTCCAGCTGCAGTAGAAGATTTCTTATGTACCCCTAAGATAAATCTGCAAAATTTCACATGTACCTGTTCAATGGGGGTGTTGTCATATTTATTCATGAAGTTATTATCATTGAGACCATGTATCAGGTAGGGTGCCCAAACCTCACAACCGTAAAGTGATATTAGTGTTACAAATGAGGCAAACAGTTTTTGAGCCACATCTATGTCACCATTGATAAGGCAGTATTTTAAGCTGAATAGAACTTTAGGTGACTTTTCTTTCCATTTTTGAATTGCAGCAGTAAAGTTACCCAAAGGGGTGAAGTCAATGCCGAGATAGCTACAACTGTTTACAACTTCTAGTTCATAATCATTGAAATAGAACCTAAATTTCTTAATGATGTGGCCTCCCTTGTTAAATATCATAATTTTTGTTTTGTTCAGGTTAACATTGAGTTTCCAACGTTCACAAACAGGTGAAAGTGGTCGGTTATAAGTATGTAATACAAAACAATAATCTCTTGGTTTGAATGATATAGTTATGAACGATCGTAAATATTTACGATCGTTCATAACTATATAGACTAACCTAACTCACATAACTTAATTGCTTACTTTGTTCTCAAAATATTTAATTGCCCTGGGCGATGTTGCAGGCTAAGGCCAGTTCCTCACCCCCTTCCACGTTTCCTTTTTCTTCTACTTCTGCCCCTCACCAGCCTCGTCCCGAGGTATGTTCACACATTTTTCGTCATATGCACTGTTTTCTTTCAAAAAATTCAGTTGCTAGCTATGTGTCATGGTGGGAAGACTGTGTTTTTTTTTTTTTTTGAGTGGTCAAAACCCAGTTGCTAGCTATGTGTCATCGTGAAAAGACATGCAAGGCGTGATACCACAGTTCTGGAGGTGGCCACCTTGCATGTCTTATTTGCACTCTGTACGGGTAAAAACACCTTTGTGTGTAGCAGCCACCACTGTTATGAAGTTAAAGACAGTAATTAAAGGCCCTGTCCCTTTTATAGGGAAAAAGGCACCACATATAGTTCTGTACAATGTAAGGAGGAGGTCAATCACCACAAAGTGTTAACAAAAGATGCTTGTAACACGGGTAACATAACAGAAGGGTGTGTAAAGCACACGTGTATTGATCGTGCAGATACAAAGGGTCACATAACAGGGGGTAGGATGTAGGTCATTAACAAACAAGCTGATATGTCTGAATTCTTTACGTGTGCTGAAGGTACACGGAACCACCTAGATGGTCGAAGCAAAGTTAATCATGGCAAAGAGTTCTCCCCCTCAGTCAGTGCCTGCAATCATGGTCCTCCGGATGCCACCCAGACTCAGTGTAGTATATATCATAAGATGCTTAACTGCAACCCTTCTAGCGTATCACACACCCAAGCGGCGGGCTTTTCGCCCATCTGTTAGGGAACAACCCGTAGGCCAGAATAGAGCTGTTTTGAGCGGTATAGTTAGTCAAGAGACCTTGTCTCAGACAGTCTGTGCTGAAGTCTGGTATGCGCACACCAAAGTAGTCAAGTCACAAGTGCCCAACTATATGGGTTGTCATATTCCAGTAATATCAGGGTTAAAGATCAAGTCATGGAGGTCACTGCTAACTGTGCAGGGTTATGCTGACCTCGAAGTGTGTTAGTTGCTGGAACTTGGGTTCCCGCTGGGTTACACAGCAGCTCAGTTACCCAGCTCCTCATGTCGGAACCATGGTAAAGCCTACACCTTTGCCACCCACGTAGATGAGTTCATTGAGGAGGAGGTGAGACCGGGAGCTGCCATAGGTCCTCTCCAGGATGGAGATTTGGGACTCCCAGTCTGCACGTCACCCATTAGTACAGCAGAGAAGAATGATTCCATGAAGCGTAGGATCATTTTGGATCTGTCCTGCCTGGTGGGGAGGTCAGTAAATGACGGGATCCCTAGGGATAATTACCTCGGGATACTGTACAAGATTGAGTTTACATCTATTGACACCCTCACAGACCAAATGGTAGAGCTCGGTCCAACCTTAAATTGTACAAATGTGACCTGGCAAGAGTGTACCGGCAGATCCCAGTAGATCCAGGGTATGTTCATCTACTTGGGTTTTCCTGGAAGGGACAAATGTATGTTGACAGGGTCCTGACCTTCGGTCTCTGCTCAGCGGCCATGTACTGTCAGCGTACTGCAAACCCAGTTGCCTTCTTGCCAAGAAAGGCAGGGTTCTTTATTGCTAACTACTTCGATGATTTTGGGGGTGTCGAGGAAGTGCAGACAGCTCAGCAGGCCTTTCAGCATTTAGCAGTGCTGTTCCAGGATGTAGGCCTTGAGGAGTCTGTGAACAAAGCAAGTTCACCCAGCTCCAAGATGGTATTTTTAGGAATACTCCTGGACGCTGAAACTATGACTATGTCAGTCCTGGAGGACAAACTCCAGGGGCCATATGCATAAAGCAGGTGCAACTTACATCGGGTGTAAGTCATTGTATAAAGGTGCCCAAGTGTAAATTAACAAAGACTTGCACCACAGTTTAGCCAAAAATGGGATCAACCACGTTTATGCATATGGCCCCATGAGATCCGCCAGGCCTTGTGCATTTGGGCAAACAAGGCCACAGCATCTAAGCGGGAGATTCAATCAATAATAGGGAAACTACAATTTGCTGCCAAATGTGTAAAGCCAGGTCAAGTTTTTATATCGCGCATGTTGGAGCATTTAAGGACCCTCACACATGTGCCAGCTGACAAACGGATGGAGCATCCCAGTGCTTTCCTGCAGAACTTCGCGTGGTGGGGTACGTTCATAAGGGAATATAATGGTGTGTCAGTGATCCCCCAAGAAGGCTGGTCGGAGCCAAACACTCTATTCACGACTGATGCCTGTCTCACAGCTTGCGGGTGCCACATGGAGCATGCATTTTTCCACTGTGAATTCCCAAAAAACATCCTAGAAAAGGGATTACACATCAATGCACTGGAAATGTTGACAGTGTTGGTTGCCTTACGCCTCTGGGCACACAAGTTCGCTGGCAAAAAATTTAAGATTTTCTGCGATAATGAGGTGTCTGTCTGGGTGCTTAACTCAGGGCACACCAGAGACCCCTTCTTGGCTTACTTTGCCAGGGAAATTGCCTTTGTGGCTGCACAAAAGCAGTTGGAACTGAGGGCACAGCATTTGAGTTCCCAAGAGAACAGGTTAGCTGACCTGTTGTCCAGGTGGACTGCAGACTGCAGGCACGAAGTATAGTTTTTCAGACTGTCAAGGTTAAAACCAGTTAACGAGCAGAAAGTATGGGAGGAATTTTTCAACTTCACTAGCTATTGGTAATTTACAAATCTGTTTTTGCAGAGTCTCAGGTACTGCAGTTGAGAGAAGCAGTCAGAAATTCACAGGGACACGCCTTCGCAGAAGGTACAACCAGAAACTTGCTGGTTCAATGGAGGGCTTACTTTTTGTTCTGTTCTTATTTTAGCCTCACACCATTACCAGCCACGTTGTCAAATGTTTGTTTGTTCACACATTTCTTGAGCAGATCGTTTAAAAGCATGACTGCTCTTAAGAATTATATTAACGGTTTTAAGGTCTTGCACCTATTTTTGGATTAAGACTTTACCTGTGTTGCTGAATTTCAGTACAAGCTCTTAGTCAAAGGCATAGCCAGGTTAACCCAGCACTGCCTGAAGGAGGCTGCCCCTATTACCCCAGATCCCTTGTTAAGAATTCACCAAGTTTGGGATTTTTCGAAAGCCATTCACATAGCCGCATGAGCAACTTTTCTCCTGGCCTTCTTCTTAATGGCGCGTAAATACCGTCCTGCCCAGCCTTTCTCAGTTTGATCCAAACAAGCATCTCTGCAGAGGAGACATATTTCCGGGAGATACAGGTCTCCTAGTTTACATCAAATGGTCTAAGACCATTCAGTTTGGGGAACGTAAACTCATCCTCCCAGTGCTGAAAATACCTGGCTCAGTCCTTTGCCCTCTGAAGGCTTACCTAAAGCTGTAAAAAAATTTCAAGAGCTGCGTCAGATGCCCCTGCCTTCTTGTTCAGTTCCTCCCCTGCTTGGCGATGTCTCACACAACAGTCCTTTGTCAACATACTTCGTTCTGCCATTAATAAACTGGGTCTTGAAGGAGAGACCTTCTCGGGCCACAGTTTTAGGCAGGAGGTGCCACCACAGCATTCCTGGCTCAAGTGCCAGGGGAACTGATTAAACTGCAAGGAGACTGGACCTCTGACGCATATCTCAGGTATCTGGATGTCCATCTCGACTCCAAACTTGTGGCAGGAGTAAGAATGAGAAAGTATGTCAGTGAAAACTTTCCTCTGGGCTAATGCAGTACAAGCAACCTGGTAGACATGTATTTCCTTACAATTCTCGACAAGAACCCTGGTCCTCGCCCAGTCTTCCTGGGTTTTTTTTGGTTTTCGTTTTTGTCTTTGTTTGTTTTTGTTTGTTTTGTTTGTTTATTTGTTTGTTTGTTTTTTGTTATTCCGGCTATAGAATGGGGTTCTTTTTGTTTTTGTTTTTTCTTTTTTGTTTTTTTTTTTGTTTAAAGTTTTTTTTTGGTAGTAGTGGCGGTCTTATGCCCTCAAGGGGTGACGTTGATGTTAATACTTACAGTTGTCTCTTTTGTTTTCAAGTTTCACTAACAGTTGTGAACCCTGAGGCAGGAGATCATATTACTGCGAAAATTAAAAAACTTAATAAAATACATAAAAATATTCCATAGAAATATTCCAGTTTTTCGTTTTACTTCAAGCCAGGAAGGTCATGCCTCATCAATATCACTTTCAGGACATTTTTGCAGAGATCCATATCATATGAAATTTGAAAACATTAAAGGAGACAGATTTTCCCCTTGACGGACTCCTACATTACAACCAAATGGCTCTGACATTTTGTTATCTATGATAACACAGGATTTGGCTCCATCGAATAAGTTAAGGATAACTCTCAGAATATTTCCTTTAACATCATGAGCAAGAAGTTTCTTCCATAGGAAAACTCTATGGACGGGGTCAAAAGCCTTTTTGAAATCAAAGAAGGCACTATGAACATTTTTCCTGGGTGATAAGTAAAACTCTAAAATATGCGTGAAGTGGCAGAATATGGTCCATAACAAAGTCGTTTGGCTAAAAACTAGCTTGCTCTTCCCCAAGAGGCCCATTGTCGTTAAGGAAGCTACACAGCCACCAATTAATTACTGGAGTAAATAACGTACAAAAGCAGCTTAAAATGGTAATACCTCTGTAATTTTCAGGAGAGTGAATATCACCCTTGTTCTTGTATACGGGCTTTATCAAACCTATAACCCATGTTTCAGGGATATGGCCAATCTGTAGAATTAGGTTAAACAAACTTGTATACAGGGAGACCATTGCCACAGAAAAATATTTTAAGAATTCATTCAAGTTTAAATCCCAGCCACATGTTTTGTTTAGTTTTAAATTCTTAATAACACCTGTAACTTCCTCTTCAATGAAATAATTATTTAGTTCTTCATTATTCAAATCATTGTACAGGTCAATGTCAAAATTACCATCATTTTCCTTATCCACATTATTCAGATTTTTAAAATGTTCGACAAACACTTCAACTTGTTAAGTTCCTATTTATGTGCTTTACTGGCTGCCTTTCTCTCAAGTCCTGACACGAGAGATTTAGCATATTTGTCATGGCTTTCACACACACACACACACACACACACACACACACGTGTGTGTGTGTGCGGATTTTTTTCATGAATTAAAAAAATAATTTTCTTTTTGTCTCAAATCCCCTATTGAACCAAGGTTGTTTCTTTAACTTACGCCTGTATTCCCTTTTCACAGTATGAACTGTGAAAGCTCCAGCAGTTTATCACCATTGGGCAGCAGATTGGTGATTTTATCTATGACAGAATTCATATTATCTTTTGGACAAGTTCTATGAACACGCATATTATCAATGACACCTTTAAATTTAACTCTCGTATAACTTCCTCGTTTAAACACTGTAAGTTGCATATTTCCCAGTTGCGTTTTGGCTGCTTGACGCTCAAATTGTCATTGTCAATTACTGTTTTTTTATTTACAGTTTCCATATGGCCGTATGAGATGCTTAGAAAAAACACACAAACAAACAAACAAACAAAAACAAAACAAAAACAAACATCCGGGCAATGAACATCAGACAGCATCTCATTGAATTCAAGTATTTCAAATTCTTTAAGCATAGGAAAAATATGTGACGTGACAATGAAGTAATTAACCACACTGGCATTCTTGCAATATACTTGCATAAGGAAACCAGTCGGTGGCCAAAATTATTGCTTAACTTATCTTTTGAAAATATTTTTGGAGCTATAACACCAGTATCATGATTAGTACCATTTGAGAACTCTTGCTTCACTTCTAGGTCTATGTTGTTGCTTTCCATTATAGTTTTGTCAATGACAATTAAATCATATAGTATGATCATTGGAGTTGTCATGTCTGCTATATATAAAATGATCAATAAAACTTGTTTATCGAATTTTCATCTTAACTGTAATTGTCTTGTTGACGAAATGACCCGATGATGTTGGATTTCTCACACTAAAAATATTTTCTTTCCATGAATCCCATTCACAATTATGATCAGGAGGCAGAAAAAAAAACCCAATGCCATTTCATCGTGTGCTGGTTTCACGCTTGACTCGTGAGCAAAATTGCGCATTTGTAACACAGATTAAAAGAGAAATATTCGGATTCTTTCGAATAATTCATATTTTGAAGGCACACAGACAGATTTGCTGTCAAGGAAACACAGATTAAAAGAGAAATGTTCGGATTCTTTCGAATAATTCATATTTTGAAGGCACACAGACAGATTTACTGTCAAGGAAACCATCTTTTCTGGTTGTCTTTTCATTTGGTGTATCAAAATTTCTTCAAAGTTTTTCAGATATTCCTGAATTATAGCCACTGACACATGTTGCTTTTCTTATTAAAGCCGGATAGAATTCTGGAGGAAAAAAAAATATGTTGCAACACACGGGCATAATTTTGATAAAACATAATGTCTGCACTGTTGAAAAACTGCGTTGGCAAGAAGCTTCAGTGCGCAAGACTGACAGCATTGACAAGCACGTGGGTGCTGGCCCTGAAATCAACATATCGCAGCTATTTTTGGATTTCTCTACATCATGGTACAAAGGGTTTTATTGGATGATATATGTACCACTCATACATACGAAATTGTGGCCAAGTTTCTTTTCCTGTGCCATGTACAAAGTAATCTAAAGGTCCATAGATAAAAATTATATATTTCTTTCCATAAACTTCACAGAGAAAAAATCTTGTGTCGATCGTAAGCTTTCACGCACGTTTTTCATGGTCCTTGCTCGAAACTGCGAACATTAAATTAACCAATCAGATTAAAGATATCATTCAGAAATAATCGAATATTTCCGATTGAGAAGCAAGAGACGAACGTTGTAAAATTAAAACAGCTGGTTAATAATTTCTCCATTTATTGTTCATATTCTATCTTATATAATTGGTAGTTCGACAGATAAATATACAGCTCAAGGAATGTTCTGGTGAAAAAATTTTGTTCACACCTTAACCTTCGGCAGTCTCCGGGCTTTCACTTCGACTTCGGACGAAAAGGAAGAAATTTACAGTGGAAGATGGCGTGGCAGCCTGAGGAAAGCGGACTTCAACAAATATTACAGCTTCTTCGAGAATCACAGTCACCAGATACAGCCACGCAGCGATTAGTACAACAAGTATCCTTTCGTATTCCGTGATTCACATAATTGTGTATTTGATTATACATTCTTGATTTTAATGGCAACGGACGATATGTCACTTTCGAGCACGTGCCCATTCACTCTTCAGCCGTCAGAAACATATCGAATTTGAATGAAGCCTTGTACTGGCAGCGGGCTGGAAATCGGCGTTTGTAAAATGTTAGATTTGTTGCAGTTGTGTCATATTTTTCATCAGATAATAGCTCCTTAACCTCATGTCAGAAACTCGAAGAACTAAACAAGTATCCGGACTTCAACAATTACCTGATATTTGTGTTAACCAAGTTACGAACAGAAGGTAAGCGGTTCCCCCAGTTCAGGATCTAAACAGCCCCGGACTTTTTGATCGAAAGTGTCCCCGACTTGGCAGTACACATTTTGTGTTTGAATTTATGATCTTAACATTTCAAAGCACTTTTATTAATCAAACATGGACATAATGGAAATGATCTTTATTACATAAACACCGTAAAGATGTGAAATTTATAAAAAGATTTCATGGAAAATACCGACATTGATACAACATTATTGATTAAATCTACATATTGCAAAACTGATGTCCATATAATAAATAGTTGACAGGTTGAGGCAGACTGCAGATTGAAATATATTTTATATGTTCAACGAAGCCACACACTTTCGAAATACAAGGGCACTTTTCATATGCTGGGGGCAATGCAGTTCCTTGCTAATCGCAAAATGATGCCTGCCAAGCAACATGCATGTGATAGCCCATTGGTACGTTTGTGTACACGACAGAATAAGCCTTTTGGTTTATTTTGTCCCTGCAATTTCTTGTAATGTAGTGGCCCTATAATGGACTATCACCATGCAGGCCAACTGCCATAATTTGTTCACTATGATCAATGACAAACTATCAGCCAAAGGGAGATTGCTTATAATTTGAAGTAAGGAATGTCAGATTACAGGTTTGCATGAATGATTTAAAAAAATCACATATGGCTGCCTTAAAATTTGGATACAGCATTTCATTTAAAGAACAGTGGTTAAGGAATCTGCAGCCAATTGCTGACTTTTTTTTTTTTTTTAATTGCATATCCGACATGACACTGTCATTATGAGAATTCCATCAGACTGGTATTACATGCACATGTATACCAGACTCAGACTTTGCTTCATTCGCCCAGTAAAAGTGTACATATTAGGGTATACATGTACAGAAAATGTTAGTTGATGGTCAGCAAGACTCCCACCAAGGCAAAAATTGCCGCTGTCGTGGAAGCCACCCACTTTGAAGCTGTGGTAGTGTCAAAGTACCTATACCATCAGCTACAGGTTTTTACACACGGAAAATCTTAAAACTTCTATGGGAAACTATGAATTGCAAACATTCACAAAAGTTGTTAAACCTGATGGTAGAACTGTGCAGGATACTCAAAAGAAAAAAACAAAGTCGTCAGATGTGTCAAGAAAGGAGTTACTGGATCATTGATCATTGTGGACCTACTCATGCATAAATGGAGGAGAGGAATAAAAATGAAAGCATCGAGATGAATATGAACCAAAAGAACTGGACTCATACAGGATATTGTGTCTATATTATATTCAGTTACCATATTTCAGTTCCATATTGTTTCAATAAAATGTATCAAATTACCAACTTGTCACGGGTACTAAGCCAAGTATCAGGCCAATAATCACTACTATATGACTGCCATTGCCATTTCCAATACACACACTGGTAAAACAATAACTGGCAGGGTATATGTCTGTTTTTGCTGATGATTGGCCTTTTCATTGTGAATAGATAAGAATACTGTGGAGCACAGGTTGTTTGTCTGGTTGACAAATTAATAACAGGAGAGTTATATGTTGGACTGCTGGATATATGTCCACTACCTGGAAGCAAAAAAGGGATCTGAGCATCTACATTAGTAGACACACCAGATTAGGCTGAAATCAGAGGGCAACAGGAGGGATTCTCCTCAATTGGATCAAAAAGCAGTTTCCAAGGTCCTGAGGTTTCGGTGCAGTTCAGCAATTTATCAGTAATGTTCTTTATTATTTTCAATACATGACAAGTTTTTAAAATAGCTGATTGTATTTAGTTTTGATCAATGCAAAGCTTAAACAATGCTCAGCAGTGGGTACAGCTACATGGAATCTCAGATTTGGTCTGTTTCCATGATTGTTCCATTATTTAAATTTCCTTGATGTTGCAAGGTTCAAATGTGATGTTTTAGTACCTTAGTAACCTATGATAAATTTATACCATAAATGGAACAAAATATCTTGGGTTTAATATATTTTGGAAAGTACCAAACATATGTTTCAGTAGTTAAAAGATACTCCAAATAAATTGATTGTGTGTGAGAATATATATATATATATATATATATATATATATATATATATATATATATGTATATATGTATTACCCAAGAATGTGTCAACTACATATATTGCTTTCTTTCCTTTTTTATGTGCATATTTAAGTGCTTTCATTCAGGTGAAGGAGAAATCCTTATAAATGAACCAAAAGTTATTGTTTTCAAAGTGGATTTAGAAATAAGTGCAACTTCATCCATTGTAATGCTGTTTATAATGTGACAAAAAAAACCTAGATTATGCTAAGGAAAACCAGTGGTTTATGTCACGTAAGAGCGTAAGGTTGTGTGTGAAAAGCAGAACTTGACCATGTCTTGAAGAGTTTAAATGTAAGGTAGGTTTGGATAAAAGTAGGTCAGGTATGAATTAAACATATTCATTTCATCTGGATCACCAAAATAGTACAAGACAGACTATAATTGAGTGGTTCTCCAGTGGAAATGTAGGTCATGTAACTGGAAGTGTTGATTTGGGGAGGGGGGGGAGTCGGAGGTCAATGTTAATCTATTTGGGGAGAAAAAGACATTAAAAAGTGATAATAAAAAGCCTTGTTCATAACACAATCAGCTTTTTCCCTCCCCATGTCATGTTCTATTTTCAAGGCATACTTTATTCATTCTAGGAAGTGCAAATGCACCAAAAAGCTTAGATCTGCATTTTCTGACAAATGATCATAAAGTGTTGACATTTAACTTCCGTTTTAATAGTGTCTGACATAACTTCGGTACCTGCTGTAATTACTATAAACATGAAAACCCAATATGATTTAGGGGCATTGATCTCCCAAGTTCATCTGTTTAAAAAATGTTTTGTTTGAGAGGTGATGATACAATATGGTTCATGGTAGGCGTGTATAATCAGACCAACATAGTTTATAATATTCAGAGTGCATAAAAATGTTTTAGTAAAAGACAGTCAAAAGCACCTGTGTAAGCAAATAATTGGGTTTGATGCAAGGGGGAAAATAACTCCTATCAGTGGGAGATAGGTGTCAGCAATGTACCTCCAGTACAACTTTCACTTTTAGTTTTGTTTCTCAACCAAGGTACCCTGAAAACATGTAACAAGTATTTGATTGAAATGATCTAGTGCCAAACAGCTGCGTTATCTCACTCTGCCTTTGTCATGAACTGTGTTGGGATATATGGGTGAGTTGAAGAGAAATTTGTAAGCAACTGTGCAGACACTTAAAACTGTGCCATGTTTGTGTAGCATGTACAAAGTGTGTGCTTGGAACTTTTTTCTTTTTTTAATGACCACATTTTCAGGTAAACTATTTAAGTGCATAATGCACTTACTGGAAATATGTGTATTTTTCTTGAAAGATGGGACATCTGGTAGCCCAGGTGTTGTGTACTGATACGCGTTTATTCAAAATTATGGTTGGCTGACTCTGTCAGTACCCCCAAAAGGTACCTACCCCGAGAAACAAGCAGCTAGGGCCACCTGTGACGTACCCCAGAGACAAGTAGCTAGGGCCACCCGTGGTCAAGATAGACGGATCCAAATTATGGCTGTGTTCAGAGGCCAGTGGAAACCAAGACAGTCCATATAGAATGCTCCTAAATATCAATGAACAGATGACATTCATATTGATACAGGATTATAGACATGCTTGTCCTCTTTTGTTGTCACAGAGCATCAGTTATTTTGGAACTTCCTGTAAAGAATGGCAGTCATATACACGAGGAAAAAAGATGCAACTTTAAAGTATGCTCCAGTTGTATTTACATCGAAAAGACCATGGAAATTTTGCTTAAAACACCTGACCACAATTTAGCATGATGGATTTCATATGCAAACAAAAAAAGAAGGAAAAAGGGGAAAAGAATAAATAAAAAAATCCAAGATAAAAGTCCACATGGGATGTCTCATCACAAAATGCCAATCAGAAAAAAGAAGTTTGCAGAAAACGAAACAAAAGTCAGTAAATAGCAAATGATGGAGCTTAAAACATGCATGGATATTTTCATGATGCATGATACCACAATATTGAAGGTTTGCATTGGGAAAAGAAGTGGCAGCTGCTCAGGTCAAGTGTGGTCAGGCTTTCCTTCAATGCTGTTCTGAGGTACAGCTTCCTCAAAAGTAGGCCTTTCTAAAGGAAGCACTTTGTATTTGTGTCCAAGTTACTAAATTTGTGTTGCTGAAGGAAATAATCTAACATAGGTTCAAAGTAGATAAACCACATTGGGTAATGGTACAAGTGTTCTAAACAGGAAAAATCATGGATCTTATCATAGGTCATTTGTGTGAGATGCAGATAGGTCATTGAATTTGATTGAGGAGAGCTTGTGTTTGTGCTACTTAAAAGTTCTGTTGTACAGTCAAGTAATCAATTGCCTGCATAGACACTCAGTGCTGGTTCTGTGTACTGGAATACTTGGTGAATCAGCTGGGGCTCAAACAATTCATGTTTCTATTCCTTGGGGCCCTGAAGTAAGTTACTCATAGCATCCCATTGGCAGACTGAATTTGTGTATGGCTTCTTGCTGGGTAAAGTACAGTTTCAGCCAGTCAGAGCACAGTGTGGTGCAGAAATTAATATTATACACAGGCTTTGTGTCATTTGTATAACTTTATGAAGTCCTTTTTTGAAAATTGCAGGAGAGTGATGTAGCTCACCCAAATTATAATGTCCTTGTGAGTCTGGTACTGCTAGCACCTGAAGGGCGCAAAGCCAGGCAAGGGGGGTCCCAAACCATAAAACAAATGAAATAACATATTTCTACATGAAAGTGACAAGGTGTACTAGCCCCTTAATTAATCATGTTAACTCTAAATCTTATGCAGTCCTAACCAATTGTGGTCCCCCAGTGTCAGGGTTTTCGTTAACCCTCAAAGGGGGGTATATTACCCTTTCACATCATGAAATACCCCCTCAGCAAAATTCAAAAGGTCCCAACTTCCTATATTTTCTTTGTTAATTTTGCAAAATAGAGCTAAAAAGTTGACACTCCTTCAGGTTGGGACCCTCTGAAAAAATTTCATACAGAAACACTGAGTGTTTGTAGTGCTTAATACATCGAGAACAGTGCTTATATTTATTCTGCAGTAATTTGTTTAAAATAACTGTTACCTCATGTGATTGATTTCCACGGCATCAAATCTTACTGTCTTGTTTATTTTACAAGCTACTTACAATTAGTGGTTAGATTTATTGAAGGCAAAACTGGTATGTTTGGCAAAAAGGGTGCTTTCGATGTAAATGGAGTCCGGGCACGAGGAGTTGCCCTCATGGGTGCCAAATGTACAGTGAATTTCCTTCCTTATGTCTTGCAATCATACAGAAAGCTTAAGAAGACTAAATAAGTCCTAGTCCTATAAAATATCAAAGTTGATTTAACAACATCAAATGAGCCAGATTTGCCACTGCACCCTGCATCCATGCTTTCACCAATGGCATGTTGTGGAGACCTGGGCGGAGATGATCCTTTTGTTAAATCTCCATGCTCCTGTTGGTCCACGTGAGTAATCTTGAGCGTTAATTTTTCAAATACGTCATATGACCATCTGACTACATCGCCTTCAGCCAGTAGAAATAGTAGTTTGAATAACAATCCGACCTTCGAAACAGTGATGTTTGGCATGAATTAACCACATTGCAGTCACAGCCAATGCTTGGGCACATCTGTGCTGCCTGACATAAATACCTCTGCGTCCTTTCCTACCTTGCCTCTTATCTGTGAGGATGTGATTATTTGTTTGCAGTACTTAGCACAGTTGCTGCGGAAACAATATTCCCTAAATCTTTTGTTTCATATCAAAAGACATGGGAGAGATTCTGGTAGAGGAAAGTTAGCGAATTGCACAGGATTGAAGCCGCTCGCATCCACCTTCATTGGCAGGATGATATCTCTCCTAACGTACACAAGACTAAAATGAGAACTGAAAACAAAACTAATTAAGCAAAGACCTCAATGTTTCCACTTTCGTACCTGTCTATTCTTTTCGTAATAATACTAATTTGCCTCTGCTTGAGCGATATTTTTCCTTTAACAAAGACATTTTACGCGAGCAATTGTGCGCAAGAGTGATCGCTTTCGTCAGAAGCGATGGACTGTTTATTTCTGTGTATGAACCCAGACATTTTGTTTTTCCAAGAATTCTTTCTTCCTTCCTATCTTCTCAGGAAGTTCAAGAAGGATGGGATGGTCTGGCAGTCTCCTGGCTCCTGTTGGTCCATGTGACTTACCTTCAGCGTTAATTATTCAAAAAGGATCCTATGACGGTCTGACTACATCACCACAACCCAGTCGAAACTATCATCTGAATAACATTTGATACAGGAATGTTTGGCATAACCATTGCTTTGACATTCAGCCAATGAGAAAGAAAAAAAATTGATGTACACAAAATTCTGAACTTTCCAATGATACCAAACATGTGGCGTTTACCGGCAGTGATCCAATCCTATGGAGGGCAGAAACAAGTGCAATTTTTTACATTTTTTTTGGAAATTTCCAACCATGTAATGCGAAAATCATGCATGGTACATTTGCTGTTTAATTTAATTTATTGTTTTTCTGTGGCAGTAAGACATCGACTTGGAAAATACCATTTAATTTTGTCAACCAAAGATGTACACTCTTTCTTTAGGCCTTATGTTTTCCAGATATTACAAAAATTGCATTGATAGAAAACTGATTTGGCAGAGTCAGGGACAATGAATGTTAACAAAAATGAATGTATCTTGTACAGAGTTAAAAAGTGAATATCATAGTCAACGTTACAAATATAAGAATGAGCGGGAAGCACCATATCATGTGTACATGATTGACAGACAAGTCCGCAAAGCAGCTCAGATGTGGATGCGCTCACCTTGGGCAGTTCTACTGAGATTGGCATTTTTCAATTTTATGCACAACTTGATTCTTAAAAGCCCGCAAATTGCGAGCATTTTAATACATAAAATGCATGTTAAAATGAATTTGTAGGATTTTGCCTTGATTTCCTGCTCATATGCTCACAATTTATGAGCAAAAAGAGCAGTTATTTATGAACAGTACTGTACCATTCTAGATTGAATTTGTAATTTTGTGACATAACTGCATCGAGTGGACTGTGAACCAAAGTCATAGGCTTTTAACTAATGCAAATACACAAAATTAAGATCTTGAATAGCTTCAAAATTATTATAGATAGTGGTGTTTTTTAAACTTCAGTGTATAAATCTGACATCGTCACATCCAATGAACCAAGAACCAAAGTTGCAGCATTTTAATTTATGCAAATGAGGCTAATACACAAAATTTTGATTATGTTGAACAATGGCAAAGTGTAGCATTTCCAACTGTTCTCAATTTGAAGGCACCCAGACAGATTTGCTGTGAAAAAAAATTATCTTCTTGTTTTCAGACAGTATTCACAAATAACAGATGGTATTCATGTAACTGGTATTAAATAGGAAAATGAAGGTGCATATAAACTCTTGAAAGAAATGAAAGTTTAACCTAAATGAACACTGACAGACTCTTTGGGCCACCACTTAATGTTGGGCATGAGAGTTGGCTAAGAAGGCTTGAAATCAGTTTCTCCCCAAGAATTTGGAAGAGGGCACCAGTGATCATTTTGTGGTAAGGCCTGTAATGATATGATGTGGAGGAGTCAGCTTTCACTGACAAATCAACTACAGTGAACCCTTTATACTGAACACCCTTGGGACTGGAAAAAGTGTTCAGTAGTGAGGTGTTTGGTATAGGGAGGTTTGATATCATTGAAAGTTATGTATTTGGGACAGAGAAACGGTGTTCAGTATGGAGAGGTGTTCAGTTAGAGAGGTTTTACTGTATATGATTTTAGGTCTGCGAGTATGCAGGGTAGTCCCTCTCTGAAGAAACTAAGTGCACCTTGGGCCCATTAAAGGCCTTGTAAGATTGGCAATTTATTTTTCATTAGAGTAACAATAATATTGGGAGAGCAGGATTTTGAGTTTTACAAAGTAGTCTCTGATTGGAGGGGTCCCTCAAGACTGGCACCACTGCACTTTGACTGCCCACAAAATTTGCATTAATGGGGGCTCTCAAATTGAAATGTCCACCAGCCAGGGATAAATGAAATTCCAATCAAGGCAGGTAAAAATTTCAAAACACTTGTGCTTTGGGCATGGGCAATCAAAATTTGGTTCTAAACAAAATTTTAACTGATGTATAAGAGAGTTAAAAGAGGAGACCAGTAAGATATCAAATTTACTTGCCTGGGTCTAGCACAGAAACCAAAGAACTGATGAGTTCTGACATCATTTTTTTAGTTGCTAAGTACTGTGTTAAGAGCAGCAGAGGTACTGCAGGTTGATGGGAGTGCCTGTGTGTGTTTGCATTGGTATCAGCCAAGTCATGTGACTTCAGTGGGTAAAAATCAATGAAGGCAAACAAAGTTTCAGAAATTAAGAACTAGCACTGGCTAGGTGGCATTTAATTGCAGTGTAAATGAAGCAACAAAGGAGCAAGTGCAGTTGATTCTATAGTTTGACTGTGTTTGGCTTGTTAAGTGTACATTTTTGTTGTCAAGGCCCAGTAACAAATTTGGATCTAATTTCAATATGATCAATAGGAACGAAGCTTCTACACTGAAACAGTATTCCCATTGTCATTTCACGTACATGTACATTTACCACAAGGCTTGCAAAGATGTTTCCATTGGAGATTTACAAAGTTGTGTATATGTAGATCAGGTGCCATGTACAATTAATGAAGAAAGCAAGTACTGTAAATTGCTTTGTTTTCACGTGGAAAAATGTTCACGGTTTTTGTATTTTTGACATTTCACTGTAGTTTTAATTTCACTGTTTTGGACATAATTCCTATTCAAACAATGTTAAAATACTATTTCACTGTGGGGTTTTTTTCACAGTTTTGTGCCATCAGCGAAATAAGCAAAAATAAGAATGCATCGAAATTAAAGTCATTTACAGTATTACCAAAAGTATGACTGCACGCATAGCAAAACCTTTATTGATTTTGTCCTAGCTTATGAGGTAAATAAAGTAAGCGTGACATACATTGTTTATGTTGACTGCATGGCTCAAATTTCACCATTGCAATTAGGACCACTAGATGCCTTGGTAACAGGCTGTGGTGTCCTGTCTTATTCATTGATTTTGGTCACGAGATGTCTTGGTAACTGGCTGTTATGCCCTGTTAATCCTCTCCTGGTTAGAGTCAGACTTAGTCAATAGCTTTCCTCTGTAGGTTGGGTGCATTACACCAAGGAAAGCTATGACCAGGGACATGTCATCATGAAGGGTCTTGCATATAATTCTAAAAAAAAAAAATGTTTTCTATTGACATGAAATTTTGGTTAAAACTTGATGTAGGCACTTTTGGGTGATTTGAGTATGGGATGTTTAAGGGTAATGGCAAACACAAAATTGTGGTTTTCAACATATATGTGTATGTGGATTTTTGTGGCAGTAGGTATCATTAGGCCCCACATGCATTCTGGCAAATTACAAGTACAAATCTGAATAGATACAATGTACTGAAAACAGCTTAACAGTATGTGTAATAAGTCAGTCTATAACATTGAAGGAAAAAGAAACCAACAAGAGATAATATGTTCTAAGGATATTTTGTGATGTGCACAAGACATGGTTCCAGCTGGAGCTGATTGTCATGTGATCAGTGTATGTCAACTATAGTGACATCAGCATTGAAACAACCACATGAGGCTTTAAGGGTATATATCAGGTTACGCGTGAGTCTTACAAATGACTTAATAAAAGTCTGAAAATACGTTAAAAGTACCATAAACTATATATTTCCTGAAAGCTAATAAATCTGGGAATAAGTTGATAGCATTTTCATTTTTACAAGTTCTTCTGTGTTGACACAACAATCAGGTAAAGTGATCATAAAAAAATCACACAATTATTAAATCTACTTTTTTATTTTGAGCTTGAGCATGTGCATTTCTGTTGCAAAAGCTAGCAGACATGATTTTCTACACAAACGTGTCTCATTTTTGTCATTGTTTGCGCTATTGTGGAGATACTCCCGTTTAAAGTTGAAAAGATGACATTCCATTCTTACATCAAAGGTTTTGACTTTTGGCTCGCTGTGAAGGGAAAACCACTCAACATAGAAAAAATCTGAGACACGTTTTTAAAGATTACATTTTTGTGAACCGTTTGCCACAAACCCCAGGTCTTTCTGAGCAAAACTGACGAAGTTGATTTCACAAGAAGTTGAGAAACAAAGGCCAGGAATGATGCCGAGAAAAACGCTTTCAAAGCAAATGCCGACTTCAATAGGACTTACGCTATTCTTTGGGCCTTTGATCGCAATGACACCTTGGTATTCCGTTACGCACTCCTACCTGTTGAGTAAATGGACAAGTTTGGAACATCAAACTTCAAAGAATGCTTTATTTTAGAGGTTTTACATCCAAAAATGTTATAATCATGCTCATCTGTCACTTTGGATTCCATGTTGGGGTTTCTCAAGTTTAACCTGATTGGCCGACAAATGACTGACAGGTGGTTACGGGGCAACCGGGTTCTACGATGTTTGCCGTCTTGCATGGGGCCCAGTATAGGTGTCAGTAAATCGGAACTTCAGTCTCAGTTCAGAAAGTTTCTATCAAGTTCACAGGATCGTTGCTTACATTTGTGTGATTAGAAAGTGCTATTGCAAAGATGCCGAGAAAGAAAAAACCTAGGGGCAGACCGATGCCCGCGTCAGTTGCAAGTGAACTCAAAGCGTCTGATCTAGGATCATACTGCAATCAGTTCCCTCCAGTGGAGACGACCCTGCAACCCGACGTGAGCCTCACGGAGACCCCGGGCGAGTCTGGCATTGCATGGTCAGGGTCGAACGAAGTCGCGGCCAAGGTCACGGATACTGATTCGGTGAACATCACAACATCCACAAGCCAACCCGGTCTGGACAAACGCTTCTGCAGTGCTAGTGCCCAGAAACTCGGAGACTTTGTGGTCCACGAGGCTAGATCTACAGATTGTTGTGAACAAGGAGATGTGAATGAACAGCCAGAGGGATACCGATTATGGGACTGTTCTCAGTTGCAGGCTTGTATTGATGCCGCTGCTGTGTGTGCAACTTGTAAAGTTGGAACTCTGAAACTGAGCGAAAGAACAAGTATTGGAGCAACAAGAGGATGGAAGTCTGAGTTTATATGGATATGTTCAAACGAGAGTTGTACACAAAGCGATAATGCGGTTTGCCTGCCCAGCTGATCGTAGTCTGCTTGTGCGGAGCGTGCGCAGAAGCGCTCACACCTGCTGTATGTAAATGAGGCTCCTGTTGGATTCCTGCAGGGTGGAGCTTAGAAGCTTAGCTAGTCCCCAGCCGAAGCCACACCAAACAGTGAGAACCAGGCCCAATACTTTTGCCAAAATTCACAATTTTCCTTTACACAACCTGAAATCTGATTCCGGCATACAAAACTTAAAGGAAAAGTGCATAACGTGTGAAAATAGCAAAAATGATGGTTTAACCCATTGTAACCTGATATATATCCTTAAGTTTGGTTTCACACTGAAGTTGACACAGGGATGTCATAAATTGTGTTTAAGATACTTGCCATTCTTCAACAATTAGACAAAACTTGACACATAGCAGTGTAAACAAGTACATCAAGGACTTGCAAGGCAGCTGGTAGGAAATAATCCTGTTAGGTCAATCCAAACTGTTGTTTGAAAATCTGTCAAAGGGCTTTGAACTTCGAATTTTGGAGCCATTGACCATTTTAGATCATGTAACAAGTGTCAGAAACTGTTACACCCTTTGCCATAAGTAGTGGAAACCCACTGATGATACATAAAAGCTAAATGGTATTACTGATGCACATATTCATTATGTCACCTTGTGTACCCATGGGGGGAGATACTGTTTTTCTGGCCATTTCTTTTTCAACACATCAATTCTAGAAGGTTTTGTGCTGGGCTTACATACTGCAAAGGATTTTAATCCGCTATGAGGACACAATCAAGTTAGAAGATGGGTGATCTCCACTTTCCCAATGTCACTGAGCCACATCAGCGTGTATGGTTTTGTGTATAACAGCTTCAGAAGTTGTTGTACTGGGGCTTTTATATTGCACAGGTTGATGGTTTTCTACAAGGACTTGTCCAGGTTTGAAGATGAGTGGCCTTGACCCCATTTCCAAGTTCATTAATTCGTGAATTCTTCAAAATATTGATAACCATAATATAACGCAAGAAATTTGGGAGCTGTGTCTTTCATTTTGCACAGGATTATAGTCTGCCATCAGGACTAAGTCGGGTTTAACGAGGTTACCATAATATGTCAAAAAAATTCACCGTAGCTTTACCAAATTTGTGTCACAGAAGAACCTTATGGTGGTCCAGGTTCCCATTGAAAACCAGTTTAGTCTGATTGTGAACTCAGCTGACGTGTCAGTCGGCCGTCACTTCTCCAAAACTGTCTGGCAGATTCACTTCAAAATTGGTGGGGATATACCATGGATGGGTGTCTACCAAGTTTGTTCATGCTTCAGTGATTTTTGGATTTTTTGTGAATTTTAGCTCAGCTAATCAGCCTGAGCTTTAAAGAGGCCAAGTCGTCTGTCCCTCAGTTGTCCGCATGTTCACAATTTGGACTTCTCCGAAAGTGTCAGACCGATTAACTTTAAACTTCGTGGGGTTGTACCTTTGGTGGGTCTCTGTCAAGTTTGTTCAAATGGTCACGGTCCAGTAATTTTTGGATTTTTTAATGATTTGGGGGGGGGGGGGGGGCAAATCTTAAAAAATCTCCATAACCGTTCACTCAATCAATGTGTCTCCCAGTGCAACAGAGGGACATATTGCTTTTGCATCGGTTTCTTCCGCTTCTTCTTGTTGTTCTTCTTCAACACATTGTTGCCTGCGTTGCGGACACGATAACTCAAGAAAGATTTGACTTGTGAAGATGTTCCTGTTTATAAAACCTTGCTTGGGATTGCAGATGGGTGACCTTGACGTATTTTTCAAGGTCACATGGGCATGTCATCTAAAATCGACACGGACGCAATTAGGGATGTCCAGATGCCATGATTTTTTTTGTCATTTTCTGTTTCTCAAATTGAAAATTCCGTTTTCCCAAATTGATAATTCCGCTTTAGGTATTTGATCCACTCTGCAACCTAGGAAGGGCTGTTTGGGGCTGGTACTGTTTGGCGTCTGTCACCATGCTGCATGGCTGCCATATTGCCGGCCAACTTCGGCACCTAGTAAATAATTGTCCCGCACAAAATGAGGCTGGCCGCTGGTATTAGGTAATTTATCTCAAATTGTCACTGGTCAGAGGTCTCTGGTAAATCATTGTTGATTAGAATGTAATGGCGGCGATCAGGAAGGATGAGTTTAATGTGAATTTACTTCAAATAAAGCTTTGGAATGACTGAAAATAATGGGAAAAGGTTGCAGTTTTGGAGAAATGTATAATTCCATTATATTTTACCAGTTCAGCAAGTCTGTCTGCGATCACGGAAACTGGACATCCTTATGCAATAAGTCTGCAAGGATTTGACTTAGGAGGTTGAAATTTTGCATGATTATGTACCATAATGTGAACTAGGTTGGAATCGTAGATGGTTGACCTTGACCTATTTTCAAGGTCACCGGGCCACTTTTTAAAAATCATTGCAGATGCACTCGAGAAAGATTTGACTTAAAAAGGTTGACATTTTGTGTGATTATGTGCCTATGTAAGACTTTTATAAGACCTTGCTTGTGACTCCAGATGTATGACCATGACCTATTTTTCAAGGTTCTGTCCTTGACCCAATACCCGAGGTTACAGCCACCTTGGTGAATTTGGTTTCTGCATAATAGCTTGAGACTTTTTTTGAGCTAGGGCGTACATATTTTGCAGGAAGATAGTTCTCCATAAGGTGTTAGTCAAGATCAGAGATGGGTGAACTTGACCCCATTCCCAAGGTTGCAGAGCATATTAGGGAATTCAACACACTCACGTGAACAAGATAAATCCCAAAGTATTGAAGCTAGGGCTTCCAGACTGGCCAGCATTATAATCCACTTTAATGGCTCAATCAGATTCAAAGATAGCTGACCTTGACCCTATTCTCAAGCTCATAGAACCACATCTTTATTTGTGGGTCTTTTGTTATTACATTATTAGTACTAATACGAGAAATTTGTAAGATTAGGCAGAGTGTTAACTGAGAAGGATGCAGGGGGGGGAGGGGGGATGGTTGATTTTGTGTTGCAAAATTAGCCTGTTCTGGTTTCAGTCTGTATTATGCTAATTGGAACATGAATGGGAGATGCACTGCGAACAGAACAACTTTGGATACACATTTTTGGGTTAAACTCTTAGTATTTGAAGTCCTGCTTAAATAGAGATACAGTGGTACCTGTTGTATATGGCCACCCTTTCTGACAAGAAAAAGTGGCCACATACAGCAGATGTCCTGTCACCACAGGTAAATTTTACAAAGAGATTGACTCCTATGTCTGAGCCTAGTGACCACAAAAAGCAATGCGGCTGCTCACGGCAGTGGTTGTGTACAGCAGGTACCACTGTACTGTCTTTGTGGCAAAGAAGTATGATAATTAGCATAAAAGAAATTTAATATGGGGGAGTGATAATATACAAAAGTTGATTAATGAGAACTTGCTTTTTTTTTTTTTTTGTAGATGAACCAACAAGGTCCCTAAGTGGTCTCATTCTTAAAAACAATGTGCGAGCCCACTTTGAGAAGTTCCCACAAGAAGTGACTGCATTTATAAAAGCAGAATGTCTGAACAGTATTGGCGATCCATCTCCTCTTATTCGAGCTACGATAGGCATCCTTGTCACCACAGTTGCTGCCAAGGGAGGTCTTGACAACTGGCAAGAACTGCTTCCACAGCTGTGTCAGTATTTGGACTCGGAAGACTACAATGTGTGTGAGGTAAGTGTATATTGGGCTTCATGTATATGTATGCACGTGTGTCAAACATTAGTCTTTAGAGATTTTGAAATCCCGCTCTTTCTTTATGGGAGAGTTAGATATTCATTCTTTTGGAAAGCTTCTTAAAATATTTTTTTTAGCATTCCCCATTTGTTTTTTCATTGTTTTAATTCCTCTTCTGACCATAAATCTCAATGCTTTTGCAATTATGTAGGTTTTTTGCCTGTCAGTCAATATTTTTTTTTTTCTGGTGAACACTGACAGCTGTCATTTTGGTACATCTTTAAAAAATTTGGTGGGATTGTGAGGGAAATCAAAATGCTGATTGATTGTGAGAGAAAATGGCACCACCTTATTTGACAAATTGTGTAGATATATTACTGATATTCATATCAATATTATGCCCCCCCCCATCTCCGAAGGAGGAGGGGCATATAGCGATTATTTTGTTTGTGTGTGTCCCACTGACAGTTTTGAAATTTTGACATGATAACTCAAAAGTTTTTTGCTCAAGGCTTTTCAGAAGATCCGTGACCTTGATCCAATTCCCAACGTCACAGGCCCTTTTTAGTGAATTTTGTCATGTGGTAACTTGAAAAGTTTTCGACATAGGACTGTGAAATTGCAGGTGATTACAGTCCTACAAAAAGTTTCATTGGAGTTCGAAGATGGGTGAAAGACCCAATTCCCAAGGTCACAGTCATTGTTGTGAATTTGGTTTTCACTTGATAAATTGAAAAGTTTTTGGCACCAACCTTTTTTATTGCACATGCTTTTAGTCATACATAAGGTCTCACACAAGTTTGAAGATGGGTGACCTTGACCTAAATCCCAAGGTCACAGCAACTTAAGTGAGTTTAGTTTTGACGTAATAACTTGAAGAGATTTTAACATAGGGTTTTCATAATGCACTTGCTTAGTCCTGAATAAGGCGTCGGACAGGTTCGATGATGGGTGACCTTGACCCATTCCCAAAGTCACAGAGCCATTTGAGTGAATTAGGTTTTCATGCAATAACTTGAAAAGTATTTGACAGGCCTGTCAAATTTGAGGTGATTACAGTCCTACATTTAAAGTCTCACACAATTGCAAAGATGAGTGAACTTGACTCAATTCCTTGGATCACAGTGTCATTTTAGTGAATTTGGTTTTCACGCAATAATTTGACAAGTTTGGTGCTTAGGAGTTTCATAATACACATGCTTATAGTCCTGAGTAAGGTTTTGGACGAGTTCTAAGATGGGTGATCTTGGCCCAGTTCCCAGGGTCACAGTCATTTTAGTGAATTTGGTTTTCACACAATAAATTTAGAAAGATTTTATCACAGATCTTTGTTGTTGCAAATAGTTTTAGTCCTGCATAAGATCTCTGATGAGTTCAGAGGTGGGTCACCTTGACCCAATTCCCAAGATCACAAAGCCATTTTTGTGAATTTGGTTTTCACGCAATGACTTGAAAAGTTTTGTGCATAGGGGTTTCATATTGCACATGCTTATAGTCCTGCATAAGGTCTCAGACTAGTTCAAAGATGGGTGACCTTGACCCAATTCCCAAGGTAGCAGAGCCATTTTTGTGAATTTGGTTTTCACACAATAACTAAAAAAACTTTCGACGTAAGGCTTTCATATTGCACATGATTTTAGTCCTACGTAAGGTCTCCTACAAGTTTTATGGGTGACCCTGACCAGTATCCCAAGGTAACAAAGCCATTGTAGTGAATTTGGTTTTCACGTGATATGTTGAAAAGTTTTTGACATAGACTGTTTTTACTGTGCATGGTTTTAATCCTGCCTTAGGTCTGAGACAAGTTCGAAGAGGGATCACCTTGACCCAAATCCGAAGGTCACCAAGCGCGGGTGACACATCTTGCAATCTCTGATTGTGTATTAATTTATTGCATATATAAACAGTATTGATACATGCACTCACTGCATGCACTGACTGTATAATATGAATTCCAATATAAATGTGTAGAAGAAATGCAAATATACTAGTGTCCTTAGTTTACAACTGCTTTGTCAGTACTTAGTTGTTTTACTTCAATGCACAAAATATGTTGAAAGATACAAAACTCCACATATCATTAAAAAATTGAGGCAGTGATGCCAAATAAATTGTAGAAAATACAGGTCGTGTCAGGGACTTGTATTCCATAATATGGGTGATCTTGACAATTTTTGTTCCAGGTCACTGGTGTTGTAAAGGTGAAAGAAGTGACTTGTCCATTTTTTTTTTAAGTATACAACATGTATATCTGGAAAAAATTGTCAAGCATAAAAAAAAATTAGGTGGAGTTTGATATCAGTTGCATCACCTGCAGTATTGTGTAGTATATAGGTCACAATATGGACAATTTGATACACACTAGCATATTTAATTTTGGTTGATCTTCATGAAATTTTGTGATATTGAGAAGGAAGTCAAAATCTTAATTGGTTATGATGTTAGTGAGAGGCGATTATCCAGATAGTCACATCAGTAGGTTCCAGCCCAAATGCTTGAAATTATCTGTTTACATGGCAACAAAGCAATAAGACTTGGGCCTTCTGTTTCAAATATTCAGGCCTAAGATATGAAGACAACTTTAAGCCTCTGGAGGCTGAGTTCCCTGCCCCTATCCCAGGGGTCACATTAAGGACTTTTCAGTATGGGTACGTTGGACCCATCTTTCTTCTTTTTCAGGAAAAATAGTGGGTCCATGAACTGAATCGATGAGTCCAGTCTGAAATTGTGCAAACTAGACTTCATTTGATGTAATATGATTGATTTTATGTGGTATAATCATCGTACATCAAAATGATGAATAAATAAAACATGCATGTAACTTAAGCCTTGAAACGAACATAACATAGGGCCTGTATGCTCATGTAGGTAACTCATTATTATAAAATTTTAAGATTGAATAAAAAGTTACCAGTGTAAAAGGCTTTAAAAGTTGTTGACTGTACCAAGGATGGATTCAATCTACCAAAGGACTTGCTTTTAAGACAAAGTCTATAACACATCCCTGGTCTTCCAAAAAATGGTCTGTGCCAGTATCTGATATCGCACACCGTGTGGCACCGGACAGTTTTTTAACTCCCTTGCACAAGTGGCATGCATGATTGAACATGCCTCAGCTCTGTTATTTTTGCGATTGATTCCACGTGATGAAATGGTCAGAAATTACATGATTTATATTTCTGTGCACTTTCTATTTCAATATACCTGAAAGATTTGATGCAGTGCGCGGTGTTAAGAATAAGAGTCTGATCTTCAGTGTGGTCACTTTTTTCACCAGCCTACAAGTATAACTTACAAGCCGTGCAACACAAGCGAGTGTACACAGCCCGTCACGGGCATGCACCCAGACATGGTTTTCCGCTAGGTTGAACGTATATTTTTCCGGCCTTCGATCATAAATTTCATTCCTATCTTGTTCTGTCATACAGATTTGTTCCATTCAAACATTTTAATAAAATCTGAACAACCAAATTTTGTTAAAAAAGACCAATAACCATGTGACCAAACAAGGACTGATCAACAACATCGTGTTAGGCCTAATGCAAATTTTCACTTCCTCCACGTTTGACCGTGCCATGACTAATCTGCGTGTTTTCCTTGCCATCCGTAATGAATTTTCACTCGTGCCTTTATCTGTGTCTGAATTTGCTCGATAGAAGTCTTCTTGGTGAAAATATGATGTGAAAATTAAACATCTTGGTCCAATAATCTTTGCGTAATATGACTTGTATACCTTCCAAACATTGAGGACATGAGACACACGCATGGGCAACAACGAATTTGATTGGACAGTGAGCGGCACATGATCAAATCCACCCAACGAGTAGCCTGGAAGTGCTGTCAATGAATTTATTTAATGAGGTGAAATGACCTACATCCATTCCCATTCTGGGAAATTTTTGGAGGGATACCCCAGGGATATTTTTTCTTAGCAAATAGGAGAGCTTGTTACATGGAAAGACGAACTTCAGAGGATTCCATCAGTACAATACATAATCATGATATTGATAATGGTCGATTCGTCTATTCTTCATTTTTTGCGTCTATGACGCAGCATGCAAGCTTAATGTGACCCCTGCTATCCCCCACACAACCTTCACACAGTACAAAGTAGAAAGCTGTTGACTTAACATTCTTAATAGAAGAAAAAAACAGACATTTAAAATCCTTGTCTTGGTCCAAGAGCTTTTCTTGTAATGTTTTATTGGAATAACTTCATCATAACAACGCTTAGATATACGACATATTCATTATAATGACACAAGTTTTGAATTGCAGAAGTTCATTTTCTTTGTTGTTTGATTCATTAATCTGACATATACAGTTATCTGACACATTTCTAAGGGAACAGATTGTGTCATTATAACGAGTGTTCACTGTACATGCTGTATGTGACCTCCCCTTTTGCCATGAAAAAGTAGTCACATATAACAGTTTGTGTTTCACTGCAGGTAAATTTGCAAAGAAATTGACTCATGTGCCCAAGAAGTGCATCCTCATACAGCAGGTGGTCTCTCATGGCAGTGGTCATATACAGCAGGTACCATTGTAGTGTCAGTGATGATTGCTTCCGTACGTTACATGTATTCATAGCATTGGTTAGAAATGTTTACTTTATGTAGACCCAACCTGAAGATCAGACCAGTTAGAAAATGTTAAAAAGATAAAGTTCATCCAATTGTATTTGTCTTTTTGGATGAAAAATTTTTCTCATACAAGCAAGGAACATTTGCTCGCTAAACAGACCAATCTCTGTATAATATGTAGAGTTTGGTCTGCTTTAGAGGCAAAAAGGTGCCTGGGTGAAAGGGATAGTACAACGCTGCCAAAACCAATGTTTCCAAATAGCTTGATTTTGTTCCTGGAACTTGGTTATTTACTTTATGATTAGAATTGTAATTAATGAGAGAATTTTGATGCCTCCATTAATTCCTATGTCAAGTGATGTTTTTCAGGGACAAAACTGCCAATGATTCATAATTGTAGCATTTGCACAGGGATACATTGATGCAGATAGGTCCAATATAATATATATATTCTTATGTATAAACAGTGCTTTATTATGTCTCCCGGTGGAAGCCGGGGGACATATTGTTTTAGTGCCCGTTTCTTCTGCTTGTTGTTGTTGTTGTTGTTGTTGTTCATGTTCTTCAACACTTGATTTCCGTGCGATAAGTCTTGAAGGACTTGACAGAATTTGATGAAACTTGCTAGGATTATGTATCTAGGCAAGACCTAGGTTGGGATTGTATTTGGGTGACCTTGACCTAATTTTCAAGGTCATAGGGTCACTTATGTGAAATTGGTTTCCGTGCGATAAGTCTTGAAGAACTAGATGGAATTTGATAAAACTTGGTAGGATTATGAATCTAGGCAAGACCTATTTGGGATTGTATTTGGGTGGCCTTGACCTAATTTTCAAGGTCACAGGGTCACTTATGTGAAATTGGTTTCCGTTTGATAAGTCATGAAGAACTTGATGGAATTTGATGAAACTTTGTAGGATTATGTATCTTGGCAAGACCTAGGTTGGGATTGTATTTGGATGACCTTGAGCGAATTGTGAAGGTCACAGGGTCACTTATGTGAAATTGGTTTCCATGTGCTAAGTCATGAAGAACTTGATGGAATTTAATGAAACTTAGTAGGATTATGTATCTTGGCAAGACCTAGGTTTGGATTGTATTTGGATGACCTTTAGTGAACTCTCAAGGTCACAGGGTCACTTATGTGAAATTGGTTTCCGTGCAATAAGTCTCGAAGAACTTGATGGAATTTGATGAAACTCGGTAGGATTATGTATCTAGGCAAGACCTAGGTTGGGATTGTATTTGGATGACCTTGAGCGAATTCTCAAGGTCACAGGGTCACTTATGTGAAATTGGTTTCCGTTTGATAAGTCATGAAGAACTTGATGGAATTTGATGAAACTTTGTAGGATTATGTATCTTGGCAAGACCTAGGTTGGGATTGTATTTGGATGACCTTGAGCGAATTTTGAAGGTCACAGGGTCACATGTGAAATTGGTTTCTGTGCAATAAGTCTTGAAGAACTTGATGGAATTTGATGAAACTTGGTAGGATTATGTATCTAGGCAAGACCTAGGTTGGGATTGTATTTGGATGACCTTGAGCGAATTCTCAAGGTCACAGGGTCACTTATGTGAAATTGGTTTCCGTTCAATAAGTCTCGAAGAACGCGATGGAATTTGATGAAACTTGGTAGGATTGTGTATCTTGGCAAGACCTAGGTTGGGATTGTATTTGGATGACCTTGACCTCATTTTCAAGGTCACAGGGTCATTTATGTGAAATTGGTTTCTGTGCAATAAGTCTTGAAGAACTTGGGGAAAATTGCTAGAGTAATGTATCTAGGTGAGAGCTAAAATAGGATTGTAATTTTCAAGCAAACTTGGTCATTTGTAATTTGTTATCACCTGTAGCTTATTCAGAGACGTAAGTGTTCCACCGGGAGACATTTGATTTTCTGTTGGAAAATCAGTCTGTTCTAGTTAATTTATATGTCTCCCACAGGAATCAGGGAAGGTAGGCACTGGGTTGCTACCTGTCTCTCCATCCATTTGAAAATGCTTGTCAAGTCCGTATATTAAGTATGGTAAAACTTTCATGTAACAAATTTTGTGTGTAGATACTTTTGGGGTTCGGAGTGTGTCATGTACCGAAGTTAGGTCCCCATGACCTGAACCTTTGACACTGTCAAAGAAAATATTCATGGGGGGCATATTTTCTATACTTGTAGTACCTGCAAGTGCCAAACTCTGTGGGTCGATTACTTACAGGGATAGGAGTGCAGGGTTCATACAAGCCTTGAAATGTTCCGAGAAGTTTTGAATTTCAGGTCATGTCATTCAAGGCCTTGAAAAGTCTTGAATTTCACACTTGTGTCTTGAAAAGTTTGGAAAATCAAATTTTATACTCAGACTTGGGTTTTTTAATTCATTTGCGACAAAAATGTGGAAGTTTGGTTAAATGATATCTGTTATTTTTGTTACATGTTGGCCCTGATGTAACTCAAAGTTAGTTTGGGATTTTGGACAAATCAGTCTGGAAAAGTCTTGAAATTTGTGACCAGATAGGTGTATGAACCATGGAGTGTGTCTTACCAATATTAGTTCATAGCCCTGATGCTACGAAAGAAAATTCATGTGCAGGCCATATTTCCTACACTGTAATACCTCAGATCTATACCAAATTTGGTGTGTGGGCCCTGCTTGGGATAGGAGTGTCACAGACCAAAATGAGGTCACTGTGACTTTCACCTTTAATCTTTGTCTCCCATAATAGAAAAATGCTTGTGCAGATGATGTTTCTTGTGCCATAATTCTTATGGATATTCTTAAACATTTTATGTTTTGATCAACCACCTATTTGAATCCTGATTAATGCAAATTTATACATTTTGTAAACATTTGGAAGGTTACGGTCTCAGTATGCTTTGTCAGAAACCTGTTGTGTGGAGTGACATTTTTGTTGCAACCCCGCTCCAACAAAATTGATTGTAGGTATCAACTGGCCAGTTGTTCCTCCATCCATTCTATTCCTTTGCATTAACAATTAGGGTTCATGTAAATTTCTCCATGCTTTACTCTGAGTTGACTTCTTTGGTTCACCAAATAAGGCAGGAAGATTAAAATTGTAGACAGGTCAAAAATTGTAAATCTGGGCCCTTCATAAAGCCAGCATAACTGGGCGTGGTAAGTGATCATTCATCCTGGTTTGTTGGTCTTTGTTACCGTGGCTGATGAACATTTTATCTAAGAACTGTGCTCTGAAATAGCGTGTAGTCATAGACAAAAAGTTCTGCTGCTGTGTAGCCCAGCTTGAAAAATGTGCCCTGGTTGCTTTTCCATGTGAGCTCATTGAGGTAAAAAGAAGCCATGGCGGCAGAATGAAGTTGCATGTGCAGACAGACATAAAATCAATATGTCGCCATAAAGCGGGTGAGAGGGGTGCGGCGGAGATAGCTATGTGGAATATGAAGAGGTTTATAGTGTTATACCAGAGCATATGATTGATTGATAAATGCCAAACATATGACTACAAATCAGCTGCTTTCTTGTTTTCTCCTGTATAGTATGTATATCTCAAAAAAGTGACTACTGAACTTTCATCCTTTGTTTTGGACAAAATAATGCATTATATGTGTCTTGACACACTTTACCTGGTACAGGCTACATTACAGTATTTTATGCATGCAGCATGCTACAGTGTATGTTGACATTCAATCCTTTGTCATTATATCCTCAGTCCCAACCTGAACAAAGGTGTGTGTATATATATATATATATACACATATATACATATATATACATATATATATATACATATATATATACATATATATATATATATATATATATATATATATATATATATATATATTGTCAAGGTAGATTTATTGGGCTAAGTTTGATGACATGAACATCATATTTTTGTGGCTTGACTTTATATTTTGAGTTCTTGGAATATGTTTTTGGATACTGGTATTTGACATTCAGGTCACTTGTTATCATGTCCCCAGCTCCAGTTTCAAGACCTGTTTATGTAGATGACTTTGCTGGATGTACCTGGCTATTGACATGTAAATAACATTTTCTTGGCTGGATTGTAAATTCAGAAGCATGGCCAAATATTTTGATGAAAAGTTGCTGTAGTTTTGGGTGACGTTCAGGGAACTGGGTCCAAATTACGAGGTTGTTCATGTGTTCAGCTAAAGCAGCTGGTTACAAAGCTTACAATTTTGGGTTACTATGACCTTACATCTATCAACCACCCTGTTGTCTAATATTGATATAGGTTACCATGGTTATGGAATAGACCCAGAAGAATGTTGTTACCCCTTGGCATTCAAGCTGACTAACTTATATGAAACCCAGGTATCTCATAAGGGAAAGAATGATCCTGATAGATGCCTAAGTCACTGCAAAAGTTTGAATGAAAATGCTTTATACATTAAAACCTTATCAAGCTTGGTCATGACATGGATTTGATCTCATTTTATGCACAAATGTAAGATGAAAAATCAATGCACAACATTTCCCACTATGTCTCTGTGGGAAATCAGGTGTGACTGACGTGTGGCAAGTGATCACTTATCCTTCATGCCATGAAAAATGTACCACAGGGATTCACAAACGGATACAATATATGTGCTTTTGCATGCTGATGCAGTCCACTGTTCTGTGAAATAATTATTTCAAAGATGGATTGAGGAATATTCTGGCAGCCAAGGGCAAAGTCGAGTGAATTAGTTCTTATCCTTGATGGATTATGGATGGATATTTACATTTGTTACCTGCTCTTGGTGACATGTAATCCATTAGTGTATGAGCTGAACTATTATAAGGGAGCTGTGTTTTTGTGTTGTGCTTACAAATGCTGTGTTGTCAAGGTAACATGTATTTGTGGGTAAAAGGTCTGATGTATATACTAAAGACTGATCATGCAACAAAATTATGGAAAATTAGAAGCCCACCCTTCTGCACACATATTACCAAAATAAATGTTCATAGTGTGAAGTTACTAACAGATACTTCTGAAATTTACAATTGAAACATTTGTGGTTCAGTGCAGAATTCACTGAAATTATGAATGTACATGTAGTTTCAAGTTTTCTCCATGAGTGGCTAGCATGAAGAAAAGCTTTGCGTTAAATTTGGTGGAAAAGTTACTGCTGTTTTGGTGGTTCATTCTGCGATTCCATCAGTGTCTCTGGAAAACTGGAAACTCATCAGCCCGAGTTTATATACACTGACACTTTTTTCTGAGCACACGTGATTTTAAAATCTTGCATTGTAACCTAAGATATTGTGGTCATTAAAATGAGGAGAAACAGTGATTCACAGTTGCAGCTCTTTAGAACTTGAGACATCAAGCTCAAAATAAAAATAAGGAAAATTTGTTTTAATTTGGGTCTTCAAAGAAGCATCACAAAGGAAGTTTGCTTGCTTGTCATGCTTATGTACTTGTAGCTTACAATTTGGGCAAATGCAGTGTACATGCACATGTAAGTCAGATAATTTAAACTGTTCAGTGATTGAAACCATAGTGACATTGCTCCACCAGGAAGTAAATTCTGATAAAACAAATGGATCCCTTTGTTTCCATTGAGGAGCTTGTCCCTTAACTTTAATGCTTGAATTGTTTCCAATCATGAAGCATTGTTGCGATAAACCAGCTCTGTGGGCTGCACCACTATATTATACCATGTCTCTACTCTCTGCACTGCCAATGTGTGCATGTAGAGTCTGAATAGCATGTATAATTTACACAATAAAGCTTTTGTATAGAGCATTTGCCATATGGCCCATATGTGAAGAACAGGAAAGTAACTGAATGTGTTGCCAGAATTACATGCATAAGGAAAAAATAAATGTTGAAAACCAGATGTAGCCCATCCATGTTGCATTATTTGCCCTGTCCCGTACATACACATTCAAAAATAAATACTATCAGGTAAGTTGAGGACCACATAAATAAATACACTAGAAATCATCAGAATTCTTCCAAATGAGAACATGTCAGGCTAACATAATATTTACAAATAAGAACATGTCAGTGTAAATGATATTTTAGTGCACATTTTATGAATAACACTGATATTTTAGAAATCAGAATATTAGTGCCCTGCGCAATATTTTTAGGCACTATGCAGACAAGTAGAAATTGAAGATATTGCATTGGCAGAGACTGCATGTGTAAGGGGTTGATTTCCAGGCAGAGCCAGCAAGGGAATTAGATGCAAGTTGTTCACAGGCATGGCGAGGGTGATCCATCTTGCAGGCGTTGTGTTCTGCGCCATGATCATGGATTGGAATTGGCAGTTTGGTGCTGTTTGCGGGTACACACAGCCTTGCTCTAATGAATAGATGAAACCATCAGTTACCCTATACTCTGAGCGAGTAGTGTAGCTGCTCATGTGATGTAGGAGGAGCTGGAGTGGTTTTGCATAGAGTACACTGTTATAGGACTTTGTCGGCCCATCAATTTTTAGTAACTCTGTGATATCAAATTAATTATGATAACAAATCAATGTATGGCTGTGTTTCAATGAATGAAAATAATTCATATCTTGTGCAAATATTTAGTGAATATTAAAAAAAAAATCAGAAAAGTTGAAGGGTAATAACAAGAGCATAACACTTTAGATCTTGTAACATGTTGAACATGGCTCCTTACTTCATTCCATACCAAGCAGCACAGAGCCAGCTGGAGTATAACTGACAGGTGATGCAAAATATATTGACTTGACACCAGACATGTTGGTAATTGAATGAAACCTGGTTTTAATGAGGAAGTTAAATTTACAATTGCCGTGATTATTACAGTAAAGGATACATGTATGACTAGAAAAATAATTTGCTTCACAGCAAGTCTGTTTGGGTGCCTTCAAAATGAGAAACATTTGAAATACTACACTTTGCCATTGTTCAACATATTCTAAATTTTGTGTAATAGCCTAATTTGCATAAATTAAAATGTTACAATTTTGGTTCATTGGATGTGGCCATGTCACAAACTTATAAACTGAAGTTTGAATGACACCACTATCTTTAATAGTTATGAAATTATTGAAGACTAAGATTTTGTGTATTTGCTTTGTTTGCATAGATTTAATCCTCCATTTTTTGTTCATGGTTCATTAGATGCAGCTATGTCACACAGGTATAAAGTAAAGTTGAACTGACACCTCTATCTGTAATAGTTTTGAAAATATTCAAGATTTTAGTTTTGTGTATTCACCTAATTTGCATACATTAAAATTCATTAACTTAAGTTCATGGTTCATTAGATGTGACTATGTCACAAACCTACAAATCGAAGTTGGATGAGCATCTCTATGTATAATAGTTTTCAAGCTATTTAAGATTTAAATTTTGTATATTCACCTTATTTGCATAAATTAAAATCTTACAGCTTTGGTTTGTGGTTCATTGGATGGGACTTTGCCACAAACCTAGAAGTCAAAGTTGGAATGACATCTGTATCTATTATAGTTTTGGAGATACTCAAATTTTAAAGTTTTCAATGCCCCCCATGTAGTATAATTAGAGAAGTTCTTCAACTTTCATTTACTGTCCATTATATTGGCAGGTGTCACAGACCCATATATGCACATTGAAATTCTGTACTATCTGCAATAGTTTGCAAGACATGGAGCTTTTAAAATTTTAATTGCGCCTTAAATTGCATAATTTTAAACATCATGACAATTCCAAACCAGGTGCACAATTTCTCGGGTAGGGCAATCGCCATGGCAAGTTTGGTGGTTTTGAGAATAATAGTGTCTGAGAAAAACTGCAGACAAATTTGGTCATAAAGAAGAAAGAAAGAAAAAAGAATTCTTGGAAAAAGAAAATGGCTGGGTTGGCACCCAGACATAATTATCAAATTTCATTGAATTGTAGATGACCTTGACATGTTGAGAATACGAAGGCTAACATTACCAAATGTACCACAAATGTGTGTCTATAGAAGTTAGGTATTGCATGAAATAGGGGATCTTGACCTGCATTTTCCAGGTCATGGGGAAAACATGTCCGTAAGGTGGAAAATTTAGTCTTGGCCATATCTTCTAAACTATAAATGCTAGCCTTTTGAAATTTTTGGAGTTAGTAGATCATAGGTAGTAGGTGTGCTTAAGCACTGTCTTTCTGTGCCCAATTGCCAACAGAAATTAATGAACAAAAGTTCATTAGGCAGAACTTAAGATCAGAAACGATTTTGTCTGGACCATATCTTTGAAACTATAAATGCTAGCTAGCCCTTTGAAAGTTTTTGGGTTGGTAGATCTTAAGTAGTAGGTTTGCATAGATTTAATTTATTCTGCTGATTAGTTTCTTTTATTGATTTATTAACAAGGGTTGTTTATCACTTCAAAATCATCTGCATAATTTTGTCCAGGCGATATCTTGTAAACTAAATGCTAGCCCTTTGAAATTTATAAGGATGGTACATCTAAGGTAGTTAGGTCTGCATAGGCATTTTTTGTGTGCTGAATTATATTAATTAATTAATCAACAAAGTTCATTAAGCAACCTCCAGATTTGAAACAATCTTGTCCAGGCCAACTTGGAACTATAAATGCTAGCAATTCGAAATTTTTATGGTTGGTAGATTATAAGATTTCAGTTAGGAGGTGTGCATAAGCATGAATTTGTTGGGCTGATTACTTTCTTTTACTAATTCATTAATTAACACATCGTTAAACAGCACAAAATCACCTGCATAGTTTGTCCACGCCGTTTTCTTGGAAAGTATAATGCCGTATTTACCCACGTAAAAGTCACAGGGTATAATTTAAGACCAAAAATGTGATCCCCAGTCCAAATCTGGCATAAAAGTCGCACCCCCTGATCAATAAGGTAATGTCAAAATGCTTAGAAACAGTATTTAACCCTTAGCACGCTGGGCAGTTTTGGAATCAGCACAGCCAGCCACTGGGCAATTTTAAAATTTGTTACATAATAGGCAATATGTTGGTATAAAACTTAAAAAGGGCCGTAACTTTTTTTATTTTTGCAATTCATGCAAAATGATTTCCTTGTTTATGTCGTTCTGACCGATTTACAGCGTTAAATTTTGTTTCTTTTAATAAATTGTCCCTAATCCTCACTTGTGTTTTTGCAATTGTCGCCCATCTTTCAAGCCAGACTTCATAACACGTGGTAGCGAGAACTCCCGAATGAAACATCAGTAGAAAACGACGCATTTGATTGGACGGCGAACACCATGTGATCGATTCCGCCCCCCCCCCCCCCCCCCCCCCCCCCCCCCCCCCCCCCCGACCTAGAATGTTCCAGAAATGTTCCAGAGAATCGTCTTCGGTAGTTTTCGACTGAAATAAGCAATCTCTATTATTTTTTCCCAGCCACAACACTGTTATTATGGCGTCACATCGCAAGCATACTTTTATTTATTTACATTAAATATGCACAGTTACAAATATTATGATATTCTACATGCAGGGAAATATATGATATTGGGGATTTTTGTCAACAACCGGTAACACCGCAGTTTGACCAGGCTTGGCTCTGGTCCATGTGATATTGTTCATGGCCGACCATCATGAAAATATCGGTTCTCCATTGGTCTCAAATGTAAACCTGGCTTGAAAGTCACACCCTACATTTTCCAAACAAAAATAATGCCTTAAAAAGTGTGATTATTACGTGGGTAAATACGGTAAATGAGGCATCAAAGTTTGCAATGTGGGTACTACTTATATTGAAGAAGTGCATAAGCATAGTCTTTTCATGGCCAATTATCCTCCATGATTAATTAATAAAGACCAATAAGCTTCAAGATCACAGGGCCCTTCAAATAAAATTCTCGTTCTATGCAATATCTACAGAAGGATGTAATGGAAGTTGATTAAACATGTTTTGAGGTAGGACTTCACTTTGGCATCCCAATAGGTGAACTTCAGGTTACCACGATGATCTACCTGTTTTTATGGTCATTAATTTGTGCATATGTTGCAATATATCATAACAGGAATATTATACAGACAAAAGTCGATGATCTGTGGAGTGATGGTGGTGCCATTGGTGGTATTAAGTGGAACTAGCATTATAAGTATTAAAAATACTTTTGATTCTTTATTTTTATGAACTGATATAGAACCTGTAAATTTAAACCAAATATGCATTAGGCCAAGGATCAAATTTTGTAAAAATTTGGGCAACCTTGACATATTTTTTTCAAGGTCATTAACGACACAGTAAAGGACACTTAATTTTACTTGTTGACAAATGAGAAGGCTAACAATACCAAATGTACCCCACATTTGTATCATGTATAGAAGTTGGGTATTGCATATATGGGTGACTTTGACCTGCTTTCTTAAAGCAGCTGTAATGTCCATGTCATAATAAATTGAGATAGAACTGCAAAACTTGCACTGAATATGTATTATGGCAAAAGTTAAATTTTGTAATATGCTGTGTGACGCTGACCTATTTTTCAAGGTCTTTAAGCACTTAAGAAAATGACACTGAATTCAATATGTTGATAAAAAAAAAAAAATAAGGGGACGGAATGTGTGTTCATGTGTAAGTTTGATGTTGCATCATATGGACGACCATGACTAATTTCTCAGGTTCATGGAAGGAATGCATTTCGTAAAATGAATTTTTTTGAGATGGCCATCAGATTTATATGTCAGCAATGTCAGCAAAGCATTAGGCTGGTGGGGTTCTTGTTGGTATCTAACAACTATAACTTGTTGCTTGCAGGGAGCATTTGGAGCATTGCAGAAAATCTGTGAGGACTCAGCAGAAGCATTGGATACAGATGCACTCAACAGACCACTCAATGTGCTCATACCAAAATTCCTGCAATTTTTCAAACACAGCAGTGCCAAGATCAGGTAAGCTCATCCTTGTTCCATGTGGCACTTTATCATGTACTGATGGCAGATGTGCTTCATATTGTCCTCAAATGTCATTGAAATGCCCTTTCATTCATTTGCCTGTGGTCAGTTCTACTTAAGGTAGTGTCAGACCAAGTAATATCAGCCCCCGCCAGTCTCTCTGTTTTTGCTTGTCTTTTTTTGTTTTTTGTTTTGTTTAATCCAATCTTGAAAATATTGAGTGAAGTTAAGATAGTAGTATTATAGAAAGGTGGGTGCAATTCAAAGCAACTGTTTTTGGAACATTCTTTATCAACATAATAAACATAAAATTATGTATAACTGCGCAAGTCTTTAGAATATACAGACACCAACAGATTCAGCCTTGCAGTAATATATCTTGAAAACTATATGATATAAAACATTCTTGAAACATTAATCATTGTGTGTTAAACTTGAAAAACGATTCAGTGGTTTTTATTTAAGGATGAGCATCTGGTTCAGTGCTATTTTGAACGTGTTTATACAGATTCTATCACAAAACAATCAATATGCATAAATTCTGACACAAACTAGACATTTTTGGAAAGCTAATGTGTGTCAAACTTGAAAAACGATTCAGTGGTTTTTATTTAAGGATAAGTATCTGGTTCAGTGCTATTTTGAACGTGTTTATAAAGATTCTATCACAAAACAATCAATATACATACATTCTGACAAAAACTATACATTTTTGGAAAGCTAACAAACTACTGATTTTTTTTATCCCACTGTCCTGTGTGTTTGTTGAGCTATATTTATACAGCAGTCATACCAAGTGCTCTCCATATTGTACATGCTACTTGTCCTTAATAAGGGCCAGACTTAGACAGTAGACGAGTGACCTTGACCTCATTCCCAAGGTCATAGGGCCACTTGCCTAAATTTTACTGTTCACCTGACAAGTTGAGAGCTATTTGAACTTGGACCTTGATGTTGAACATGATTGTTGTCCTGAGCAAAGGCCAGACTTAGACAGTACATGGGTGACCTTAACCTCATTCCCAAGGTCACTGGGACCCAGACACTTACATGAATTTTGCTTTTCATTTTGTAACTTGAGAACTGTGGAAGGCAGGACCTTGATGTTGAACTTGTTGGTGGTCCTCTATTTGGAAAAGATGGATACTGTACATTAGTGACCTTGACATCATTCTCAAGGTCACAGGGCCACTAACATGAATTTTACTGGTCGCCTGATAACCTGAGAAGTATTTGTACTATGACTTTGATCTTGCACATGGGGATGGCCCTCTATGAAAGTTAGATTCAGAATAGGTCAGTGACCTTAACCTCATTTTCAAGGTCATAGGGTAAGTTAGTCAGCTGAGCACAGGACTCTCACAGTCCTTTTTTTTTTTTTTTTTTTTAACTTCTTCAGAATCGTCGTTCAGATTAAGCTGAAACTTGGCAGATATGTTTCTTTGTGGAAGGGTCAAACAAAGTTTTTCACTAGATGGCACTGCTGTGGATTCCTGAATTTAACGATTTTTTCAATTTGGATACTTGTCGTTCAATGCAGCTTTCCTATTGATTACTATGTAAGTCGATGGGCATTCTAATGCTAATTCACATTTTTGACTTCTCCGAACTGTCATCCAGACTGACTTCAAACTTGGTGGCAATGTACCTTGGGTGGGTCTCTACCAAATTCGTTCAAGTGGTCACGTTCCAGTGATTTTTTAATTTTCAATGAATTTTTTTGTTCTTTTTTTTTTTTGACAAATCTTTAAGAAAACTTCTCCGACGAAAACGCTCACCCAATTGCTTTGACATTGCACAGAGACACTCCTGGAGACTCCTGGTTCTGAATTTGCGCACCAAGTAGTGCTGCGATTTTTTTCTATTTTTAGCTCTGCTGACCAAAGGTCGCAGAGCTTATGCGACCTCACATGTCAATCTGTAACCTTTTTTGCTGATTAGGGCCATACCATCCAGAGTTTTCAAGTTAGCCCAATATAACTTTCAGGACTTATAGGGTGTATGAAAAGCTAGGCGGCGTTCGATATTGGTGGTGCCACCTACATTATTATGTAATGTAGGGGTCAAAATGTGAAAATCTTTTGAATACTCTAGCATCTTTAATTTTTGGTGGATCTTCACCAAATTTGGTGGTATTGTAGGGTAGGTCTAAGTCGCTAATGATACTACCTATAATTTGATGGAAATTATGAGCCAAAATATGTTTTAAGATGTAAAATTTTATGTTTGGAAAAGTAATTGGATTAGACTTGCCAAATTTATATGATATATAAACCATGGCCAAAGGTAGAATGTTATGTAATATCAGTGACCTTGACCAATTTTTGTGAGGTCAGTGTGCCAGTAAAGTTGAAAAGGTGATTTTGTAATGGCCAGGTGTAGCTTGGACATCAATGGCAAAGAGAATTGAGCCTCCAGATCAAAATTTCAGATCATTACATAATACCTAAAACTGTACTTTGTGACCTACTTTTGAGTCACTGTGACCCAGTAATTATGGAGTTTGGCGCTTGTCCAAGTTAATGGGTTTTCCTCAATAACCTGAAAAGTTATTACCCCATTTGAGCAAACAGACTTTATATGGAAAGCTGGATGTTGGGTGCATATTTTGAACACTAACAATTTTTTAATCTGGGTTGAATATCAAGATCAAATGACCAGTTTGAATATAGGGGTCACCTTGTGAATGCTCTGCACCCCATACTTGTAGAGACAGGCTCATGTAATGTTTAGGAGTTGTAAATGATATAAAAATCTTTGTAGGTCCTATTCCATATTAGTGGCGCCACCTACAATATTATGCAATATAGGGGGTCAGAATATGAAAATCTTGTGAACACTCCAGCATCTCTAATTATTGGCAGATCTTCATCAAATTTGATGGGATGGGGGAGGGGGGGGAGGTCAAAGTGTAAGGTGGTAATGATACTAGTGGTGCCATCTATAATTTGATGGGAATTATGAGCCAAAATGTGTTTTAAGATATAAAATTCCATATCTTGAAAAGTAATTGGATTAGACTTGCCAATTTTATAGGATGTATAGACAATGTCTAAAGCTAGAATCATATATACTATCAGTGACCTTGACCTATTTTTGTGAGGTCACCATGCCCGTAAAGTTGAAAGAGGTGATTTTGTAATGGTAGGGTGTAGCTTGGACTTTAATGGCAATGTCAGCACAGCACCAGGCAGGCCTATGGGCCTGTTGTATAACATAATCTGGGTGCCCTTTATCCTTTGTCCCAAGGTCACTGGGTGTTCTTGATCATCTGTTGCAAGGTCGCTGAGGACAAAGTTAAGGACTCACTCATTGTTGTCATGGCACATGCAGCAATATTCATCACAGGAATTCGTAATAAGCTATGATTTTGTGGAGTGAAGTGCCATCTGGTGGACAATTTTTACAGCAAGCTTTATTATGTTGAGAAGCCACATGAGGACTTGCAATTTTGAAATGAAAAAGTGCAATTTTGCCATGATACCAGCAGAGCATTAGGTCGATGGGCCTCTTTTATGATTTTTTGGGGGGGTGTTTTTGCTTTTTTTGACTTCTCCAGAACTGTCACTCAGATTAAGCTGAAACTTGGAGGATATGTTCACTGTGGAAGGGTCAAACAGAGTTGTTTACTAGGTGGCACTGCTGTTGATTCCTGATTTTTAACGATTTTTTTTTTCCCCCCCAGTTCTGGTACTTATCAGTAAATGCACCTTTTCTATTGCGTACTATGCACAATGGGCATTCTAATGGTAATTCACATTTTGGACTTCTCTGAAGAAACTGTCCGTCAGATTCACTTCAAACTTGGTGGCAAAGTGCCTTGGGTGGGTCTGGACCAAGTTTGTGCAAATGGTCATGCTCCAGTGATTTTTTAAATTTTTTTTTTTTATGATTTTTTTTTTGAAAATCTTTAAAAAGTTTTAATGGGAAAGTTAAACATGGGAATTTCTTGTGATGGTTATAACTTAAATATTTTGACCAGATTTCTGCCAAACTTGGTAGGGATGTACCATTGATAAGTGTCTACCTATTTTGTGCAAATGGTCACGCTCCAGTAATTTTTAGACCTTAACCTCATTCCCAAGGTCACAGGACAACTGACAAGAAATTTACTGTTCACTCTTTAACTTGAGATGTATTTTGAGTTAGGACCTTGATGTTGCACATATTAATGTTTCTCTTTGAAGGTCGTGCTCAGACAGAACATAGTGACCTTGACCTCGTTTCTGGGGTCACTTGGCAACATACATGTATTTTACTCTTCACTATAATTTGAGAATTATTTGAACTGGGACCTTGGTGTTGCACGTTATTGTTCTTCTATAAAGGTCAGACTTACTCATTACATGGGTGACCTTAATCCTATCCCAAGTTCACAGAGCTGCAAGTGTGATGATTGTCTAGTTCAGCTGAGTATGGGCTGTTCACACCTTTGTTCTTTTTTTTTTTATTTCAATAATATCTTATTTTATAATACATGTAATAATAGATGCATACTGACTGAACAGGTTTTATCAATAAGTTTTAGGCTTTTCTGGGGGAGAGGAGGGATATATGTATATATATACATATATATATATATATATATATATATATATATATATATATATATATATATATATATATATATATATATATATATATACATATATATATATACATATATATATATATACATATATATATACATATATATATATACATATATATATATATATATATATATATATATATATATATATATCCTGTTTTGTTTTTGTTTTGACAATACATTTCAAATATATAAGAGTAATGTTTGGCTAAAAGAAATTTTGCAGCTTTAGCCAAGTTGGCTAAAGGTAGAAATTTTTACCACTCGCTTAAACTTGTTACCAGCAGTAACATATTTTGTACTATAGATATGCAGTGGCAACATGATCATTGGGTCACAGCAGCAGAGCTAAAAAAAATGTTTACATAATTATGAAATTGATACATACATTTGCTATGCTTCATCATATTTTGCTGGTTTATGGAGAAACTGCAATGGATACACGTATGCACATGAGAAAAACGTCTGGCATGTGAGCCAACAGGGAGGACATATTTATTTAATACAAATACAAGAATTGCCAAATTTTGTACTATTCAGTATAATGTGAAAATTGTGGTTTAATTTGTCTGCACAATGATAGTTTAGTGACGCAGTTTTGTCATGGAAAATTGACCTGTAATATAAAAGGTATGGATATGCAAAGGAGTTGCAGTGCATAGTCATGAAATATTGTAGTGGTTTTGGATCTTTGACACCAGAGATTAGAGGCTTCCAGTTTGCTTGTGGTAAATTTGCTATATTTGGTGTGGCTATACGCAAACAAATCCTCCTTACCATTTGCTGTCAAGATTGTTTGACCTTTGTAGTCTGGAGAAAATGCTGTTCATATTGAGATGCTCAGAAGTTAGGTGTTTTGCCCTGTGGCCAGACTGTCTGCCCAGAAATTTTGTAGTTTGGTTGCAAAGGTGGTATTGATCGCATAATGGAAGGGAAGATGTTCAAGTCTTGTTGCCATTGGCATTCATGAAAAATTGATGTAAATCACATTTGCTTTATAATACGCTGTTTCATATTAACAGCAAATACCACAACTTGACTATCGATCACACAAAATTGCCTATTAGGACTTCCTCTTTTTTACGTTCACCTGTGCTTTTTGCATAGCATCTTCACACAGACTTTTAGCTACACTTCATTTGTCTGGTGAAGCCATTTTGGTTCATGTCCGGTCATTTGTAATAAGGGAAGGTTTAACCATGTCTTGCCAGGGCACTCCAATTTTGATGTCTTATGGCTGGGCAGGCTGTTAGCCAGCATTTGAAATCTGGATGCCCAAAATGATAAAGTTGACCATATTTCATAATTTCAGGGTATCCACGTCCCATTCTATCCATAATAAGAATTATGATTTTTAGGTGTTCTGGTTTGAAACCGTGTCCAAAAAGACATGTAGGTACCCCATTGGCTAACACTATGTGGCTGGGTACAAGTTAACTCTACTTGGGTTAATTAGAAATTTCAAATTGAAGCACTTGTCCATGGGACAACAAAATTTTGCTCCTACAAATTAGGGTTGAATGTAAGGGCTAGTGAGTGAGAAACAGGCAGCAGGCAACAGCCCAACATTTTAAATAACTTGTGTTGAGAACTAGAGCTGTAAAAAGTATTCTGGTCCCAGTCATACTTGTTCCAGCAGTGGATGCCGGCACTGGTTTGCAAAGGAATGTACCTACCCAATATGATGACAACTGATGTGTATGAGCAACTTGCGGTGTGTACTATGATGTCAGTAGGTGGCACAAGGTCAGATGTTTCACTGATGAAGGTGGAATTGAAATTTTAATGCCACTTAGGATTATTGGTAGTTGTTCCCGTTGCATATCTGTGCCTCTGATGTTTTTGGCTGTAATCTTACCAAACGCGCATACACACACACACACAATTATTTTTTCAGTATTCTGGATATTCATGAAGTTTATCTATGGATACAGACAGGGATATCGGCGTGTTACATAAATTGGTTGTGATGTAGAAGGGCTACAAGTGACAGCACAGCTGTCTGTGAACCTTCCCTATCCCACTGCTGCCTGCAGCTTCTGCCATAGCAGATAGCTAAATGCCAAGCATACTGTCCTGAATCAAATTATCAGTCTATCCCTAATCTGCAGTCCATGGCAGATTTATGGGGAATATGGAATGGGAAATGGAGCTGCAGTCCGCAGATGCATGTAAGATGGTGATCACAGAATGAAATGCTAAGCGTTCCGCAAGAAATATATACATGTACCTTGGGTGTATACGTGTGTGTGTGTGTGTATGTGTGTGTGTGTGTATGTATATATATATATATATATATATATATATATATATATATATATATATACAGTCAAACCTGTTTGGAGAGACCACTGAGGAAAGACCACCTGCCTTATGTGACCACTTTTTGGCCTGCCCTAGGGGTGGTCTCTCAAAACAGGTTTTACTGTATATGTATATATATATATTTCCACACAGGTGCCCATATAAGACAAAGGTGAATAGAATCTTGATCATTACAACCTGTTGACAGTTACAGTGGTCCCTGCCTTGAGAGACCATGTCTTGAAAGACTACCTTTTTATAATACTTTAACAAGCTCAGTACTTTTCATCTTGTGTATACTTCCTGTGAAAGACCACACCTTGAGAGACCATATTTTGGTTATCCTTAGGGGTGGTCTTTAAAGACCAGTTTCACTGTACTTGGCATCATGCATTGCCTGGCTTTGAGGATTTTAGATCAGTCCATGATCCAGTAGATATTTATAGTTGTGCATATTTTGAATTTGTTCAGAGATTACATATATCATCAGTGATCTGTGAAGGAATGTTTTGAGCTTTGCAAAAGTTGATTGGCCAATATTGGACTTCCTAATACCACCCAGCATGCCAGGACCTGGTGGAACGGTGTACAGCAGATATTTTATGTGCATTTAGGCAGACGATTTGTATCTCTGTGTGTGGTTTTTTAAAAGACAATTCCACCTTAGCGTTAAAACTTTAATGATTTTTAATGGATTGTCTTTGTAAATGGTGGCACCTATGTTTTGCATGTAGAATGCACACAATGGGAATGTCTGCAAAATGTTTTTAAAGGGTATGATAAAAATCTCATGTATTGCATTTGATTTGTTGCCTCTTGATTGTGCATCAGCAACAAGGTAAATGTGACCACATTCCATGGCAAAATGATGAGATTTTGGGAAATCATCCACTCTATGCATGCCTTCTTACAAATGTGATGGTTGGTCATTTCAGATTCTTTCCCTCAAATTATTCATGGATTCCAAGGTCATTATACACTTCACCAATTGTTCCTTTCGTCGGTAAAATCGTGGAAGGATTTTAAGGATCATCTGAACAATGTTATTAGGGCTCGTAATGATGCATGCTGTACAACTGTTCAGCTTGGAGCAAGGGGTCTTCCTTGTACATTGCTTCCATATGGAAAAAAAATCCAGTAGGTGTAGACAGCATAAAGATGTATGGGAAAATGTTGCCCCGGTGACTGATCCTGTAGGACCTGTGTATAAGCTTAGGGATAGAGAAAATGATGAGCATTGCTCCACTGACTATAATATACATAATGTCAGTCTACTGGTGGGATGAACATGCTGGGCCAGACATCAGTCCTGTTTGCCATGTGGGCATATTTTGACCTAGGAATATAGTTAGCTCACGTACAGTGTATGTGTTCAATATGAACTTTGTTTATACCCAGGAATAAAAACCAAGATACTCTTTGTGTCAGTGTGTAGGATTTATTTGCATAGGTCTGAATTTCAGTATTGATCATATGCAAATTGTGAGCTGAATAGAGAGTATGCATCTTGCGTTCAGACTCTTTGTTGATATGTTCTCATTTGGTGCTTTTAAACAAGCTTGATTGTTGTTTTTGTTAATGTAATCATTACAGTGGCCCATCCTTTAAGAGATCACCTATAGGGTAGTCCAGAAGTAGTTGGTCACTCAGAGATTCAGTAGCATGGATGAGATAGCGCTACACGGCATGATATATCTGGTACATGTATTGCATAGCAAAAAGCACTGCAAAATTGTGCAGTGTGATGCAATAATTCATCTGTAGTGCAAATGTTGCAACACAAAATTGCTACCCAGAAAGAAAAAATTATTATTATGCCCCTTTCTGAAGGAGGAGGGGGCATATAGCAAATACTTGGTCTGTGCGTGCTTGTGTGCAGACAGTTTTCACACGATAACTCAAAAACTCTTTCACATAGGGCTCTAAAATTGCACATGCACATTGTCCTGCATCAGCTCTTGGACAAGTTCACAGATGGATTACCATGATCCATTTCCCAAGGTCACAGAGCCATTTTACTTGATTTGGTTTTCATGCGGTAACTCAAAAAGTTTTTGACCTAGGGCTTTCATATTGCACATCTTTATTTTCCTGTATCAGGCCTCAGACAAGTTCTAAGATGGATGACCTTGATCCAATTCCCACTGTCACAGAGCCATTTTAGTAAATATGGCTTTCATGCAACAACTATAAAAGTGTTTGACATAGGGCTTTCATATTGTAACTGATTACAGTAGCTTATTAGCTTTCGCACGAGTTCCAAGATGGGTGACCTTCACCCAGTTACCAAGACCAAATTACCAGAGCCATTTTAGTGAATTTTGTTTTTATTGGAGAACTTGAAAAGTTTTAGACATATGCCTGTCAAATTGCAGGTGATAACAGTCCTACATTAAGTCTTGGGACAAGTTTGCAGATGGGTGACCTTGCCCAAATTCACATGGTCACCGAGCAGTTTTTGTGAATTTGGTTTTCAAATTATAACTGAAAAAGTTTGGTGCAAAGGGGGTTTCATATTGCACATGATTATAGTCCTGTGTAAGGTGTCAGAGGAGCTCGAAGATGGATGACCTTGACCCAATTCCCGGGGGGGTGGGGGCATAGATCTACCAATCTATGATTGCGTTTTAATTTGTTGATAATTTTTATCATTTTCATTTTCACAACCAGTGGTGAAATGTTATATATTACTGTCATTTTGTATGATGATTGCACCGTAACATTGATCTTGTAAGGTAAATATATATGAATGATTCTGAAAGTTCTGTAAGCTTGCTCAATGTAAAAGTATTTGGTGTGATCCCCACCAAAATAGGGCAGTTTCCAGGCTTGTCATTGGTGGATTTGATCATGCCCCTTGCCCTCCAATCAAATGCAGTTGGATGTCATGTGGGCCTCAGAAAGAAGACGTGGGGTGAAGGAAAAGCATGATACATTCTGGTTCAATTTAGTGGATCTAGGTACTAATTCTTAGCAACATAGTTTCTCAAAAACGGTTGGATGGAATGAATTTTGAACACAGAATAAACCTAGAGTGAAAAGTCATGGCAGAAAGTAAGAATAACCACAACAGTGACAAGGCCTCAATTTAATGTAGACACGGCTGGCACACTTGGATATTGATCAGTGACCACAATATTCCAGTAAAGTATTAAAGAGACAGGACATGTTATTGGAGCAAGTCACTACAACTCATTGTTGTAATTTAATTTAAATATTTGAATGGAACAAATCAGTGACACAGAACAAAACAGGAGTTAAAATTCATGAGGGTAAGAAAAATATGGGGATGATTACATGGTGACTAACTTTAGTCAGCCACATACTGTCTTTTGAGTAAAAGAGTAAATTAAAGTAGGCTTACTTGTGTTGCACTTGTGTGCTGCCTGTGCTTTTGCAACTAAATTAGTTTATTTTGTTAGCTTGTATTTATTGATTCACTGTTACTAGTAAACCCTTAAAAAGCTTCAATAACTTTATTTCAAGTTCTCTCTCTGCCTTAGTAATTTACCCCCGTGTGATGTTTGCCACACAGGCGCTCGTAACGTTCAGTCAGTCAAGCTTCCGTGCTAATATACGCGGTGGGGGGGGGGGGAGTAGTGGATTAAAAGGGTGAACCTGGAACATCTGTGCGTTCAATAACCCACATAGGGCCATATCTGCAATAAAATATTGTGTAGTCATCTGTGCAGTCAATTATTTGTGCTAATAAGATGGTGGCGGATGGGCCTAAAACCACAACGTCGTCACATGGAGCTCCTATATAGAAAGGTATGAAACAAAACTCACATCTCGACCACCACCCCGCTTCACGTTTGGCATGATTCCTCCGTTTTTGAACACACCGACAAGCTGTAACTCACCAGTTCTTTCCAAAAGTATTTTCTACAGGTATATCACACAGATAATTCATTGAAATCTGCATATATCCACAGCAACAGGCCTATAATTGTCGAAAATGTCACACAAAATCCATTTCCCACACACCGCGTATATTAGCACGGAAGCTTGACTGACTGAACGTTGCGAGAGCCTGTGGTTTGCCATGGCAAAGTTGGGCACTTCTTGTACACACGACAGACAGTGGGTGAAGAGTGGGGGATAACTGACATTCATTATGTCTCCCGGTGGAAGCTGGGGGAGATATTGTTTTAGTGCCGGTTTCTTCCGCTTCTTCTGCTTCTTGTTGTTGTTCTTCAGGTTCTTTAACACTTGGTTTCCGTGCGATAAGTCTTGAAGGACTTAACAGAATTTGATGAAACTTGGTGGGATTATGTATCTAGGCAAGACCTAGGTTGGGATTGTATTTGGATGACCTTGAGTGAATTCTCAAGGTCACAGGGTCACTTATGTGAAATTGGTTTCTGTGCGATAAGTCTTGAAGAACTTGATGGAATTTGATGAAACTGGGTAGGATTATGTATCTTGACAAGACCTAGGTTTGGATTGTATGTGGCTGACCTTGACTTAATTTACAAGGTCACAGAGTCACTTATATGAAATTGGTTTCCTTGCAGTTAGTCTTGAAGAACTTGATGGAATTTGATGAAACTTGTAGGAATATATATCTAGGCAAGATCTAGGTTGGGATCATGTTTGGGTGAACTTGACTAAATTCTCAAGGTCACAGGGTCAGTTTTATGAAATAGGTTTCTGTGCTATAAGTCTTGAAGAACTTGATGGAATTTGCTAGAGTAATGTATCTAGGTGAGAGCTAAAATAGGATTGTAATTTTCAAGCAAACTTGGTCATTTGTAATTTGTTATCACCTGTAGCTTATTCAGAGACGTAAGTGTTCCACCGGGAGACATTTGATTTTCTGTTCAAAATCAGTCTGTTCTAGTTCATGAATGGTTGACAGAATGGTACACTTTTCTGGTTTTGTCATATACAACAGCATATGAAAGCAGATTGTCAACAATCAATTATCTGTGCTCAGATAATACAGTAACACCACCAGTGTAAAAGATAATCTTGTTTATATTAAGCAGTAACACATTATAAGTTAGTTTTAACCCTGGGCACATAAAGTGCCAGAGCATATTGTAGTCCCCTGTGTCATCTGTCTGTCTTGTCGATGTTACTGCGATATCTCAAAAAATATTCACCTTATCTCTACTAAATTTTTGTCCCAGGAGGACCTTATGATGGACCAGGTGCCTATTGAAAACCAGCTTCCTTTGATAATTTATTTAGCTGTTTGTGAAACTTAGATGTTACCGTGATATCTCAGAAAATATTGACCACAGCTTCACCAAATTTTTGTCAGAGATGTATCTTATGATGGAACAGGTTCCTATGTAAAACCAGCACCTTCTGATTATTTTTTACCTTTTTATGCAGCTTTTAATGTATTTATTTATTTGAAAGTCGTTTGAGCAGGTTTCTATTTAAAACCAGCTTCCTTTGATTACTTTTAAACTTTTTATATGCTAATTTGAAGGAAATCTGAGTGGCATCAACCCTGACGACATTACCAGGATATCTTATATAATTTTGACCAGAGCTTTACCAATTTTTGTCAAAGATGCATCTTATGATGGACCAGGTTCCAATGTAAAAGTAGCATCCTCTTTGTATATATAAACTTTTTATGAAACTGTTAAGTATTTATCTTGAAGGCTGTCTGAGTGGTTCACAAGGGAACAAGGTTACCATAATATCTCAGCCAGGATCCAATGCAGCTTCACTGAATTTTTTTTTAGAGATGCATATTATAGTGGACCACATTCCTATTGAAAACCAGCTTTCTCTTATTATTTTAAACTTGTTATAAAAATTTTGAAGTATTTATTTGATGGTTGTCTGAGTGACGCACAGTACAGTGGTCTCTGTCACCAGAACTTGCCTTAAGAACACATTGAAAATTGGTCTTTCCATGTATATACAACAATATGGAAATTGTATGTTAAGTATTCTTCTGCAAAGTCTAAAAAAATTGCAGAATTGAGGGGGGAAAAAGATTGTGGTCGCCGAGGTAATCCGTTCACTGAATGCTATTTTCCATGATTTTAAATGCCATCTAATGTTATCTTCTTAGCATTTTAGATTTAAAAACTTATATTATTTGACAAACAAGATTCTAATACCATGCATATATATGCATAATTTAAGCTTCTACTAGACACATTTGCCTCTGAACAATTGGTAGCAAATGGGGACTGAAATGCCACCAAAGAAAGCCTCAATTTCATTGGGGGTGGGGCATGACCCTGGACCCCCAACCCCTCTTTGGATCTTCTTGGTGGTCGCAAACCCAGTACTGTGCAAAAGAAACAATTTGTACCTCAATTTCACCTTTGCATAGCAGTAATTGCTCCCCCCCCCCCCCTTTTTTTTTTTTTTTGGTTCCGCTTTTTAAATTGAACCATACTGTACATAGAAACTTGACCAATGAGGTCTTTCAAAGAGACACGATATGTCTTTGAAGGGGCTTCCTGTTGGCATGGAAGACACTATACATTTCCTAATGATCTCTTTCAGTGCCAAATTTTGGACTGAGTCAACAGCTTTTGCATTGCACCCAATGTGTGCCAAGAAAAACTGTTGACCTGGGATATTCTCTCTGGAATTCTAGGCATACTGGTACTTGAATGAAAGGTCTTTTTATGAGGAATGGGAATCTGTGATCCTAATAATGATTCAGACTAGTTTGACTTCAGTAGATTGACTTTTGTTGTGGTTGGCAGTGAAAGAGTTAAGTTTTGTCATTTATTTCAACCCAGGTGCATGACAGTAACCAATCTATGGTGTAAAATCTCTATTCCCACAGAAAAGGATGTATCTAAAATGACTTAAACAGGTAATAAATAGCTATGATTGTGATTTAGGATAAGTATGTAACATACAGTGGTGCTGTTAAAGGCCCTAGGCTGCCAAAAAAACTCAATTATTGAAATAAGCTGTCTGTTTTGGGGCTGGATGGAGATCAACAAAAGTTCCTGTGGTGGACGAGGGACAAATGAAAGCAGGCTCATAAGCAGCAATTGTTACACAGGTTGACTGGGTATATGCAATATCGACCCTTATGTCATAAGTGAAGTAATGAATTACTACTGTGCTTTGAATAATACATTAGTTCCTTAGAATTGCTACCTGTGAGTAAACTCTAGGGTTTTAAGCTGCATGTAGTCGCAGACAATATATCAATCCCACAGTGCATTGATTTAGAGTTTTTAGACATTTTGGGAATACCAAGCTTAGAAGTAGTGAATATATCATTAATGTACAGTCTTCCGGCTGCTGATTCTCTTGACAGGCATTTAGTGTGTGTGGTAGGTGGCTCACATGATCACTGGTAAGGAGGACTCTAGAAAGTCGCCGCTCAGTGTTGGACATTGTGCTTTCCAGTCAACTTCTTTGAGGAGCACTTTGCATGGAGCCATGCTATAAGAGAAGTGAAATAGTCACGTAGCAGGAACTTTACATGTCCAAAAGCAGTTCTAAGCACTAGGTGCCTCCTAACACAATGTGTTGCAGTTTAAAGGTGATTGCTGATTCAGTATTCATTAAAGCTCAGAACACCTTTTCACCTGAAATGACAAACGGCTATGATCAATACTAAGTTTATACATAGTTAATTATGTGGATTGTGACCAATGTTAATCACACTCTATGACACAAATGGAAACAGTCCATATATTGACTCTGGCATGGAGTGAGATTTCAACAAAGAGCAAAGCTGAAGTTCCATTTTACTCGAAACATTACAGAAACACAGATCAGTCCAGTACTTACCACCATACATGAAAACTGGACCATATATCACCTGAATATCACTGTTGTATGTACGTGTGGTGTTTGTTTTTTCTTTGTGTGTGTTTCTAATTAGAAATTTACAGTTATTGTAATGGTTAAGCAAGTAATATTTCAATTTAAAATCACCTGGCAGGGACCGCTGGTGCCATTAGCACTGTTTCCTAAATTGGCTATAAATTTTGAAGGCCAAAATCTATCCCCGCCTGGTAAGGTCTGAATTCTGTAAAAGTATGCTCGGTAGCAAAACACTCCAAACACTTATATGAAATATGTTTATTGACAGTAGTTTTTTCTGGGGACAAACATACAAAGGTGTAACTTTAATTGGGGGGGGGGGGGGGGAGAGCAACAGGAAGATGGAATTCTGGTCCAAGTGCACAAATACCCATTACTGGTACATACTGTAGTTCTAGAAATTTTCGCGCGTGTTTAATTTCGCGCAAACTCATTTTTTCTCAAATTACAGAATTTTCGCGCATTTTAGTTTCGCGCAATCCAATGCCAAACAATGTAGTGAAATACAATGCAACTTATTTTCGCGCATTTTAATTTCGCGATTTAGGTGGTAGCGCGAAATTAAATCGAGGGCGAAAATTTCTAGAACTACAGTATTCAGTTTACCTTATTTTAATATCTAAAATAGGTCTGTTATTGTCTCCATGTATGTATTTAAGCCACTGGAAAAAAACAAACAAAACTGTGCACGTATAGCATTCTGGCTTAATGCACTGAAGTATAAGTGTAGGGCTGGGGCAGTGGTTTTTGCATTGCAGTTGGAGCATGATATTCCAGGCAATGCAGTAGACCAGGGATGGTGAGACAGGTTATTGCACAGTATAGTCCAGTTTCATGAAAAAGTGGTGTAAAAATTCTATTGTCTGTGAGAGGTGGTCTTTGGTCCAGGGAGTACTGACACTTTCACATAACTTCATTTTGTGGGGGAGGGGCACAATATGAACATGGAATTCTGGTCCAAGTGCACAAATACCCATTACTTGTATATATTATGTGAAGGGAGAAAGAATGAGTTATTTTGTTTATTAAATACTTGCGTGCCTTAAAAAATTTTCCTTCCAGTGTCACATAACATCAAAGGGTTCTTTTGTATATTGTGCTTAACTACGTATATCAGTGTATGCATCAAATAGAATTCCTGTCATTGCAGGTCCCATGCCATTGCCTGTGTAAACCAGTTCATCATAGGCAGAACCCAGGCTCTCATGCTTCATATAGATTCCTTTATAGAGGTAAGTAGTTGCATTTGTGCTCAACTGCAGTACCATCCTCTGGAGACTTTTCTTACATGTACATTCATGTGAGTATAAAGGTCAAGTGATCTGACATTGCTGTGGATAGACAGCAGATATGTATTGTACTGGTCAGCAGGTATTTATTGTACTGGTCAGCAGATATGTGTCACACTGGTCAGGCCTGGCTACCAGGCTTATTATGGAGTGAAGAAAAAAAATAATGTCTAGACAGAGTGCTGTACATGTAACAAAAACTTTACATGCTTGCTTTCTGTGTTTTCCTACACAGTGATCATTGCGTTATAGATTTTAAGAGCTTGTATTGGCTTCAAAATGGCCCTAATGGATTTAGCTGTTTCATGAGTAAGATAGATATGTTACGTGGTTGAGTAAATCCATATGCTGACTTCACAATTTCCCTTCCTCAGAACCTGTTTTTCCTGGCTTCTGATGAAGATCCAGAAGTGCGAAAGAATGTTTGCCGGGCACTGGTGATGTTAGTGGAGGTCCGCATGGACAGGCTTATTCCCCAGATCAATAATATTGTGGAGGTGAGTTTCTCCATAGGATTTAATGATGTATTACCATGGCAACTAAGTTTCTCAGTAACTAGATGCTTTGAATGGAAGCACAGTGCATTACTGATCCAGTGTGTCTCCAGAGAGTGCTTTTGTACTGACCTAAGTCTATGAGGAGTAATAGCTGCCAAGTTCATTCATATGCACACAGTAAGAACCAAGTGGTTGTACGTGAAAAGGAACAAGAGTAATGAGTTCGCAGCTGGTAATTTGATATATTTAAAGTTTATTGGGATTTTCTGGAAGTTGGTTTGAATGAAGGTGTATATTTTGGTTTTATGCTAAATTAGATGGAGGTGAAGAATCAATCCTAAAATAGAAATGCTTTTAATACATGTATTAAGCATTATTGTGAATTACCACCAAGTACAACTTTGAAGGAGTTTGGTGCATCTTCTCCTCGTACAAAAAATAAAGTTCTCAATCACTTTGAGAATTTCTTGACTCCCGTGAAAGATATGGTACCATGGCAAACACTGTAGTACATATTTGTTAATGATCCCTTTTGTGACTGCTTGGCTTTTGTGAAGTTTAATATTACCGAAAGAGTTTTTACCTTTATTTTGGTGTCATCAGCAAAGGTTTGAGGATGGTTAGTCATCTGTCTGTCCATCATCTACAATGTACATTTTCAACTTCTTTGAAACTGTTAAGATCCTCTTCAAACTTGGTGGCGACATACCCTGGATAGCTTTCTACCAGTTTTGACCAAGAGATCATGCTCCACTGAGTTTTGTTATTTTGCAAAACAAAAACAAAGCCAGCTTCTATTCTATGGGATTTTGCATCAAAGGTACTATGTGCTTAATGCTGTGACATGTATGCCTAAGAGAATAAGGGTTTTTCATCAATCATTATTGCAAATGCTGGTTAAGTGAAGGTAGAATCTGGAGATGTTAAGTGTGTTCATATTGCATGTATATCTTAAACACAATTTGACTCCTCTTTTACTCTCAGTACATGCTGATGAGAACACAAGACCCTGATGATGGTGTGGCGCTGGAAGCCTGCGAGTTTTGGTTGTCTTTAGCAGAACAGCCCATCTGTAAGGAGGTCCTTGCTCCACATATAGAGAGACTGGTCCCAGTTCTGGTCCGTGGCATGAAGTACTCGGAAATTGACATTATCTTATTAAAGGTACACTATTTGTTAAATATGTTTTCAGACCTCTGTGTGTGTGTGTGTGTGTGTGTGTGTGTGTGTGTGTGTGTGAGAGAGAGAGAGAGAGAGAGAGAGAGAGAGAGAGAGAGAGAGAGAGAGAGAGAGAGAGAGAGAGAGAGAGAGAGAGAGAGAGAGAGAGAGAGAGAGAGAGAGAGAGAGAGAGAGAGAGAGAGAGAGAGAGAGAGAGAGAGAGAGAGAGAGAGAGAGAGAGAGAGAGAGAGAGTGTGTGTGTGTGTGTGTGTGTGTGTGTGTACTGGCCTTATTTTGCAGTATATGTTTATAATGATGTATTCAATTAATAAAAGCATGGGTATTGCATTTTGTGTCAAAAAGTATGTTGAAAAGCTTAAACAGAAATAGGGATGATGATAGGTCTTAGAAATGCTGTGAGATTTGTGGACTTCTCCCTCATCATGTCTGATTTATGATTATTTGTGTTATGTAGTGAAAGTGTGAGACCTATATTGTATATTTGTTGATATTTTGTGAACATTCAGGGTGATGTGGAAGAAGATGAATTAATACCAGATAAGGAATCAGATATCAAACCTAGGTTTCACAAGTCCAAAACCCACAGTCAGAAACACTTAGAGGGAGAAGAGGTCAGAAATGGGGTGAGTATATTTGTGGAGAATTAATACATAATGTGATTAAAGAAGAAGGGATAGGAATTTTTGTAAAACTGGTGACAAGAATAGTGTCGGAGCTTGTATGTGTATACATTTTCTTTGCTCTGAAAATTAAGTCATAATTTTCATTTATTAGAAGCTTATCTTGAACTGAAGTTGTGTTTGGATGACCGCTATGGAGTAAATATTATGTTGACAGAAGCGTACCCCATGAATTTTACCTTAGTCAACATTAAAGTTGAAAGAGTATTTATAAAAATAAATTTCACAGGGTCATGTTCATGTAATTTTATTGAAAGTATGTGGAGATATCTAATGTAGACTTACTTAACCTCTATCAACACCAGTGTTGCAGATCATTCAGACACACAAACCCCCATCCACACCCACACATTTTGAGACACAGCAAACAGCACATCAGATTAGAAGTCAATAAAATCAAACCATGCTGTATATAGTACTGTGTCAATTGTTTTTGACACTCTAACAGCCAAGTAGGAACCCTTGTTAAAATCTGATGCTGAGCTGGAAACAGTTAGTGTCTGTGAAGTGTTTGAGTCTTGCTATGTAGACGCTTAACCTTGCACTTACATGTACTGATTTGATGTAAGGTCTAATTCATCTCACACAGGAGTCCTCCCCGTCTCCACCCTGGAGCCCGACCATTGAATTGTCCCGTGTTTTGAGGAAAACCAAGTATATGGTACAGGTCCAGCTTGAGTATTGATGGCAAATTGTAGTGTTCTTTAAAGTTCTACATTCATGCAGTCCAAGAAAATTGATTGAACTTACTGGTGTTGATATTTTCAGAGACATGTTATTTTGTGCATACATGGTCACTTTTTTGTTTTTGATTGCTTTTACTGCGCTTTGTGTCATTTATATTTTGAAGTGTTAAATTGGTATTTTTATTTGACTGGGATTTGTTCGTTTTTAGCTCTGCTGACTTGTCAGTCAGCAGAGCTTATAGAATCCGTTTGTGTCCGTCTGTCCGTCCGTCTGTTTGTCGTTAGACTTTTTATATTTTCGACTTCTTCTCAAAAACTGCTACATAGAATGTTTTGATTTTGCACATGGATGATCCCCAGGTGGACCTCTACCAAGTTTGCGAAGGAGATGATGATGCAATAATTTTTCTATTTTTTATGAATTTTTTTAATTTATTTTTTGAAAAAAAAAAATTCATATTAAGGACTACGAAGCCAATTGCTTTGATATTGCACATAGGGTCATCAGGGGTCAACTAGTTCTTATTTTGGCCACCAGGTGGCGCTGTGATTTTTTTTCTATTTTTTTATGAATTATTGCTTGGTAAGGCTATTTTCGACTTCTTCTCCAGAACGGCTGAACAGAATTGCTTAAAATTTTATCCGAAGATAGTTGGACATTAGACAATGAAAGTTTGCGAAAATAATATGGATATAATTTTAGGCAAAGTTATGGGGTATCAAACTTTGCAACTGTAAGGAAGTGCTGCAGCTGTATATATATATATGTATATATGGCAATACAGTGCATATATTATATTACACTATTGTATTTACCCTTTTGACTTCTTCTCAAAAACCGCTGTATGGAATGTTTTAATTTTGCACATGGATGTTGCCCAGGTCAACCTCTACCAAGTTTGCGAAGGAGATGATGATGCAATAATTTTTCTATTTTTAATGAATTTTTAAATTTATTTTTTGAAAAAAAAAAAAAATTTCTTCATCTCAAGAACTACCTGATATTGCACATAGGGTCATCTGGGGTCGACTAGTTCTCATTTTGGCCACCAGGTGGCGCTGCGATTTTTTCCTATTTTTTTAATGAATTTTTGCGTGTTAAGGCTATTTTCGACTTCTTCTCCAGAACAGCATGATAGAATTGCCTAAAATTTTATCAAAATATAGTTGGACATTAGACAATGAAAGTCTGCGAAAATAATGTGGATATGTTAATTTTTGACAAAGTTATGCGATATCAGACTTTGTGACTGTAAGTGAGTGCTGCCACTGTGCACCGGCAGCCATTGAAACAGCAAGGTATGTCAATTGATAATACATGTACTACCATCAGCAGAGCTTATAGAATCCGTTTGCGTCTGTCTTCCATCTGTCCGTCCGTCCTTCCGCAAAATTTATTTTAAGGACAAACTTTGCTACCACTCTACATACATGTATATAGCTGTACAAATCTAGACTGCTGTCCATGTGTTCCAATACTGTAAAAGAAGATCCCAGTCAGCAGAGCACAGGATAATCATGATCCTCTTGTTAAAGCTTTTACATCTTTAAATGCGTTTTGAAACATTTATTTGAATTTGTGTCTTGCAGTATATCCAATATATTTATCAAAGTTCTGGCACAAGTTACCACTTCCAAGTGACAGTTGACTTCTGTTTACCAGACAAAGCTACATTTGTCCATGCCAGTATATTTTATCATTCCATTTCTTTCAGTTTTGAAGGTGAAATATTTGTTTATATTCGTATGTCAAAAGGAAGTAAACTGAATGATGGGATTCAAATGTAAATTGAGATAAATTTCTAAAGTAAAAGTACAATTGTAGAAAATCAAAGCTTGTCACCTTTGGACTAGCCCCCAAAGCCATCCACAAGCGTACTGAAAAATGTCAAAAGTACTTTGCAACAATGTATCATATGGTTATTTATGTACATTATTTTTAAATGTATGTTAATGGCATCATCACTGTTTTTCCCCCCTCACAGAATGATTCAGATTATTCAGATGAAGAAATGGATGATGATGATGCTCTGTCAGATTGGAATCTCAGTAAGTGAAAAGTTGTGTACATGTGCTGTCAATCCAGTCCTGCAGTGATGTTCCCTCCATTAGATCTGACAGCCCCTTTGGTCAGATAATTTTGTGTGACCAAAATCAGATAAAGCATGTATGGAGATTAAACTTGTGACCCAGGTACCTAATAGCTGACAGGAAGGGTCCCATATTTCGTGGGTTCCCAAATAACTGATAGTTTTGGATTAGGAGAAGTAGTGAGTAGTGTGTCAGTTCAGCAAGTAGTCTGATATCACTGGGTACCTCTTTTTATTTTTTCTCAAATGGGATTTTAAGTATCTAACAAGGTAACAATCAACTCGTCAGATTTCTTGGTCACTATGAACTAATTGAGATGGGGGTGGGGGAGATGCATATCAGTCTATTTGTGTATGAACACTTCTTGTATGTGTAATAGTCAAACACAGAGAGGCATTTATGATAGTTACCAAGCTGTAAAGGTAGCATTGATGTAAAATACAGATCAATGACGGGCTATCAAAACCTGCTCTGGATGCAATAATAAAGCAAGAAGAGGCATTTCTGGTAGTTTCCAAACAGTAATAGTGTGATTTGATTTGATTTTATTTTATTTGGTGCAAGCCAATACATATAAAAAGAATACATCGAGATAAAATCATGATATAACAAAATAAAGATATAAGGATACAAACTAAAATGACAATAATCACATAGGTACTTCACAGAGAACATAATACATGTGTTACAAAATGTGTAGCATTGATCTAAATACATATCAATAATAGGCTCCTGAATTTCACTTGTTTGTATCAGGAAAGTGCTCTGCAGCCGCGCTGGATGTCCTTGCCAATGTGTTCCGTGAAAGTCTGCTGCCCTTCCTGCTTCCTATCTTGAAGGAAACTCTCTTCCATCAGGAATGGGAAATTAAAGAGTCAGGAATTCTGGTGCTGGGAGCTATTGCTGAAGGTATGCACTGGGATGTGTGCTCAATATTAGCAATTAACACAGCCACTGATTTACTAAACTTGCGTGAAAAGTAGAAACGATACAATGAGATTGTGTTAGGTGCATAAGGTCACACTTTGAGGCATGATGACAGCTTTTCGCTTTGGATTGATGTGACCAATGGCATGTATTTGTATTATCATATTTTACCCTGAGATTGTAGATAGAATTTGCAGCTTCACTTTCCTCACTCTAAACATTTGTATAACTGGTATGACATGATTTTATATAAATCAGACTAAAAGTGACACACAGACATAACATGAAAGTTTCAGAGCAAATGAAATATCAGAGAATGTGTCAGTATCTTCATGGTGATTAACAAATGTCTGACAGAGTGAGCAGCAGGAGCCAATGGGAAGAAGCAGCTGCTCCATCAACCATGAAAACTGTTTTTTCTTTAGAATTTGTGACCATGCAGTTTATATCAGTAAACTGATGAGCATACTGTAACTTGCGTAGTGATCTGTCTTTTGGACTGTTGGATGTGTTGAGAACCCTTGAGTACTTGATTAGAATTGCTGCATGGTTATGCTGCTCTGCATTAGCATAATCGTACACCTATGATAACCTTGGTGATTTCTTTGGAACAAATCATTTAGATCAAGCCAGACTCAATCTGCAAGTCAGGGGAATTTATTGATTTTTTCTTTGGGTAAAGAAGCAATTCATGTATGTGCCTTTCCTTCCATTTATAGGTTGTATGACTGGAATGGTTCCTCATCTACCAGAGTTAATACCTTACCTGATTGGCTGCTTGTCTGATAAGAAGGCCTTGGTGCGTTCCATAACATGCTGGACACTGAGCCGCTATGCACACTGGGTGGTGGGTCAACCCCATGAACAGTATCTGAAACCACTGATGACTGAGGTAAACCACAAATTATCTAGATTGGGAGGTTCTTTGATAAACTTAAACTGGATTAAAATTTAATTTTGCCTCTTGTGTATGTAGCGAAAACATAACTGAGTAATTGATTTATTCTGAGACCGCAAGCAATGCATGTAGCAGCTGTACACACTTGCCTCGAGTAGACGAGTCCACATATGCTAACAGTTCATTTGATGAGCAATAATCAGTGGTAAGCATCCTATTACAGACTTCACAAAGATTCATCAGGATGTCATTTATGTCAAAGTTACGCAGCCTTGTGGCCAGTTTCCTGATTGATTAATTGAAGAGGATGTTCCTTTCAGCTGTTGAAACGGGTACTAGATGCCAACAAGAGAGTACAGGAAGCTGCCTGTTCAGCCTTTGCCACCTTAGAAGAAGAAGCCTGTACAGAACTTGTACCGTACCTTGGCTTTATCCTGGAGACTCTTGTTTTTGCATTTGGAAAATACCAGGTGAGTTTTTTTAAGTGAGGATCAGTACAGTTGATACAGAGCTGAGAGCACAACAGTAATCATGTTACAGGGCACCTAGCTCACGGCTCTGCAATTTATTTTAATCTGCTGTAGTCCTCAGGGCTAGTAGTTTTGGCATTTACTTGCTGTCCATTCAGATTCGCTTGTTCATCTATACAAATCTCATTTAAAAAAAAAACAAAATTTCTGGCTTGCCCCAAGGGCTATTGCTTTGAGATTTTGACCTACCCTGACTGGAATTAGACTTGACTGGCTGATGTTCAAATTGTAGAGCCCCGAAACATGTGAATCGTAGAGCCCTGCCTAAGTGTTACATATGTATATGTATATGTATATGTATATACACACACACACACACACACACACACACACACATACTGTTGTGGAAGGAATGATGTTAATTTTATGCTGGGGATCCATCGTGACCGTTAGCATGTATTCGTACTGTCTGACCTTCAAACATTAAATTAATTTCATATGTTAACCTTTCAAAATAGATTAAGGTCATTGTTCTGTGTGCATTTTTTTAATTCACCCTCATCGTTTTTCTATTGCAGCATAAAAACTTGTTGATTTTGTATGATGCAATTGGAACCTTAGCTGACTCTGTAGGACATCATTTAAACAAACCGGTAAGTATATGGTCTGTTGTTGACATATGAATTAAAAAGGCCAAAAAAGGGCATCTGTGAAGTTATGATGTGTCAAACAAAATTTTTATGCACAATAGAGGGCTTCTTGCACGATTTGAAAAATATTGTGTTTATTTGATCGTAGAATATATCTTGTAAAAAAAGGAAAAGGGCACTGTGTGATGAACTCTTTGAACTCTCTCACTGAGATGCTGTCTGAAGACAAACAAAGGAGCTGAGAGTGCTGCAAATTTGTTCTGCTGTCTAAAGGATTAACTATGCTTGTATGTCGGTTTGATATGAATTTGTAAGATGGAATATGGTCAATCAGTATTGCTGGAATAATCAGAGATTCAAAAATTGTGCTGATGACAATTTTGGGGGACTAATAGCACACATTTTTATCTTTATCAAGCAATTGTTTAAGTTTTTGTTGACAGAATAAATAAATTACTGTTGAATGTCCCGTGTTCTTCTCCCCAACATGTTAGAATTTGTAACATTTTTGGTATGATATTAACCATTTATCACAACACCAATTTTCTGAGTGACATTTTATGTCATTCAATCGTAGTATTTTTTGTTTGGGTTATTTATATGAATAAATGTATTACATTTATTTCATAGGAATACATCAATTTGTTGATGCCGCCACTCATACAGAAATGGAACATCTTGAAGGATGAAGATAAGGACCTGTTCCCATTGTTAGAGGTAAGTTGATGGCCACAAAGTGCAAGAATTTTGGATACACTACATATTTTGCCTCTTGAGGAAGATTTGTGTCAGCTTATCAATATATAGCAAGTGCACTGCATGATGAAAACATTGAACTCTCTCACTGACATATACCTGAAGTGAACAGACAAACTGACAGTGCCTAGATGTAATAAAAGATGGAGAGTAAATTAGAACCACGTGAAGACTGCTCTTACAATTTGCAGGTTTCATAATTCATGAGCATTGTCATTACATTGACTTTCTTGTTTCAGGTGTATCAGTGCATATATATGTTTGTGTACAGAGTTCAAATGCTTACATTGTCCTTTTCTGTTGTAGTGTTTGTCCAGTGTAGCAACAGCACTGCAGTCTGGCTTTCTGCCCTACTGCGAACCAGTGTTTAAGCGCTGCCTGTCCCTGATTGAGCAGACCCTTAACCAGCATTATGTAAGTGTAGTTCTTCGTGTTGCATACAATATTTAGTTGTTTCTCTTATAGACAGGCTAAAAGTAAAAGCAATTAGGAAATTTTCTGTATGTTTATGTTCTGAATAGTGCATTATGTTGTGCACTATAATTAAAAGGATCTACAGTCTATGCTTTGAATATACAGCAGGTTTAATTCATACTGAGGAAAGGGAAAAAACACTGCAATGTATTGATAATTCCAGTAGAACCTCTTATTCTTCAGAACTCCCGTAGAAAGAGTATTATAGTTTGTAGACACACTCTAGTGGGGTGTGATATTGTGCACGTTACTGTAGGCCAATCTTCAAAACCCTGAACAGTACGAGGCGCCAGACAAGGATTTCATGATTGTGGCTCTGGACCTGCTGAGTGGGCTGGCTGAGGGGCTGGAGCACCACATTGAGGGTTTGGTCGCCAGCAGCAACATCCTCAAGCTTCTCTACCAGTGTATGCAGGTGGGTAATGGCTGATTTTCTTTCAACTCCCAGAGTATGCAGGCAGATAAAAAGTGTGAAAGTTTTCTCTTTCCCCCAGAGAATTTCTCCTGACATTGGTTCTCTGGCGATCTATAACATATTTATTCCAATAGTGGCATGCTGTGCTAATGCCAAGATTTCCTGGAGTAGACATGGTTTTCATGGAGTTTTGTGATAATGATATAGTATAAGTATCTTTTTGTTCAGAACCACTTCCTAGTAGTCATTACCCTATTGCATTGTCCGAACTCTTTACTCTCCATAAGCTAACATGTCACTGTCTAACCTATCTACATATGGAAGTACTATAGTCCATATTGCACACCTTCCTCTGTAGAATTTCGACATAGGCTGTATCAGCCTAAATAAATTAAAGGGTCTTTGGTGGGTAACTACTCAGAACGTATTTCGGAGCCCATACCTGTACATGTCTGTCAGAGTAGCAGCTCCTTGTCTAAGCCAAATATTCACCAAGAACAACCTACATAATAATGGATAAATATGAACGTGGCAAATGATGAATTAGCTAAATACGTGAAGTTTTCCTCATAAAATGCAGAGCTTTATTATGAATGAAAAATACCCGTCAAACCAAACATAATTACTAAATTTGTATAGTACAAGTTCAGATAGGAAATATTTGCCTTATTCCTGAACCAGTATGTATCCTTTCTAGCTGGGTAGATTATCTTAGTTAAACCACCTGCCAGTGTATAACTGAAGTAGATATGTCTCTATTTACAATACCGCAAGCAATTACACTTATTATAGAATCTAAATAGCATAAAATAACAACAATGAACCCTCTTCTTTCATCAGAAGCAGTTAATTTTTGAAAAAATTGAAAAATTGTGAATTTTTAATAAAACCCTTCAGATTAAAAGTAGGGTGTGTGCTTCTGCTAGGGCGTGTGCAACAGCTGGAATGAATACAGTAGTATAGTCATGGCCTGACGTGAAGGTTTATATGTACTTGTCCAAGAGCTGTGTTTTTTTCAGTTTTTGAACATATAAAGGGTCAAATCTCCACATCTTACAACCATAATAGGATTTATTTATTTATTATGTATTCAAGCCCAGAACTTGGGTAGGATTGTGTCAGGGTCACCTTTTGACCTGATCATCAGGGTCTTAGAGTGATTTACAAAATCAGTTTAATTTACTTGAGATAACTTTTGAATAATGTGACAGTGTTTTTAAATTCATCCTTTGATTAGAATACATTTAGTATCATCAACTCAACTATCATTGGAGTACAAAGTATGTACAAAGTCTTAAAGCGCAGAAGTATTGGTTACCTGCTCAGATAGACCTTTGACTACCTCCCCTCCTGTTATGACTGGGGGGAGGGCAGACTGTGTTCAGCACTGGAGGATCAATTAAAAAAGAGGAAGGATGCCACACAAATTGAATTCAAGAATTTTTATGTAAAGACTGTCCAGACTGGGTCAGTAGAACAGGAGTTACAGTAGTTCAAAATATCACATTTATTGTAAATGTGTGGGCGTGAGGCTGCCATTTTTGCAGCAGTGATGACACAGCAGCCTTTCATGGCAGGTCTCTTAAATTTTGACAATTAAACCTTGGTGGACTGCATTCAAAACTGTAACCAGAAACACCAAAACAGTAACATAGCACAACTGTAACTGGAAACACCAAAAACAATAACATAGCACAACTGTAACTGGAAACACCAAAACAATAACATAGCACAAATGTAACCAGAGACACCAAAACAATAACATAGCACAACTGTAACCAGAAACACCAAAACAATAACATAGCACAACTGTAACCAGGAACACCAAAACAATAACAGCACAACTAACCAGAAACACCAAAATAATAACATAGCACAACTGTAACTGGAAACACCAAAACAATAACATAGCACAGCTGTAACCAGAAACACCAAAACAATAACAGCATAACTGTAACCAGAAACACCAAAACAATAACAGCACAACTAACCAGAAACACCAAAACAATAACAGCACAACTAACCAGAAACACCAAAATCATAACATAGCACAGCTGTAACCAGAAACACCAAAACAATAACAGCACAACTAACCAGAAACACCAAAATAATAACATAGCACAGCTGTAACCAGAAACACCCAAGACCATGAATCAATAAGACAATTTGATGGAAGATTTAATATTCACCAGAAATATTCAGAATTTGCATGGAGGACAATACTGTTGCATTATACAATTTGATATTTGGCCAAGATGGCTTATGCCAGAGTTCAAAGTGTAACAACACAGCATTTCATTTGGTCATAACTTTTGTACTACTGAACTAACTTGCATTATGTTTACCTCAAAATATGATTTTCAGCAGACGTCATGACAAATCAAGTTTCTTGTCAGGTTTACTTCAGTGTTAACCTGATTCCAAAAGTCATAAGGCACATATATTGGTATATTTATTATTTAAATGATAACTGGCGTACTTTGTGGGCTAAAATGTTGCAGTTGCATATCCTGGTGCTGATGGCTTCCTGTTAGGGCCAGTTTGAAACTGCACATTGGTAATTTAGAGCTAAATCCTGAGGTCATTTGGTTATATAAGTGACCAGGTTTCATGTGATAACTTGAGAACTTTGTAAACTAAGGGTTCAGTGGTGCATATGACCATGGTTCACTGTAAGTGCAAGGTTTGGAGTGTATCTCGGTGATCATGCTCTAATTCTTAAGGTCTGGGGTATAAGTGTCTTGATGTTTTTGTTTTTTAAACTTGAAACTTGGTTTCCCTGCGGCTGGGATTGAGTACTTGGATCAAGTTGCTGGTCCAGTGTTAGGTTAGCATGGTGTGCAAGGGAGTGTGACCTTATTGCCAAGGTCACAAGTCGCCAGGAAGTATTGGTGCACATGAATCAACTGTCTGCCTTTGCACTTCATATCTTGCTGAGGGAGAGGCATATGACATGGGTAACATTTCGTTGCATTGATATTTAAGTCCAAATTGTAGAGATCAATATCATTTGACTGCACTCACACATAGTACTATTTATGCCAGGAGTAATCAGTCTGTGCAAGGTCAGCTGTACACATTGCTGTCACAGTCCTCTGGTCAATTGTCCTGTCATAAAGTTTATAGGTCCTTGACATCAAGGCTTGCCTTAATGCAGAGCCCTGACATCACCTTTTGTTTGTGTTGCATTTGATTGTGGATCAATACAAATGGCTTATGGGTTTGGTGGAATTCGCCTTTTTTTATGTCCGTATCAATGTCTGGACAAATGTCAGTATAGTATTTTTCAGCAAATAAAACAAGATTTATATACAAGGCATAATAGAAATAGAGAATTTTACATGGCTGAGGGTGAGTTACTATTTTTTTCTCACACGAGGGATCGTTGTTTGTGGGGGAAATAAAGAGAGACCGCAGGTCACGTCTGATTTTCCACACCGACAACAATCTTGAGTGAGGGAAAAGTAGTGACTCACTCTCCAGCCATGTAAGATTTTGTTTATTCTATGTTTGATTTGGGTATTCATCGCAATTTTTAAAGATTCCCTAGGCTTACTTTCAATGTCGACCTGATGTGTCGTGTTTGTTTACCTTCCTCACAGTGATTCCACGTCACAAGTGACTTACAATCAAACATTGTTTGCGCCCATTTGATTTTGTCTAAATGTCAATGCATCACCTCAATGATGCAAGCGCATCACAATTAACTTGTAACAATGTTTAGGTCATGTGATCTACAGTGAATTATTACTTTCGAATTTCACTCTGGAAAATTGTAATTCACTCTCAAACATAGAATAAATCTATATTATGAGTATGTGGAAGGGCCATTTTGTATTTCACGCCAGAACTAAGTAACATATTTCCCCGTTGCAATGGAATGGACATAGATAAGTTCACAGATATACCTGATATATTTAAAGCTGATATTTAGCCTGTTGGAAGCTGTAAGAATAGTGTTTATAACTGTTTCTTGTCTTCTGTAGGACCCTATGCCAGAAGTGCGACAGAGTTCCTTTGCTCTGTTGGGTGATCTTACAAAAGCATGTTTTCAACATGTCAAGCCATTCATTGGTAAGTATGGTATTGTTTATAGTTAAAGAAACAGACATAGAAACTGGTTTACTGGAACTATTGCAACTGGAGAAAAAAAAGAATACTTATGTGCATGTGTGATGAAAAATGAACTCTCTTTCTGAGTGTCATTGATGTGTGTGTATATATATGTATATATATATATTCTAACATGCTACATGTAAATATAATCATTGTGCTCTACAGTACCGTCTGTATTTGATATCTCAATCTAAATAAGATGATGAATATGGATATCACCGTCATCTGTCACAGTACTGGAGCACTTCTTTTAGATGTATTACTGTGTGACAAAAATCAATAAAAATGATACTGTCATCAGTTATGTATGCAGGACCAGGCATACCACCTCCAGTGGTTTCTATGCTGTGTATTTGAAAGTAAATGGATCAGCTTCAAATCTGTGTCTCCATCTTGTCTTTTTGGGAACATTTTTCACACAAGTGCAAGATGTATGACATAATGGGAATTGAGCACTGTGCAGTCATCCTGCTGGAGGCATATTTGTGTGACAGATGTGCCTGTTGTGTTTTAATCTTTCAGAGTGAATGCTGTGTGACCTTGCAACAGAAATGCTTTTTAACACAGAGGACTTATTTTTGTAGGTGACTTCATGCCCATTCTTGGATCAAACCTGAACCCTGAATTTATATCTGTGTGTAACAATGCAACATGGGCCATAGGAGAAATCTCCATTCAGATGGGTAAGTAAAGCAAAAAAATTAAGGAAAATAACATGGCCAAAAAGGTACATGTAGTGACAATGATACAGTAGCGATGGGTTGATAAATTTATTAAAGACTGCAAAGTTATTGTGTGTGGCACTTTAAAAATAAATAAGTAACAAATTAGTCTGTTGATGGTTATGTATAGTGCAGAAAGGTAATGCGCCAACCACAATCAATTATAGCAAAAAAAAGACCGTTCTGTGTGTTGAAACTAGTGCTCTGTAGAATTTTCTTGAAAAGCATATCCCAGCAATTCCATCAACACCTGACTTGCATGTCAGGAATTCTGGTATACATGTAGGATAGCATACCAAAATAACTGATAATCATTGGCACTAGATGCTTCAATTTAAGATTATTGTCTTAGACACACAACGGAAAAGTAACTATATATTTTGTGCATAGTTGATGTGTAAAATTGTATATTTGGTATAAATACATTAAGTTAAGTAAAGCATGATATTTTGATTTTATATGAAGGAAATTGTTTTTTTTAGTTTGTTGAAGAAAATTTACAACGATGTCTTTATATTTCACAGGGTCAGACATGCAGCCCCATATACAAATGGTCCTCGGCCAGCTCATAGAAATCATAAATCGACCCAACACCCCAAAAACTTTGTTGGAAAATACAGGTATGTATTGTTTCTTGACTGCCTGGAGGTTCAGATTTCCATGCTTATTTCCCAGGGAAGTTAACCAAGCAGCTACATCAGCTTGGTGTTACTTGATTTTGTGACCCAAAATTAGCCTCGGTGCTGGTAACCAGGACAGAAAGCTGTGTAGTGTCACTTCCGATTCAGGCAGTCTTGTGTTGCACAGTGCACATTGTTGGGATTTTTAGGAATACAAAAATGTTACTGCTCTGTGCATGAGTTGGTAGAATACCTGGCTAGCAGCATGTGACAAAAGCTCTGTTCGTCCACAATATGTGGCAACCTTCTATTAACCTGTACATGTAATGTTTGGTAGAGATAGTCATTACTTTTACAGTTGAACAATCCGATGCTTGTAATACATGTTGTGTTTATTTCACTTCTTTCTTGGCAAAACTTAAACATCAATTGTTTACACAGTCCTCCCTGTAATGTAACTACATACTGTTACCTTATGCCCGGAAACAAAACATTGAAGACTGCAAAAACTTCCTCTCCACTGTACCCTTCCCACCCACCCTCACCCCACCCCCCGAAAAATTAAAAGTAAATAAAAAACAAATTTAAATGTTGACATAAGATGTAGAAGACCAGAGGAATAAAAGTATATTGTTACATGGAAATGTACCAAGCTGAGTTTATCAGTAAGGCGTGGCCAGATTGTGAAGCTGACCTTGGAAAATCCAAAGTGTGTGGGCTGATGAATTTGAAGCTGACATGTACACCACACTGAGGCTAATTTTGTGCAAGATCCATACATTTTCCCACAGCTTGAAAGCCTAGGGTTTATGTTGACTTGTGGTATGAATGCTCTGATTACATAGAAAGCACTTTGCTGTGGCTTATTTAGGGCACTGATTCTGAATGTAGAAGTTGTCCGTATGACCACAAAGCTAAAGACATGGGACAGAAAAGCTTCAAAGATGTATCACATACTTCCAAATCATTAGACTCACGTGACCCTTTCCTTAGGACAGAGTTGACCGCTTTCCTTGGTGTGTGTTGGGTGTCCAGCGTTCATTATATGACGATGAAGGGTCTGGACCAAGGGCATGTTATTCTGGTAGTCTTATTTACAGTTTTCATTCAAAACTCTTCCTTTCATTATCCCCCACCCACTAAAGTGGACAATTGAGAGACAAGACAGTATTTTATTTGGTTATTTTTTATTTATTGTAGACTGTTAGTATCAGAGGCAGCTGGTGTCACATCACCATTTGGTACACTGTGTGTTACTGGTACACCCCTTTTTGTAGAAAAACAGGGAATTACTGTTATTGTGTTGCAAAATACTGGGAAAAAAGTGAAACTGTCATACAGTGGACAAATCTCTCTTACACTAAGGTGGGTCTTGCATATATCCAGCCGTGTAAAAAATTTATCATGCATCTGTAGATGCATATTGTGTTTAGTAAAATTTTGCTGACTCAGCAAACATCACATCTTGGCTTTTATCTTGGTTCTGATGGATCCAAGGTCCATGTTACTATTAAACAGTAATAGGAAAAAGTGTGGGGTTTCTTTTTGTGTTATTCATTTTGACCTCTGTGACCTTGAAAGGTGAAATGAAAGGTTAAACTGACATTGGCTTACGGTGATGGACCCTAGACTCATAGTTACTGGTAAACAATAGAAAAATTAGCCATGTGGTTTCTCTTGGCATTTTTTATTTTGACCTTCAGTGACCTTGACAGGTCAAAGTAAGGGTCAAACTGTAAAATTGGTTTATATCTTGGTAGTGATAGTGGTGGAGGTATGAGCTAAGGTCCTATGTTAGTATTGAACGTTAATAGAATTAGTTGGACATTCAACAGTGTTGAACTATTGTCACAGGGTGCGATACACACAGCTATAGTGCCGAGATTCAGTCCTGATTGTTCGTAATTTTGTACAATTTATTTATGAACTTGTATTCAAAGTTACTGCACAGTCAGATCATAAACTAGTAAATTTGCAGGTATATATTTTATACAGTTTGAAGTTCAGTAGAGCAGTAATGACATTAACAGTTGCTTAATTACTGATGGTGTGAAACACAAGCCAGTGGGTTGTTACCCAACACACGGGGAGGGTAAATATGGCAGGGCGAATCGTTGAGGCGATGAGTGTGCTTGCTCACTCCTGTTGATTAAACAGACAAAATGTCGAAGTTGTTTACTCATTAAATGACAAGAGAAATATACAATCAGCGATGAATGTAAATGTGTATAGCAATATGGAAAATCCAATATGCAGTTCAGTCACTATATACATTAAGCATACGACCCATGCTATACGAATTTTTGTCTGTATGGCTGACCATACAAGAGAACAAGAGAAGGCAGGACCTTGGCTCAGTCCATGATTATAGTTCTGCTCCCTTCTTCCAACTGTCCACTTCTGTTGTGTTTTACCCTTAAAGGTTATTATGCACCCTCATATGTTTTTTTTTTTATTTGTTTTTTTGTCTTTATGTGAGAGCACAGTAGATAACTGTCTAAAACTAGTGGTTGAGACATGGTAGGTGTGCAGTACAAGTGGTCATGTTGGGATGGGGGGAGGGGGGATGGGTAAGTGGCCTTCTTCATAAATTCATAAACTGATACAAGCAAATTTTTGAAGAGCTGTTTCTTGGGATGTACAGCTGAGTTAAATTTGTACAACAGTTCGACTGTAGATGAAAGGTGTGCAATAAGTAGCATTATTGTACATGCCTGTTGATCCTCTATCAATAAGAAAAGGTCATGAAGTAGCCTCAGACCTTGATTGGGTTGTTTGCAGAAACAGCAGTCAGGTAAACCTTGCATCTAGCTATGCACTGGCATTGTATTTGACCAAGTGTCCTTCAAGTCATTTGCAAAATTCATTAAACATCCTTGGTAACAGTCGCCATTTTGAAACTTTTTGGCATGGAAAGTAGTTAGCTTCAGCAGTAATTTGTTATTCAGAAAACTAAGTGAAAACACAGAGATAACATGTGACTACCAGGTACTTTTGGTCTGAGGGAAAGGGTCACGTGTTGGGAGGATTGTTAGTGGGTTTCCATTTCTGGATTCTTTATATTTATGTATTATTGTTCCACTGTTGCACTGTACACTGGTGGGGAATGTCCAGTTTGGTAATGACTACATTCATCAAAGATCTCTAGAATACTATTAGACTTCACAGACCCAGGATTGCCTGCCTGCTATGTGGGTGCAGCATTCATCACTGTCAGAATCGTCCATGATTATTATAGTTTATAATGGAAAAAGTAGACCCCATTGATACATTGAATGGTCTGGATCATGGGATGTGTTATAATCTGTTATTGCCAGTATGAGCTACAGCTGAAGTAGCTGGACGGGGTGTGGGATAACCCTGTGGTAACGAGGGATCAGTAAGGGGCTGACGTTGAACTGGTTTCAAGGCCTCAGAACTATGTGGCTATTGCTAGTGGAAGTGCCGTACATGTGCAAGGGGTGGCGGGTATGTTCTCGGGGCTCTTGCAGGACTCTGGAATGTTTAATTCATTCTAAACATGACGCACTGCATATTGCGTGCCAAGTTGCACCAGGCAATGTCCATTTTGTTTGTCCACAACTTTGGTAGTATGTGATAGATGTAATGTACTGGTTGAGCAAGTACTCTCTCTGCTGTCCTTTCTTCTCCCTGTCGCTGCAACAATGTGCTTGGCATTACTTCCTACACATTCTCAGATGTGGTCAAATTACCAGATCCATGTATATTGTTTAATGTATGTATGATTTGCAATATCAACCATGATGTCATGTTTCTTGTTACAGATGTTTGATTTGGTTGTATTGCTTTTAACCCTATATCCACCTTGGAAAATCTCACTTCACAGTAAAATTTAAATTTTGAATAAATTATATTTCATTTAAAGAATGCAGAAAAACTGGTATGTTGTTCAGCATCATGAACATTGTAATCATTCCGATTTCTCTTATTTTTGTACAAGTAAGTTAATGCAAAAGTGGAAGGGTTAAAGGTCCATGTGTTCATTGAGCCTTTCCCACAAATCTATAGCTTTATATGGCATTCTCAGTTACCGGCTATCTGTTATGTATGGCATGACAATCTTTTCAGCTATCTGCAGAATTTCTTTGCCTGAAAATGGAAAAATAGAATTGAACTGGAATCTGAAACTCAAACACATACATTCAAATTTTCTTTATTGTGTGTGTTTTTTTGTTTTTTGTTTTTAATTTTAAAATTTGCTGAAATTTTCTTTTTCTTTGTTTTCATCAATTTTTCTAGTAGTTTCAGTTGACATGAGTAAAATTATTATCATATCTTCAAGTTGACACTGTATGTTATGGATGAAATTGAGGTCCATATAAAAACTGATACACACTTCAAAGAGCAGTAAATTCCACTAAAAAGTAACTTACCATGGGAATTTTTGTATTCAGTTTAGTCCGAAAAGGTTGAATCGACTCAGAATGCCATGTCACATATTTGAATGTGTAGTATGAATCTCTAGAATCAATAAATCACAATTAATTGGGAACGAATGGCCTCGTGATTTATATATATATATTTATATATGTTGCACAGAATATTGGACAGCACAAAGATATTTTGATATTTGCATATTGTTCCTTATCTGCATGTGTTCTGGCCAGTGGATGGTCATCCTATTTGGTCTTTGCCTCCATACCACCATCACACATTTACATGTAGATGCTTATACAAATTCAAGCTCCTACTGTTGCACTTAAAAAAACTCTTGTGATACCATTGAAGGTGATAATTATTTTTCTTGCTATTTTCTTACATTTTGTCATGCAAATGAGGATGTATGCATGCATATGACTGCAGTAATTGTTCTTGGAAGTTCCCACTGAAATCACAGGCATCCTTGGAATGTGAAACTATAATTTAAAAAGGAGATGATAAGTGGATTGTTACTTTATTTAAATCAGATTCTTACTGAAATCTCCATTTTACCTCAACTTGCACATTTCACTCGCTATTTGAATGTTCATAGCCTATTTGTATGCAGCAAGTGGGTCTATTATAAAAAGTGATTTCAGAGGGGACAAAGTCTTTTTTCATGCCAGTATTGCTGGGATGGGGAAAGATATCTTACTTGATTGTGCAGAAATGATTTAGAGGTATAATTATGGACTTAATTCCCATGAACACAGCATTATTACAACATATTTTACCAGAATTTGGGAAAAATTAATTCTACGAAAATGAAATTGTTGATCACATGATGCAACTTCAAATGCATCGTGATCAAAGAGAAAATATTTTAATTGAAGCAAATGTTTGAAAATGTATAATTTGTAAGTTAAAATCAATTTTGATCCCAGATGAAAGGGTAATTATTTGTCAAGACCATCAGACTCTCATGTTTATAATTAGAATAGGTACAGAAATAGTGGTGTGTTGATGGTTTATATGATTTATCATTGAGACTGTGTTGTTGGCCTTGTGGTTTGTGTTCATATTGGTGCTTGCTTCTTCCACAGTATCATACATATTGTACACTGGCCCACTTCTGCTCCACGAAAATGTAGAGCAGCTTCACTGCTTCTCTTCATTTTGATGTCTGACACGAATAATCACCTCAAGCCCATCTTTCCCTTCTACTGATACATGTACTTCTGTTTGATTGCATGAAACTTTTACAAGCCATTCTGCTTCAGTTGGTGGATGTTATGGCATATATTTCTGCAGTGTCTTCATGTTAGGGAGGGGATACTGTAAAGTAGATCATACCCCGAAGACGCACGCATGTCCATCTTCAATCATTGGCTTAAAAGCCAAGCAACATGTACTGAGTGGAAACCACAAGGGCCATGCACACATCTTCTGAGATGTCTGCTCACTTACATGACATAATATAATACTGCCTGCTTTGACAATGGGGAAAAAGCGCATCAGAGGAGTAGGGACAAGCTGAATCCATCCAGGGTTCACAATGTAATCCTTGATGCACCTAGAGTAGCCTACTAGCTCTGTGTTGTCATGTCATGTGCTTTGTGTTGTGTTGTGAACACTGTGCAATCTAGGCAAATTAGATAATGTGTTATTTTTATTTCCTATCATTAACCAGTGTTTCTCACAGACTACTCTGAAAAGTAATTTTTTTGGTTGCCTACAACTAGTTTTTAGATGATGATTTTTGGAATACTTGTCAAACAATTTGATTTGCTTGTATGTTTATGTTGATTGGTTGTCTTTCTCTGTTTTTCTTCCCATTTATATTTGCTCCCCGTCTCGTCTTGTTACCATGGTAACGTAGCCATAACAATTGGTCGCCTTGGTTTAGTATGTCCGCAAGAAGTGGCCCCTATGTTACAACAGTTTATAAGGCAGTGGTGTGTAAACGTTTTTTATTTCTAGTATTATTTTCGTTCATACTTTATGCTAGAGTGAATATAATACACATAAAAGAGGGACTTGTTCACCGTCAACACTCTGTGTAATAAATGTGTGCATTTGACTAAGTTTGATCCTATGCTTGATGTCTTTACATGTAGTGAGAGATCAAATCTTGGACTGCTGAATGTAATCAGTGTAATGACTTCAATCAACCAGAGTTTGCCTATGGCAGTAATTGTTCTCTGATTTTTTTTTTTTTTTTTTTTTTTTTATTATTGTCAAACTTAAATTGGCAAGTCTTGATTACACAAGTTAGTTTTAAACTGATTCTTTTTGTGTGTGTTTTTTGCTTTTTACTACTTCTTTCCCGTATCAAACAGCATGGGTCTTGAAGATTCACACTCCCCTTTTCTATGCACAAGACATAGAGTTGTTCATGAGTTGCAGCATATATTTGCCATCGATGTATGTAGTGTATGATCATAATTACCAATTATTGCTCATGGATTCAAACTTTGAGTCAAGCTTTTAATTACCATTATAAAGATTCAGTTGCTTCATGTTCAATATCAGTCAAATCAGCATTCGGTCCTTGTATTTACACATCACATATCTTGATAGTGTCACTAAAATTTGGGGTTCAAGACCTGTGCTCACTCTCCTTATGTCGTCTTGTACAGCATTGGCTTTCAGGGTAGACCATAATGTTGGGTTTGTTCCATTCTGTAGGTGTACATCCTTGCGCAATATCAGAGATAATGAGGAGAAAGATTCTGCTTTTCGTGGGGTGTGTCACATGATCTCGGTGAATCCAGGAGGAGTTGTTCAGGATTTTATATTCTTCTGTGATGCTGTGGCATCTTGGATGAACCCAAAGGACGACCTGAAGGACATGTTTTACAAGGTAGGTACAGTCCAGAACGCAAGTCAGTTTGATCAAGTACTCGTGTGTACATTGACAGGATTGATGGAACTGAAACACTGATCAGGCATTTTTTGATGATTTTTCATGGAAGATACATTATTTTTGTGTTGGCATACATGCTTAAACCGTACCTTACTCTTTTCTCTGTAATTTCTAAGAAGCTTCTCACTGAGTCCAGTCGGTATACCAGTAAGGAATAAGAAGAGTTTCTCATGAAGTGTGTGTGTATACTTCCTGAGAAATTAGTGGGTGTCTTGGTGCCTGGGGCAACTTTCATTCATGTTGGGCAACTTATTTCCTTAGCTGGTTTCCCGTGGGGCAACTTTCTATTTTCAGCAGAACATGTCATTTCCAACAGTAGTAGCAACATTAAATACAGTTCCTAGAATCTTCTTCTTCGGGCGGAAATGCTGTTTTCATAGCAGTGACAAATATAGCTCTTGTTCATATATATTTGCAACAATTTAAATATTGGTGTCGTTTAATAAGATTACTACAATTCTCATGTGGTGGGAAACTGGGCAACTTTCTGGGGGCTTGGGCAACTTGCAAAAATGCTGTGGTTACCCAGGGGCAACTTTAAAAAAAAGTGAATTTCTACCCCTGATATATGTACATATATAATATATATTGAATAAATCTGTATGAAGTTTTTATTCAGAGAGAAAAAGAAAGAAAAAACAAGCCTAAATTTTGTTATAGGACAGACTATCTAGTATGCTTGTAGAAACTTATGTAAGATTTTTTGTGTTTAGATCCTTCATGGTTTCAAGAATCAGGTTGGAGACGAAAACTGGCGGCGGTTTTCAGACCAATTTCCCATACCACTGAAAGAACGCCTTGCAGTGCATTATGGGGTGTGACCCTTTCGGGAACATGGTAAGCTTTCCAAGTTTTTGGAAATTTGTTACAATTAATTGGCATAAATGTTAAGTTGAGGTGCTATGCCTTTGGTGCATTCAGTTAGAGATTGGTGAGACAGAATGTTTTAATATGTCTTGTGTCTGGGACTCGGGACAATTTTATTCAACCAAAAGCAAGTGTACATAAATAAGCTACATGTGTTACCACTGGGAGACCCCTGTTAAGACAAAATTTGTAGCGATCACAGGTGCCACCCACAAGATTCCATTTAAATTTTCTTGAAATGGCAAATTACAATATACATGTTTGTGAATATTTTAAGGCATTGCTCAATGAATTAAAAGACATGTCGTATTTACTTTTATTTACTAACAAAAATGTAAGTTAATAATATCTTTGGTAGAGCAAGAAAAATGACAATTACTGGTGCTGACAAACATAGCAATTTTGAATTGTACAATTTTCTTGATAATTCTGAATATAATTTTTGTCATAATTGGCCATACCTTGTAAACTATGAGTATATAATTTTTTGCAAGTCATATGAGGCAAATTATAAAAACAAAAATATCAAAGGTGTCCAGTACATCAAACCTAAAAATCTTCACTTTGGCAGTTATGGGAAGAATATTCTTCAGCTTATTTAGAATACATAGAATTCTAGACATTTTGTTGCAAACTTGATCATCATGAGAATTCCATGTCAGATAGAATAAATTGCAACATTCTTGCAGTATTAAAGCTGAATTGCATATTTCTGATGATTCAAAATGACAAGGACGACAACATTTTGAGTTTTCATTATTCCAAAGTATGAACTTGGCTGCATATTTGTTACAGTTGTTTCTTAGTGCCTACTCAATATTATGAAAATAATGTTCATAAACCATTTGAAAGCTTCTAATAGCAATGGTAATTCACGATGTTCTAAGGTACAGTGAAACCTGTCTTTAAAGCCCACCCGAGTGAGAGACCATCTATCCTGAAAGACTGTCTTTTCAGGAAATTTTGCTTATTATTTTTCATCTTATTTATGCCTCCAATGAAAGACCACCAGCCTTGGGAAAACAAAAAAATAAGAAACAGCAGAATTTGTTCATCCCAGGGGTGGTCTTTGAAGACAGGTGTCACTTTACATGTGTGTTGACACCAGTTTACTCATCAAATGACTTCTCTTTTTGACAGGTGGGGTTATCGGGATCCACAGTAGTTTCCTAGGAACTGCTGTGTAAGGGCCACAGCACGCGGTCGGGCGGGAATTCTGGGGCCTGGGACATCACGTCCTCAAGCTGGTTGGGTGGGAGCTGAAGATTTCATCCTTGTATTCCTGGATGTGCATGTGACATCTTCAAGATGCACCAGGAACAATGGATAAACTGATGACGAATCTTCACGAACAACTAGAATCAAACTGCACAACTTAATGGCAAAGGACATCTGGAAAGTCGTTGCTGAACAGAGACTTTTTTGTCAGTTGTTGTGTCTTCATCCTGTGGGCCGGGAGGTGGGAGGGTTGGCCCCCTGGGAGGGAAAGCCCTCGATGTAACAGCAAATATGGGCAGGGCAGGGCAGGGCAGGGCAGGGCAGGGCAGGGCGGGCGGGCGGGACGGGAGGGCCGGGTGGGCACCAACGTGCTGTCATTGGGATAAGGAATTTTGAAAAATCAATACAGTAATGTTACCATGGCATGCAAAGTAGTTGGAATGTTGAACCTATTGCCTGACTTGTCATGGCACCACATTGTGCGTCTAGGCTAATGCCCTACTTGCATGCAATAATGCTGTTAACCTTAAAAAAAAAGTTCCAATTAACATCAGTAATGTACTGATTATCAAGAACCACAGGAAATAAATGTAGGATGTTGCACATAATAAAGTAAGTAGTATGCTATATATTGCTACATGTTGACCAAAAAAACCCAAAAAAACAGTGCAAATGGAATGCTGTAATAATCCATTCCTATCATGATCGCAGTTTCAGTCTGGTTATATATTTAGTTAAGATGATCTTGCAGTGAAATTCAATTTGAACTCCCAAGATGTTCCAGTCAACCCTTTCATGTTAGTTAAGGCTTATTACATTTAACAGTTACAACATTAACCTTGTAGTTTGACCCAAGTTTAGGCCAGGTTGGCTTTTTCTGTTGCCTTTACTTTGTTAAGTGCCTTAAGACCTGCATGTAATGGTACAAGGTCAGAATCAGTCATGTTAACTGTAGCAGTGTATATAAATCTAGAAGGAGAGAAACTGGACAGATGTGTTATATCCTAATATGCACATATGTGTAGCATCCAATGTCCAAAACTTGGTGGTTTTCAGAGATGTGTCCCGTCTTGCTATTATATATTAAACATGTCCATGCGTCCCTTTGGTTCTGTGAACTGTAGACCATGTAAGGGGTTTATGGTGAAATAGACAGTTGATACTGCACTGTCGTGTTGCGAGCAGATCTGCCCAGAGAGGAGTGGGCACAAGTTAGCAAGGCTTGAGCGTTATGTACACTGCATATATGCTGGAGGTCGATGATACTGCAAGGATTTAAGAACGTGGCAATACATATAACAGGGTTCGATTTTATTGAAGTATCACAATTTGCTAATCAAAATGTGGCTTGTGTTGCTAGTCAAAATTGTGTAGCACTTGCTGACAGTGCTTCGCTTATGATGTGCATGTCACATGCTCACGTAAAGAGAAATTGCTATGCAAAATCAAAATACAAAATCGAACCCTTTTTAGTCTGCTATGTTGGCTGTGGCGTGATGGTAACATTCCAGCAAGCTGTGCCAGTGTTGCCTGCCGTTTTTCACTGTAAGAGGCCCAGCTAATGTGGGCGGCCAGTTGATGAGCAACATGGTCAGGCTAGTTGATATATACTGTGTGGACGCCTTGCATGTAGGCCAGTGTGCTGGTTGAGAGTGCAAATTCAAGTTAAACGTCCAGGATTTGTAGATGATCTGTGTTAAAATTATTGAAATTCTGTATTGAATGGCTGCAAAAATTTGTCACAGAAACTTGCATGTTTGTAATTTTTATTTTTTTAAACTGCTGAGTAATTGTTAATGTTACAAATCTTTCTGCATGGCCATTTGTGTATTTAACACCAATGTTAATCATTATTACTGTGCCAGTGACTTTCAACAGGGTAAACTAAAACAAAAGAAAAATGACTTGTACTGGCTGGGCTTGGTCAGCTGTTGTGTAAAGAATATTATGGGATGACATGTTGTCTTATACTTCTAGAGATGTTATGCCCATACATGCCATACTGTGTTTTGATTGGTTCAAACAGAAGACAACAGTTCTAAGAGAGAACAGGGGTAGTTTTTGGCTGGATTTTTTTTTACCCAAATTATTAGAGGTTGTTTGCTCAATACCATCACTGAAATTTAGAATGCCAAAATTAAATTAATAGTAATGCAAGCCCCTTAGGTACATATCCTCATGAAAGAAATACTTTCCCAACACCTGTGTTACATGTACATAGTCATTATTGTCTACATGGTTGTAGAGGATTACATACTTCTTATTGTAATGGCCCAGTAAGCCAAAGATTACAAGATACTGGTCAGTATGGTCTTCATTTCTGGTGTCCTGTTCTAAGTGGTTAGTAGCACTCTGTGGAAAATGAGGAAATCCAGACCAGGTATATGTTTCTCAGTATGGTCATATTGTTGAGTGCATGTAGAAGCACTAATGCTGTATCATATACCACATTAATATATATATACATGCAAGTGTTAAAAGTAGTACTTACAGGTGAGAAGGGGATCATGAGGAAACTTTCTGTTTGTACTGGAATGTTCCTTAGCTGGGTTTCTCCACTACCTAGTGAAAAATTGGTCTTGTAATGTAAATAATGAGGTGAACCACATTGTAATGTAGTTCGTGTGGGTGGACATTGCTGTAAGATATAGTGGCATTGTACGCCACAGTTTGCATGACACCGGCTTAAATGTGTGCATGACTGTGATCATATCTGTGTGCTGCATGTGTAGTCAGTGTCCATGAGCTATACATTTTACATTTATGCTTTCAACTGCTAGAGCTGTATTTTTAGACAGAATTATCTATAATGTATAAAAGTGTTCAGTGGAATGCAGAAGGGCCTGCCTGGTATGGCATTGTTTCATATCCCAAAGTTTCTCATCATTTGTATGGGTTTCATTCCTGTTTTGTGTGCAGAAAAACAGTTACAAGCTGGCTGTAGTAGGGAGACCCTTGTGCTGTTTCTTGTCTGTAGTAGCCAGTATGAATGTTCTCTTGTATTGGGTGATGTGCGGCAGAGGCCGTGGGCCATGGCCAGACCTAATCTGTCTCGGCAGCAGCACCATGCTGACTGTAACACCATGGCCTGGCACATACGGTCCTCACTGTATACCCCAGTGTGCCAGTAGTCCCAAGCATGTTAGTAGACAAATACCATGTTCAACTTCTCCCAAATCACAATTGATGGAGGGAATTTCATGGGGAGGAATGCATGATAACATAATGGTGAGTACCAGTAGTGATTATAGGACAGTGTTTTAAATATGTGTTCGGCTGTGTTGGTGTTTTCATTGGTATGTGTACATTGAGGTTGTGAGATGGTAAAGCAGGGTTTGTGACATCTTGCTATGTTTGCATGCACACCTGTGGAAGTAGTGCTCAAGTGAACCTACCTGTAGATGTCTGTGCCCAGAGCAGCAGACACCAGCATGCATATCTCTAAATGCACAATACTCATCATTAAGGCACCATACCTACACAGCTTGGATAGAGGGGATGGGAGGAACACATCCTTCATGTCAGGCCACAGTAGAGGTGAAGCAGTGAATACGCCCGCTGGTCGGGAAGAAGACGAAGCCCTGCATAAACAACCGACATATGGTGTGATACTGCCAGGGCTTGTGGAACCGTAGGAAACCTGCCAGAGCAGCAAGAAAGCCTGGCTTCCTGGCCTGTAGTACATTGCAGATCCGAAACAAGGCTGAGATATGGGTGAGGTGTATAGAGCTAGGTGGGAAGGTTGTATCTTCTAAAAATCTTGGCAGGTGAAATGAATTTTATTATCAGGGAAAGGAGGAGGATGCTTCTGGAAGAAGAAGGGAGGGTTCCAAAACAAAGAACCAAAATGTGGGATTCCTGCAAATTTTAAGAAATCTAATCAGTATTCCAATTTACATGACATATCGTTGTATTATAAATAAGGGAGGCTGGGAGGGATTAATGGGCAAATATAAATATAGAGCCATTGTTATTATTTTGAGGGTGTTTTATTGGGAGGGAGTTGTGCAGTCATCTGCTGTGTGCTGTGCAGACCAGACCGGCCTGAGCAGACAGTCAAGCCACACAAGCAGGGATTATGCAACTTTGTTGACTCCTCATATATAGATATATATATATATGCAGTGCTGTAGTGGCAGGGAGGGAGCCTCTGTCCTCTAATGTGATACTACTCTTGTTTCTTGCCAATGTGATTGACTCAGGCTTGCACTTTGGCCACTGTCAAGTTCTGGTTGTAACATGCTGTGTACCAGGTGTGTGAAGCACTTGCTGGAAGAAGAGGATGTTGCATGTTGAGCTTGACAGTTGCCAAGTTGCCAGAGGACCCCTTTTAAAACTGCTCATGTGCTGCCACCTGCACTGGTACAGAGACCAATCTGTGGCAGTGTGTCGACACTGGTACCAGGCCCACCTGTGACAGTGCAGGATGACAGCTAGTAAGTTACACATCTATTTTCCTGCTACCAAAATGCTTTCTGAATCATTCCTGAGGAAAAAAAAAACCTTGCTAGTCAGCACAGTGTACAATAATATGGTCGATTTGAATTCACCTACAGCAGGGACATACAGTTCTCTACATTATGTCCATGAGTGTATTTGAAACCAGTCTTCCATGTCAGCCAGTGATGCAACCACTTCCTTCTTCCAACATGGATCGAGTTTGCTTCTTTTCTTTTTTTAATTTTTACATATTATTTATTTTACTTGTGATATTAAGGATTTTTGTTTACACTTTTTCAGTGCTGCTAAAATTTTAAGAAATATTTTTGTACATTGTAGATTGTATAGATACCCTTGAGCTTCAAGACATAAGATGATCCCTTTTATATGTCACAGGAGATTTGTGTCTCAACTTAACTTGTCCAAGATATGGTAATGGCTAAATATGAAGGCCATTGTTGAATCTACCATATTACAATATGATGTATTTTATATATATATTTTTAAGATTTGTGTACTTACAGTGTTTTTTTTTTTCCGGAGTATGTGAAAAATCCCCAAATACTGTAAGGATTTATTTTTATGATGGAGGACATTATTTATATTTAAATAAAACTGTACATTTAAGATAAAGTAGGGTTCCGTGCCTCTCATTGTAACTTAATGAGGCAGTCCGTGTTTTGGTATTGTGAACCTCATGACAGTATATCGGCAAATACAAAACAGGCAAAAGTAACCCTTATGTCATAACTTAGTTAACCCTTTTTGCAAACTGGATGTATCATTGGCTGACCAAGGAAGACTAAAGCTTGAGTAATTGTCTATATGATATCAATTTGTGTTGCATGTTTTTTCTTTTTTTCACTGCCTCTTGTATATTTTTATTTTTTATTGGTGCTATTTTTTTTAAATGTAAAATCTATTGTGTAGTAAATGTCCATCTCAGAGAACTTTTGTGTACATGTACATTCTAAGCTGAATACTTGTGGAATGTAAATTTGAGCATGATTTAATGCTACTTAAAATTGTGTTTGTGCAAGTCTAGGCCAGTAGGGCTGCATGATAAACCAGAAGGAGACAAATCTACAAGGTTTGTTTGCATGGCAGATAGTTAGGTCCCTAAAAAGCACACATATATGTGCCTTTTTTTTTTTTTTTCAGTTCCTTTTCACTTGTTTGTACTGTATCCTCCACACAATGACCACCTAAATTTGCATGATCTGTAACATGCGTACCATATTTTTGGTAGGCTTTTAATCTGTTCCCTGGACACAGTGTAACCTTCAGCAGGTCTGTAAATGTTTGTGAAAGCCCCGTGCCTTTTTGTACAAGTGTGGTCATATTTTTGTTATTGTAAATGTTTATACAAATCTGGGGCCACCTAAATTGTTTTTAGAGGGTAAGTGTAAGTTTATTGTAATGAATGAGATTTGAGAAAGCCTGGCAATGATAATTGTAGTCGTGAGATAATTATCGGATGTTAATTTGGCATCCCCATACTGTAACTGTAGACTAGCTGGTATATATTTTAGAACAATGGCATATAACAACCACCTGTGTAAACTAGACAGTTTATCACAATAAAAATTGCTTGACCTTGTGCACAGGAAAACTGTGTCATGTTTTTATTTGCAGTCACAACCAGTTCATTCTGGGTTCACAACTTCAGTATATAATGACTGAAGATGAGCAATTCAGTGTGGCAGTGTCATCTCCATAAATTCACAGCAATGATGCTGCTGTCTGTCTTCATGACCTAGAGATAGGCAAAGTATTTGTAAAGCAATAGTCCATCTGCAATTCAGTGAATAAACCGATTCATGGTGTTAAACATTTAAATTAAAGCAGCAGCAGTTGTTACTTTGCATACTGTTGTGAAGTGATAGGAGAGGTTGCAATTAACAGTTGTATGTGTATTTGGTGCAATACCCAACTCCATACACACAATTCCTGTTGGCTGGAGGTGTGTATTCCTATAAGATTATTTATTAAAGTAACGATATGTTGACTAGTTTTGCAGTAAAAGTAATCCAATTTATAAGCTATTTTAACTATCTTGCCCTTGTTGAAGCACTTTCCCCTTCTCTGAGCATTGCTGTTTCCAGGGCATTGTAACCCAGCAGGGGCACGAGCCGAGGGGTGAGGAGGCGTGGTCTGAGATTTGCCACGCCTCTGGGCTCATGCGGCCAAGGAAGAAAGTGACTGAACAGAGTAGGTCCTGTGCCCAGTGAATGACCACTACCATCTCTCCTTTGAACAATGTTCCCAAGAAGAGCGGCCTCGTTAGGGCTCTGGCAGCCAACTTCTGACCATGGAGGTAGGGGTCCCTCTGCAACAAAGGAAGGTTCGCCTCCAAAGTGCAGGTGGTAAGAACCTGGTGATCAAGAGCCAGCAACAATGAAGCTGCAAGGAGTTGCCTGGTCTAGCCTGCACAACCTCCGTGATATGCACAGAGCCCCTAAGGTAATCCAGGAGAGACCTCAGAAGGGCCAATGAGACCTTGGAGTACAACGCCATAAGGACAGATCCCCTGGCATCCTCCTCCAATCACTTGGAAGCCTCGACAGACGTCGTAATGGACTTTAGCTGCCAAGCATGAAACTCCACACTTCAAATCCACTGGCAGCAGATGGGAAGGGAAGATCTGCTGCGGTGCAGAATACCATCGCCCCTGGATGTCTGGCTTTGGGAGGAGTCGCCTCAAATAGCTAGATGTTGGCAGCTCTAGGGGAACCCGACCATGAGTCTTAGCCATGAACTAGTTGTAAAACTCAGCTACAAAGGGCAAAATAGACTGGGGGGTACTTTGCCACATGTCCTCCAGAGACGAGCCCTGTATAGGACTGCGCAACAGCCTGCACCTCTCCTCCTCTGGTGGTACCACAGCTTGGTCACCAACTAGGCTCTAAATGAGAGCTTTGACATTGTCAAAGCCCTGTGACAGAGCTAGTGTGGTGTCCATGGGTGGGGAAGGCTTTTCTGTGGGCCCCATGGTTGCCAAAGAGCTTGGCCCCGATCAGGAAGGACATGATGGTCGAGCCTTCGACCTCAACTGGGATCTGCTAATGGATGCATCTGAAAACAGCTCATCCTGTGCCTCAGTGTTGAGGTCAAAAGTCTCAGGACTCGCACGGGGAGCAGTGAGACCGAAAGCCTCGTTGCATAAGGAATGGTTTGTGGGCAATGGGGGTGACAGCCTGTGACAGCAGGGGATCTGTCATCACCATGCCAAGTGTAGGGGTAGCAAGGACTCCTGTGGAAGTCCACTCTGCCTCAAACACCACCTGCCTCTGCTCAGCTCATGTCGGGCGGGGGGGGGGGGGGGTTGCTTCTGGCAGACTGGTAGCAGGGGACACAGCCGCTGCCTGCTAGGGAGTTGGCTGACAGGAGGAAACCTGCTGGCTGTCCAGAAGATTTGGCTCAGAGACCACAGCTGCCGCCAGCTGAAAAATCTGCTGGCAGAAAGGAGCTTGAAGGAGTTTTGGGAGCTCCTGAGCCTCGGGGCCGAGAGAAAGCTGACTCAAGGCAGAAGCAGCAAGCTGCTGTGCCGTCAGAGTCTGCTTGGACTCTGCAACAGCGTAAGAAGACAAAGTCTCTGACCCCAAAAGGCGTTCCTCATGGAGCTCTAGTTCTGTTGCCTCAAGAGAGGGAGGCAGGTCAAATGTGGCAGCAAGTGGTATTGCCAGCTGCTCTCTTAGCCTCAGAGCCAAAGGAGGGGCAGGAGGCACTCAGGGTGGCACTTGGGTCAAGGGAGCGGCCACCACAGCAGGAGCCAAAGGCCCACTAACAGCAGAAGGTGCCACGACAGACTTGGGTGCCTTCTTTCTAACTCCAGCATGCCTAGACTTATGATCCAAGTTATGGAGAGCTTGGGAAGTTTGTTGAGGCACTGGTGGTTTTCCGGACCTCTTGGACTTAAGGGCTCGGACTGGCCAAGGCTCTGGAATACCTGGACTGGAACCTTGAGGTTTCTATTCCAGATGCACCTGTTTGTGTGGCTTCTTTGAGTGCTCGGACCCGGAGGACTGAGCTCTCAACAGGTTCAGTCTATGCTTGGCTGACTTCTTCACAGGGGTCTCCAAAGAAGAAACAGCCTGAGGCTGAGAGGGGTAAGAGAACTAGAGAACTGACAAGAGAAGCAGTAATTGTCTCTGGTACAGAAGGGAGCTCGTGACCTCTCGAAGTTGATCTCTTGCTGCCCAACTTACAACTGTGACATCTCCTTATTCCCCCTGAGGTTTCTGGTGTAGAGACATCTGCCACTTGAGGCTGTAGACTAATCGCGTGGGTATGTCTGCACTTCTCATCTAGAGTCGCTGGCAAAGACTCAACAGAGTCAGATTCTACAGCCGGGTGTTTGGCAGCTACAGCCTGCCACCTACCCCTTGCATGAAGACTCTTCCTGTGTACCTGCTCGAAGATCAGCCATTTGTCTTCTGTCCAATCCTCACAGTATTTGCATGTTCACTTACGAGAGCAAACTTGATCCAAGTGGAGGTGACAACTATAGCAATGCTGATGATAATTCCAGGCTGCCATATTGTTGTTCAGTGAGTCCAACTTCTGCCCACGATCCAACAAGGATGAGGACAGAGTGGTCACTGGATCAACACGTATGGCTCGTCTCCAAAAGGAGGCAATTGCCTGGGGTGCAATATCGTCCCGCTCTTTGCTCTCTGTATGTCGGACACCATCTTGAAAATATAGGTGTCAAGCTAATTTACTAGCTCTGCTCTCAACTATGTCAGAGGTATCTGCAGGACAGATATCAGCTATCTAGGTTTACTGAAGAGTCCCGGACCACTAAGAAATGATACTCCGCAGAAGGGAACGTGCGTAAAGCACTGAAACAGTGAATGTGAGCCGAAATTCACAGAGCTTAAACTCGAAACAGCAAGCAAGTAATAGTGCCGAGAAGAGGAAGGATGATACATGAAGCATGCCCGCCAGGAGTCACCTCCAGTTCCATAGGAACTGAGAGATGGCACAATGGGACTGTCAGGTTTTCAGGAATCAAGTGAGTGAACTCAACACGGGTTGGGCATTCAACCCAGATGCAGAGGTCTTGGCAAATGGTGGTCAAGAGGTAACATTATGTAACTAACATTTTTTTGTATTACTTCATTGCAACTAATATTGAAACATTTTGGAAATACAAAACTGTAACGTCATCAGACTGAAGTGACCTCCAGTAAATCAACTGATTCTGCCTATCCTCGTTTGAAGCTTTTGTGCTGGACATGCATGTATATATATAAGAACTCTGCTACAACAGTGGTACCTGCACTAAAGACCACCTCCAATATCCAGGGATAAGAACAGGCAAGAAAGATTTTGCCAACCAAGGGGGAGTGTGCTGGAAGGGGTATTCCCCCTTCCCAATTCGTGTGTCTGGGAGCCTCCCTCAGAAAATTCGCGGGCATCGCCGTGGTGGTCATTACAACCCCCTTTCGCTTATCGTATGATCTGTACATCCCCAGGATGAGGACACTTTATTTTGTTCCAGTACTGACTGAGCGTTGCTGTGTGGGGTGGTGTACCTGTGCTTCAAATTTCATTATCATGCATATTTGACGAGTTATTTGCAATTAGTAGTAAGATTTATGTTGAAACTGAAAGTGGAATATTTGGGGAAAAAACAATCTTCCACTGTGCACATCAACTGCATAAACATGGTCTTGCACATCAACTGCATAAACATGGTCTTGCCATCATCGTCACCCAACCTGTGGCTAATTTCATTTCACAAGTTTCATCACCATTTCAAATTATTTCATTGGACCTTTCCGCATCTTAATCTGATGAAGATTTCAAATTTATATTGTAATCGCACAGAAATAACCAGTTTGGTGGTCTTTTTGCTTAGACAGACGTCATGCTTCCCATTACAGAGCTGGGTGAAAGTAGTTATAACAAAATTATAGTGTGAATCGGAAGATAACTGCTTTTCCTATTGGCCATGTGATTAAACGTCAGAGTTGATTGTTCAAAAAGTCATACGATGATCTTCATTTCATCATTAGCCAATAGAAAAGGGTGTCTAAAAACAGCAACCAATGGCTTTGAAAATGGCTTATCATAAGTTAACCACATTGAAGCAACTTTTAGCCAATAGGAAATTACCCGAGTAGCAGAAATCAAACTTCAAGATGGCATCACACATGGCATATTTCATTCAGAGACAAAAGTGTACTGCAGAAGCACTGCGCGATACTCATTTGGAGAAAAATGAAGCAAAAAATGGTCATGCTGCAGTGATTTTTTAATGATTTTTTTTTGGTGAAAATCTTTAAAAAGTTTTAATAGGAAAGTTTAACATGGGAATTTCTTGTAAAGGTTATAACTTAAATACATTCCCCATATTTTTTTCAAACTTGGTAGGGATGTACCTTTTCATAAGTGTCTACCTATTTTGTGCAAATGGTCATGCTCCAGTGATTTTTGGACCTTGGCTTCATTCCCAAGGTCACAGGAAACAAAAATACTGTTGGCAGCCAGAGTGATCCCAAATACTACAATCCAGTTCTTCACCCTACCACCCTTTAAGACACAGTAAATCTTTTTATTTTTCCAACACAATTTGCGGGAATGACCAATTTGACCATGAAATGGCCGGAAATTCGCCAAATGGCGACCAGTTCTCATCCCTGAATATGAGAAGTCTTTTTAAGACTGCTTTTCCCAAAATCTTTTACTCCATTTTACCTTTAAGACCACCTGCAGTATAAGATCACTTTTGGCTCGCATTACAGGTAGTTTTAAATAAATGGTACCACTGTAGTGTTAAAGAAAAGCACAAGTTAGTTTGCAGGGAAGGGTCATAGTTAAGATATTCAAGTGCAAATAAATATCAAAAACAGTAATTATTTTGGACAAGTTTATTGAAGCAGTATCAAACTTCATATTGTATTTCCAGCAAACATACCAGCCACTCAACTTGGGTGAACAGACACCAATATAATGCTGAGTAATTTTTTTTTTTTTGCAGACAGCTCTTTTAACCTCAAAAATTGCGAAGCCTTACATGACCCATTATAGTTGTCCTTGTCACACTTTTAGGAAATCCATCGTAAAGTCTGGTCTGGACAAGGATATCTGCAAATCTCAGAAAGTAACAAGCATTTCAAGTGGAGCCCTAAAAACACTTGCCCATGTGGCATGGGGTAACCATGGCTCCTCAAGTAAGGTAAAATTCTAATGTACTGTTTTTATCCTATTTAACATTTTCAACCCTTTGCTATGCAGCGCCTCTGTAGCTATAGTACTCGAGTCTGGTAATTTAAATAAAATTTGATATTATGTGTACTTAGAAAACATGCAGCCATATGTATAATTTGATGCAAGTTTCTTTCATCAAAACAGAAGCAACAGTGCTACATCTTCCATGTAGCTCTGAACCAAACATTGCCCCCCCCCCCCAATAACTCTACACTCCACGACCAATCCAGTCACTGCCTATGTCTATACCTATACTTTCATTTTTCACCATGAGATGAATCATGAGGTTAACCCAGTCATGCCAATGCCAAAACTATGAGTTCCAGACCAGCAGTTTTGTACAAAGTTCCAATCAATATGACACGAAACTAACTTAAACTGTTCTGTGCAACAACATACAGACAGAAAAAATCCTGAAATTTCTGCCTAGATGGCAATTAGGAGAACAACAGTACTTCAATATTTTGTTGAATTTAAGTAGTTTTGACCAGGTTTAACAAGTCTATCTGCTGTTTATGCTTACAGAAACTTCTAGTGAAACCTTTTTACAATGACACTGTTCCATAGTAAAGGTGTCTGTTATCTGAATACATCAGTTAAATACATCAAATAGCAAAGGAACTTGACTTGAAATCCCTCAAGAACTAGTGTTGTTACACGATACATGTCAGATATCAGAGTGTCATTATAATGAGGTTTCCTTATAAATCTGATCCCAAATGACTAATAAGAGTACTGCCTCTGGATGAATAACATTTACTTCATAATATGCTGCTTGGAAGATATTTTCCATACACTTGCTATTAGTGATTTAAAAATTGCTGACAATCCACTTTCACTTTTGTTACAAATAGCAGTGTCTAACAGTGAGTGCACTCTCTACAGATTCACTCTTTTATTGCCCAACTTTATGCAAATTCACATACATCAAGTTCACTTTATAATGTATTGTATATATCTACATGTGTAAACATATAATCATCACATTAGATTACACTTTTGTCATGCAGGCTTCATATTTAGATGGCACATATTTAGGACATTTGAGCAACATTGCACCAAAAAAGTGAATACAACAGAAAACCGGCTACACATGCACAATCTGTTTGATCTGATGCGATCAAAATGAAACAATGTTGACCACAACTTTGAGCTTCTTCAGTAGAGTAATTTCCAAACATGTAATTAAAGTCTGCCTCAGTGTTTTTGCTTCACTTCTAAAAAGAAAATATGAATAAGAATTGTTAACAGGACCTGGATAACGTGTCCTATGTAAACAGCTGCCTTTGGACTTGGTCACTAAGTGCCCAACCCATGCCAAAGAAAGTTGTTGACTCCAATTTACTCTAACTAGGAGAGGGTTAAATAGCTATCATATTTTGCAGCATCTAACTTAGCTTATACTGAAATACAAGTGACATAAAAAAATTACAAAATTTTTTAGTAATGTATACTTTTCCTGTCATTTTCTATCTTGCGTCAAAGATACAAAAGCCATTATTTTTCCCTGGAAAGCTTACATTATAAAAATTATAAAAAAAAAAAAAGAAAAAGAAAAATCCCATGCTATCAAGCAGAAATTTGTTGTGTGTGTACATCTGCACACACATATTGTTCATCTGCAATTGTGCATTTAGCTTTGCTGGTGCAATTACATTTGTATACCTTAAATATTCACATTATTTACAAGCAAACTGCTGTGGATACTCTCTCATTGTGTATTAAGCTATATATAGTGTGGTACACAAGTGTACACAACTTGGCTGCTTTTAGCAGTCTTGGGTCTGAAAAAACGTCTAAAATTTAGTTCAAATTTTTTACACTAGGTGGCAGCACTGACCATCCTGCTTTAGTTGCCATACATGTTTCATAAGATAATTGCTGATTTAAATGTCTACTCAATGCACAAAGTTGCAGAAATTTAGACACAAGGATCAATAGTACATGAGGAAATAAGTATGTAGCTCCTTTATAACACAATACCCGGTACATGAGAAAAACTCCTGACACAGGCACATTAAGTATGTACTGTCCTAGACACACACAAGTCTGCCTGCAGACCTGTCATGTGCCAATGAAGTAAAATATCTGCACATACCTTTAAACCAGCAATACCACAATAAACATATCATCAAAATTCACAGAAAGGTACACCTATCCAATACCTCTGAAAAAAAGTTGGAATGCAACCTCAATAAAGCTGATATGTGAACATCCATTGCTGATAGCAACTTGTTTTGAGGGATTCAATACCATGCAAGCAAAACACCAGGTCTTTACAATGAGCAATACATTAAATGTTGACACTAACAATAAAAACTGAATGTACAATACACATTAATGCAGCACTGATAATGCTATATTGCTTAAAGACAAAACAATTAAATCTTGAAATATTACCATGACTTTAATGTTATCATTTATGAAACATCCTTGATTAAAAAAAAAAAAAAACGGAGTAAAAAGAAAACATGACCTGCAATAATCTATTTACCACATGTAATTACTTGAAACAAAAGGCTTTTTGCTAATGTAGAATTCTATGATTTGAATTAAAAACAACAACAACCAAAAAAAAAAAAAAAATAATAATAATAATAATACATAAGTGTGATCTAACGATAACTGTATGGACTACCCTTTGGAAACATACTTCTGTCAAAGGGATCATTTATTTATTGGTCCAGCTCATACAGTTATGTGTGGTAATGGATGATGCTGATGACTACTTTGTCCACCAGAGGGAAACACTTGCCTGCACATACATGAGACAGCTACCACTGTACTGCATACACAATTGCAGCCCAAGCACCATTCAAACACATTATTTCTCACTTAATGCATGCATTATTTACATATAGTCTAGTCAATTTGCATTGACTTCATTTCATTAACCTAATCACATCTCACTCCAGTACATCTTGTAACATATTAATTAGCTTGCATACATTACAAAAGTTAATAGTTAAGCAGAGACCTGCTCTTAAAAGCTAATTTAACATTTTGTAATGACCTGTCAATAAATTAACACACACAAAAATCTTTACTCTCCTCACCTTATTTTTCCCAGGTCATCAACTTACCAGTTCTATCACCAATTGATGCATCAGCAATATGCTGAATGCTAGATTTCCCTTTATCCATTGTTCCTATGACACATCCCCCCCCCCCCCCCCCCCAAAAGTGCATTACAGTTTTTCTTAGGATAATTTAAATAGGGGGGCTGGTAACCTAACTTTCCAGATATAAACATAGTATGGTCAATTTGGAACACACTGATTGTGAGGTGCTTATCACATACATGTCCAACGGAAGTGGTGCTCCATGTCTGCAACACCATCTCATTACAAGGTGATCTCAGTCTGACACCACTAGTAGAAGTAGTGGTCTCAGTCTCAGTGTAAAACTGTGGCGAGCAACAAACTATATTTTCTCAATGTAATAAGTGGAAATCTACTAGTAATTGTGTATCTGTTATATATATATATATATATATATGCATATATATATAACCCTTTCCCCCTTAAATGTGCCAGGTATAAAATTTGGTTGCTCAAAGATAAGACTTAATTTGAATATAGAACAAAAGCTCTATTATTAAGACAGCTTATGACTCAGTCTTAAGTGAATGAGAATGCAGTTAATATACTCTGGTAGTTTCCAAAAAGTTGATGTAGACCCAACTATAGATGATATCCAACAGACCTTTCCACCAATAGTGTGACCTAGATGTCTAATACATTCTATTCAAAGCATAACCACATGGAATATTTGGCTAGGTTATCTAGTGGAAGCCTCATAGCTGTTGGTGAAGATACACCATGTATACTACATTCAAACATCTACAATAAGTCAGATTCTCTTGTTGTCTACAATTAGCAGAAAATATGTCTAAGGTATATGAAACTTATCAACAATAACAACATGTTACTTCTTACACATATTTTATCAATTGTGTAACATGAAAACAAAAATCCATACTATGTCATCCCTTTTCATAAAATCATTGACATGCACATATTTTTATCTGGCATTAATCACATGATATTAAAAGTAGAAGTCTTTATGGTAAGCCAAAAGATGATGCTGTGTGCTGTGTTAATATATGGCAAACTTTCTCAGAGCCCAGCTTGCCTTTATCTATCTTGATCCTGATATGTAAAGTGTAGTCTTTACAACTTGAAGTGCAATATGAATTGAAAGATACAATAAACACATGCATTCAGCTGAGTTTGACACCAAATGGCAATTTTATAACCGCCTCCTTTGACTGGAGACACATTGCATTGTATTGCTGAGAAGTTGCATTGTTGCCTTGCGTAAACTCATCAGCCTATGGGACTACAAGCACACATCCACTATGAATTTATGTCAAAGTTAAACTACAATATTTATAGTTAGCTGAATCTGGTTTTCATGAATATTTTGAGGAATTTTAGTTGTAAGTAGCTGCATTTGTTTCATTGTATGAGCAAAAGAACAAGATTTTATGAATACAAGTAATTTAAAATTAATCTCTTTGCCAGCTTTTTAAAAATTGAGGTACCTGTTACGTTACACAAACACCAAGAAGCAGTGTATTTGGGTAGCTATCTCACACTTCCTTTCTAATAACTGTGATATTTCTAAATGACTTGGCTGGTTGGACCGACTTTGCTCAAATTTGGAACCAAGGTACCTCATGAAAAATTGAACTGACTGTTTGGGGATCACAGTGATCTACAGCAAAGTATTTATATGCAGAGGTTGACACTTCCAAATTGTGTGTGTAAAGTTAAGGTTTTTATTGTGCAATATGTGCACTTTTTTCTGAATGTTGTAACCACCCCCAACCTCAAGGAAGGAAAAAGTTCTGTTGCAATTTTCAACACAGCTTTCACATTTTTAGGGGTGGGTGGGTTGTGTGTGTGAGTTAGCCCATCCCTGAGAAGAGCGTTAAGCACAGGTATTCTCGTGTAAGTGAACAGGCTGCAACTAAGTTACAAAACTGTGTGGTCCCATCTCACAAGTTGCGTGTATACCACTGACGAAGTAAAATAAAACATGGTCCCATTTTAAAAGATAAACCTGTAACGTCACTAACATTACAGTTAAGAACTTTTTTTGGTACAGTCCATAAACAAAAAGATACATTTTAGCAGGTTGACAGAATACTTCGTACTCTTACATCCGTTTGTTATACATCTATCATGTTAAAGATTCATAATTTTTACAATGTTATCCAACCTTCAAACTTAATGGTTTCAAAAAAAAAAAGAAAAAAAGAAAAAGAAAATTAGCAGGTTACCATGCATTATTTTATGTAATTAATGTTTACTGCATGTGTTTGCACTTAATGTGCATGGAAGTAATAAAGAAAAAAAAAATTAAATTTAAAAAAAAAAAAAAAAAAAAAAGAAAAAGAGACTGTGACAGTCCTGTGCTCAGCTGAGTCACCCAATGACCTTGGAAATGAGGTCAAGGCCACTGACCTATTCTGAATCTAACTTTCATAGAGGGCCATCCCCATGTGCAAGATCAAAGTCATAGTACAAATACTTCTCAGGTTATCAGGCGACCAGTAAAATTCATGTTAGTGGCCCTCTGACCTTGAGAATGAGGTCAAGGTCACTGATGTACAGTCTTAATCTTTCCTAAATGGAGGACCACCAACAAGTTCAACATCAAAGTCCTACCTTCCACAGTTTTCAAGTTACAATGTGAAAAGTAAAATTCACGTAAGTGTCTGCGTCCCAGTGACCTTGGGAATGAGGTTAAGGTCACCCATGTACTGTTTAAGACTGGCCTTTGCTCATGACAACCATCATGTTCAACATCAAGGTACATGTTCAAATAGCTCTCAACTTGTCAGGTGAACAGTAAAATTTGAGCAAGTGGCCCTATGACCTTGGGAATGAGGTCAAGGTCACTCATCTACTGTCTAAGTCTGGCCCTTATTAAGGACAATTAGTATGTGCAATACGAAAATCCTAGCCTTAATAGTTCTCAAGTTACCATATAAACATTGAATTTCATGCACCCTCGCCCTGTGACCTTGGAAATGAGGTCAAGGTCACTCACCTACTGTACATGTATCACCCTCATACCCAGAAGTGTCCCTATGCAATTTCAAAGCAATTGGCTGAGCATATACAAGGATAAAGACTTTTGAACATTTGGTCAAAAAATGAACTAAAAATCATTAAAAAATCTAAAAATCATTGAACTGTGACCATTTGAACAAACTTTGCAATCCCCATTGACTTGCATGGTAATCAATAGGCATGTAAAATCAACAAGAAAAATTCCTTAAAAGAAAAAAAAAAATTCAGGACCGTGAATGAACTTGGTAGAGACCCACCCAAAACACGTCCCCACCAAGTTTGAAGTGAATCTGGCTAACGGTTCTGGAGATGAGGTCGAAAATGTGAATTACCATTGCAATTCCCATTGACTTGCCTAGTAAACAATAGCAATGTATGCATTGACCAACAAGTACCCGAATTGAAAAATGTTAAAAATCAGGGATCCACAGCAACGCCACCTGGTAAACAACCTTGTGTGACCCTTCCACAGAGAACATATCCACCAAGTTTCAGCACAATCTGAGACACGGTTTTGGAGAAGTTGAAAATAGCAAAAACGCACAAAAATTCATAAAAAATAGGAAAAAATTGCAGGGCCACCTGTTAAACAACTTAAAAAATCCAAAACTTACTGGACTGTGACCATTTGAACACATTTGGTAGAGACTCACCCAAGGCACATCCCCACTAAGTTTAAAGTGGATCTGGCCAGTGGTTTTGTAGAAGTAAAAAATGTGAACTGTGGACGGACGACGGATGCCTCACCCTCCTAAAAGCTCAGCTGAATTATCAGCTGAGCTAAAAAGATATGACAAAAGACTTCATACAGATGTACTTTTAAGTTGACTTGAACAAATGGAAATTTTGAATATCTGAAGCCATAGAGAACAAGAACTTTGTCTGTGTGCTGGATTGGCAGATAGTTTGTTTTTTTTTTGTTCTAAATTAACATTTTATTTTGAATTTATACATGGGTACTTCCTTTTTGGGTAGATCTGTAAACCTTGTTATCAAACCTTAACAGCACAAGTTCTCAGAAAAAAAAAAAAAAAAAAAATTAAAAAGCAGGTTATCACCACTTCTCATAATCCCTGCAATTTTTGGTACATCTCTCTGAAAACTACACAAAAAATTTAAAGTCAAGAGTATTTTGTGACTAAAATGCAATCTTTCAAAGTACAATGTAGACAAGTGGCAAAAGAGTCAAAATTTTATGACAACTGTCATCTTCCACTGTGAACAAAAAGCTGAGAAGTGTTAATCCTTGCATCACAAGGGCAGCAAATAAAAGTTGGATTTTTTTATGATAACCACAAGGATAAAAAAAATCTGGGATCTGCTTTTGGTAAAATGCATGATGCAATCAATTACAGTGAACATTGTTGCTAAATATTAGTAAGCATATTTTGCTATCTTGAATTTTATGTTTATGGCATCATGAGTTTCATTTTCCGCTTCAACATGTGGCATACTACAGAGTAGTTGTTACATTCATCTCTGATACATGTACATTATAGCCACAATAATAGGTGTATACATAAAAGATACTTCAGCCTCAGCATATGGGGAATGCTTGTTACTGCAGCAACAACTACATAAAGCCATATACTGTAATGCAGTTGGTACTTTGTCACAATACATTTCAAGGCTATTTTCAATAACATTGAGACCAAATGGTTCAATAGTACAGAGCTGATGTATCCAGAAGTATTCCCTTTTCAGTCTAAATGCCTCAGTTTTTTTTTCAGCCTGGGTGGCATGTTTATGGGGCTGGCATTGACACATGCCTACTTTAGGTAAGCAACGTCAAAAGTTACACTAAAACCAGATGCAATCTGCTGTCCAACAGTCCCTGATGATGCCCCACAGGGCGGCGAAACCAGTCAGACTAGAATTTGAGATACACAACTTTCTCAACCCGTTGCTGTCAGGCCCTTGCCTAGTATTTTTCATTTGCTATTTTCAATACATGTACTTGTGGTCAAAACATTTACTTAAATTTTAGCGCACAACAAATTGTCATTTTACAACTATCACAAAATACCTTAGTCTGTGCGGGATATATGTAATCAAAGGCTGGATTTGATGGAAATTTTTGCATTTCAAAGTGCAGTTTATGTACAAGAGAAACACTACTAACACCCTGAAAAATACCAGTAATATAAAAACATTTATAAAAATAATGCTGCTTTTTCAAAAAAAAAAAAATCTTTGTTCATGGTGCAGGCAAGTTTTAAGTGTGTAAACGAGTATATCTTCAGAAATCTACTTTGTGTTTGTACATCAGTGGTCTAAATACAAATAACTTTCCTATGGAAGTTCCCACAAATTATCCTGACCTTCCAGTTACAATGTGAACTTAATGCCCTTCCTTCATACACTCAATTGTCTACATGAATTACCCTAGTACCACCATATGCACTTGACTACAAAACATGATGAAGACTGAACCAAATGACTCCACGTATTTGAGACTTTTTGAAATCATTGTTCAGTTTCTTTTGCACATGTAGCTTAAACTTTACACATGTAGCTTAAACTTTCTATTGTCAATGCAGCAGAAATCAAGACTGGTAATAAATTAATTACCTTGAGCTACACTCATTAAAAGTACACAATATATCAATGCGTCTTTTTATAAAATTACCGGTAAATGCAATGCATTGAAATGTAGCAGTATTCTGTCATAAAAGATGGTGAAGCATCCAGTATCTGTTAATTGGCTGAGTATCATGTCCTTGTTGAGCACTGCATGTGAAGGTCACATTTTCCAATTTCACTCCTGTAATGCCATCTTCAGGGCAATCTCTAAAATTTGACACGAAGTGTGACATGGAAATTCTCTAACTTAAACAGTATTATTAAGAAGACATTTTTATTACATTTTACATAATGTAAATGCCGATGACAACCACAGGATAAAACACAGCCTGAAAGGTGATATTCCTGTAGCTGTTTGTCAGTAGGTTCCATCAAACTACCATTCACCCATATTTTACAAATGCATATTTTGTGAACCATACAAACTTACCCAGTTGTAATATTTGTATGTCTCTTGGATCTTAATACTTTGTATGTTCACCATTTGTTGTTGACAGTTGTCATCCAAGTATGTTCTATATTTAAAACAAAAATTGATTTTGTGCTCTTTTTTGACTTACAAAATGCGCACTATGTTGTTTCAAGCAACAACTGTTGGCTACATTTGTCAGCATCACCAGATTACACATTCAATAGTTGAATAAAACAAAAATACATGTAGCATAAAGTGATAGTTTTTAATGTCATTAGAGCATAGACTGGCAAGATGGCGGCTTAGGTGAGCTCTTGGTTTGAAGCAGACAACACAAGCCATGCAAATCATGGTACACAGTGCATGCAACTACTGAACTGCACTGCATGGCCAGGAACTGTTTCACATTTCACCATATAGCCAGGTGTCAGCTGTCCAGTAAAGGTCACCACTTGACCTTGGTTGGTAAGGTCAAGTGGTGACCTTACCAACCAAGGTAGATCAGAAAACCCTGCCTTTCATTTCTGACAACAACTTACCAACTTGTTACTTTTTTCCTGCAGTAACAACACATTTTAACCCTTAAAAGATCATATTATTGGACAGAGTCAACAGCTTTCCTTGGCACACTGGGTGCACATGGAGGAAAGCCGTTGACTATTGACATGTTACCCTAGCAAGTCCTCCCTGAAATTTTCACTGTCACTATTTTGATGCATGAAATATCTTACAGAATGGAGGAAGCAGATGACATTTGACATCACTGGTCACTGTACCCCAGTTTGATTGGAAAAGTGATAAGCATTAGTACCATTGTACCAGTTTTGTTTGTGGTTTTGTTCCAAATTTATGAATTCATCTGTGAATTAAACTTAGACTTGTTCCTCTCACATATTATCAGTTGCCAACAAGTATTATTTTATGTCGTTACATGGGTCTAAATGATGTCATTATTTGTCTCAGATAGCTCTATTCTTCTGATCTCTGCATTGTTCACAAATCTTTTCATATAAAAGATAAAAAAATCACTGGTATCTCTAGATAAAAGATATGTCTTTATGTGAAAAAAACAGTACCCTTCCATGTTAGTCACACAATATATGAACTTGCTTTTCACAAGTCTGTCCTGTCACACAGTGTTACATGTACTAAGTGTTATATATATACATACATACATATATATATATATATATATATATATATATATATATATATATATATATATATATATATATATATATATATATATATATATATATATATATATATAAACACACATGTATATTCTGTCACAACTTCACATGTAACTTTGCAACTACTATAGCTTCATTTTAGCAACATCATGCCCATATGACTAAATTCTTCTTTAAAATAAATCAACAAAGCATCTTCATGTATATTTCAGGACCTGTGTAAAACCTTGTCCCAAATTACATTTTTAAAAGTACCATATTGTACACATAGCTTCAAATGTGATGGATTTGGATGAATAGAATTATATCCATAAATGAAAATTATATACAAGTATGATCATTTTGAAGAGCATTTTGTTGAAGCATTTGATGTTTAAGATCGAAACAATCTTTTGTTGTTGTCCTGTTTGCTAGTATTAACAGTTTTAGGTTTATACAATATTAAATTACGTATATGGAATACGGCTGCAGAATACTCAGGTGCACCATATATTTCATTTCAATTAACATCACCTGAAGCAGGCATGCTTTACAAGAAAAAACTTGAGGCCCTAAGGCCAATAAATTGCACCACTAGCATATGCCACTGGCCAGTACCACTTGCCAGAGGTTCTAGAAGTATATCCCACCAGGTGGCAGCCTCACCACAAGTATACAATCAAAATAACAGTACCACGGCTTGTGTGTAAAGCAGGAATTTTGGGACCATTCACCTTTACCATAGGCTCCTCCCCTTTCTGCCATAAGACAGTGTTACATATCTAGCAGATAGCAGTCAATATACATGCTCTACCATATGAACTAACATGTATAACTGGTTTGCTTGATCCAATGTCAAGTTTCAGTGCTCTGATTGGACAGTAAGAAACTGTATGTCAATCAAATGCAGGGGGAGGAGCCTCGTTGAAAAGTGAATTGTGTGCAGGTGTCCTGCCTCCCATCATGTCAACAAGCTGTTGTGTTTACTATTACTTCCCAACGGTCCCTCACGTTCCATTTTCTGGATACAACCCAGCACACTGTTTGACGTCCCAGTATATGTACACAACTGCTGTGGCTGTGCAGGGCTCTGTCTGGCTACACCAGGGTCTGGCCAGCAGCCATAGCCAGTGTATGGCCACTGATGGCATCTTGGCTGCAGTCTGTTTGGACGGAAGGACTTGCTGTACATGCTACCATTGGCTACGTGTCTGTAACCATTGTATGAGACTGCTCCCCCGCTGCCAGTGTACTGTTAAAAAAACAAAACAAAACCAAAAAAAAAAAAAACCCATATGTATCACATTTTAACTTTCAGAACATGCATGAGTTTGTTTTTTAAACTTTTTTTTTTACATTTTTAAAAATTTATTCTGTACAGTACATACATATGCACATACATACATACATAGATGCCTTGATCCAGTGGATTTATTATGGTCATTATTTGAACAACTATACACTTCAATGCATGAAATTCAGTTCTTTAGAAGCTGAAGTGCATCTTATCAAATTTAAAGTGAGTATTTAAGTAAAGTAATAGTTATGAAATAATGAGAAGATAAACAAGATTTTTTTTCTGTTTGTCACTTTAAGCACCATATTTTGTAATACTCATATTGTCTTTTTTGTCAACTGTTATATATTTTGTCCATTTCTTTTACAGAAAAAACAACTTACTGTAAAGTACACACCCCTTCAGATTTCGAATATGATTATCTCAATATACAAACTGTGGGAAATTAGAGAAAAAAATAAAACTCTGCATGTACATTATACTGAGGGAAGTAGTCTTTTCAAACATGATTTTGTTTCATTGTCACAATTTTTATTATCGTGAAAAAAAAATATGAATGCATGTGTACATAAAGAGAGGAATTAAAAAAAGTAAAATTTTAAATTATTCTCTTCTTAAAGTGTCCTCCTATCAAATGTTGTGTACTTCATTTTTTTTTCTTTTCTGTTTCTCGTCAATGAGAAATAAAGAATTAAATCTGCTAGCTTAAGTCAACAGCTGTCCTGGCATGAGTTTAGTACTTCATACTCAACCCACACCAATGGAAGCTACAGGCTTAAGTCAACAGCTATCCTAGCATGAGCTTAGTGCTTTGTACTCAACCCACAACAAGGAAAGCTACAGGCTTAAGTCAACAGCTGTCCTGGCATGAGCTTAGTGCTTTGTACTCAACCCACAACAAGGGAAGCTACAGTCTTAAGGCAACAGCTGTCCTGGCATGAGCTTAGTGCTTTGTACTCAACCCACAACAAGGAAAGCTACAGGCTTAAGTCAACAGCTGTCTTGGCATGAGCTTAGTGCTTTGTACTCAACCCACAACAAGGGAAGCTACAGGCTTAAGTCCACAGCTGTCCTGGCATGAGCTTAGTGCTTTGTACTCAACCCGCAACAAGGGAAGCTACAGGCTTAAGTCAACAGCTGTCCTGGCATGAGCTTAGTGCTTTGTACTCAACCCGCAACAAGGGAAGCTACAGGCTTAAGTCAACAGCTGTCCTGGCATGAGCTTAGTGCTTTGTACTCAACCCACAACAAGGAAAGCTACAGGCTTAAATCAACAGCTGTCCTGGCATGAGCTTAGTGCTTTGTACTCAACCCACAACAAGGGAAGCTACAGGCTTAAGTCAACAGCTGTCCTGGCATGAGCTTAGTGCTTTGTACTCAACCCACAACAAGGGAAGCTACAGGCTTTAGTCAACAGCTGTCCTGGCATGAGCTTAGCGCTTTGTACTCAACCCTAAAGAAGGGAAGCTGCAGACTCAGCAGTCAATAAATTTGTACATAATTTTGTCAAATAAAATATAAAAGAATTCAGAAATATCAAAATGATGAATCAGATTTACAAAAGTGTATATGCACACATACAACCAGATACAGTTTCTAGTCTGCATACAAAAATTAAATCCTAAACTCTAGTCACATTCACCACCAAGGTAAACATGCACTTGTGCAATTATTTAACCCTTTATCACTCAAAATCACCTGGATGTAAATTGTCGTCTACTTTTATGTTTTTACTTAAACTTCATATTAAGAGAAAGCATCTTGCTGAGAATTGTAAATTACACTTTTCATAATGGCATGCCTATGTCAATAGCTTTCTCAGCATGGGTTGGGTCCATTGCACCTAACCTGGACTGAGGACAGCTATTGACTAAATTCGCTCTTATTTTGATCAGGCAAGGGTTAAGTGGATCTTTTGCCTCACTGAGTGTAGTAGGCCTCAGTGCTATGAAAACTGGTGGTGGGAGGCTATATATTGTCAGAGCTCATGCAATAAGTGCTCATGATATACAAATTAATGACTGAGGTGTAACTGCCAAAATGTGGACACTATAATTTGAATCCTTGCCTACTTCCATGCAGTCATGATCACTTCTAAAATCATGCTGGTCATGCTGTGTCTGTTATATATTGGTAGTTAGCATTAACATATTAATCAAGGTGACCTACCATTGTTAATAATGTGTTAGTCCATGTATTTTCATCATAAGTTGCTTAGAGCAATGTTGTTGGACGGCCCTTCCTCATCCTGTCAATGTTAAAACAAGCAACAAACTTTAGCAAGTTTGGTCATCCAGGCAACAGACGGAATAACATTCATGCAAGTAAATACTGTCATGATCTTCTCATGCAAATAAGTTGCATGACACAAGTGCTCACATTGATGTGCCAGCCAGCAAAGTGACATGTATAATGTATATGCATCATGTAGAGCCAAGTAACATGTATAATCTATATGCACTGAGGTAGGGGCAGGATAGGGCGGGATCCACAGTTAGGTGAAGTTAACCTCATTGTCCCAACACTCATGGGCAGATGAATATTGCAATAGTTCTTATATTCAGCAGTCTTTATGGTCAATATGCACGAAAAATGAAGTGACACCCAACCCACATCCATAAACCCTCACCACATTAATGTTTTGAAATTCTCTAAATGGTTGCATACTTGTAATTTCGTCAAGGCATCTCACTGTTCACTGAGTGTATACTTTCATTTTGAGACACCCCATATATCAAAATTAGTCACAAAGGGGGGGGGGGGGATCCACAAAAATGTATGCTATAATTCACGTTCATATTCGCAATTAACTGTTTTAGTGCCGAATTTTGGACTAAGTCAACAGCTTTTCTTGGCACGCATTAGGTGCTGAAACGCTGTTGACCTGTGATATTCTCTCTGGAACTATAGGCATGCTGGTGCTTGAATGAAAGGTCTTGTTATGAGGAATGCAAATGTGAGATCTTTGTGATGATTCAGATTAGTTTGACTTAACTAGGTCAACTTTAGTCATGCTTGGCAATGAAAGAGTTAACATTGCAAGACAGTGACTCTTCACAGAGAATATTATTCCCCCCAGTAAACTTGTTAACTGTGTGCTGGACACCTGCAATATTCAGCAGACCAGGAGCATTGGTAAATGGTTTGAGGCAAAGGTGTTGAGCGTTAAGCTTACAGGTTAAAAGCTGACAATTTGGCCTGGCAGTATGAGTGTTAAATGTGACCCCGCCCCCCCCCCCCCCCCCATGTTGTGGTTACAATGGCAGTAAGGACCTTGGTCAGTGGTTCTAGCATTGTCTTATACAACTTGTCAGGCAATGTCAAAACCACTGACTTACCTAGCATGTTGCTGCTTGTATCAAAACCCTTTTCAGAGGTAGATCTAAAAATGTGTTTGTATTTTGGGGCGAGGGTGCTGAGCCCCTGCAAGCATTTTCATACCTCCTTTTATTCATCCTTTCCTGGCTCCAGAGAGCCCTCAAATCACTATGTTGTTCCATAAATTTTCATAAAACTTATGGTTCATTGAGAAGAAAAAGTGAAGTTTTTTGTTAGGTGATGGAGGCTAGGGACCCAACCTTTGCACACCCTGGCTTCATTCCTGCCTTTTTGTGAAGAATTTGAATATCTAATTTCCAGCTGAATACATAGGAAGCTTGTGACTAGCAAAGAATATTTTCAGCTGTGCAGATTCTTATGCCATACACTACACATCACCAGAAAAATGAGGTACTTGTCTCATCTATTTTGATGCAAGTATAATTCCATACAAAGTGACACAGTAAGACCAGTCTACAAAAACTGTCTTTTTCAGATCAACAAATTGATTTTATGCTCAACATATGTGATGCATTATTGAATGAACAAATAAAATGAAAAGCAAAAATCAGCCGTGTTTGATAAATGATACCTCAGTAAATGTGAATTGGACACTTTTTGAGTCCCATGTGAGTGAAGCACCTTGTTTTGTGTCAAACATGAAAGTCGCCATTTGTTTTGTGGCAAATATGAAAATTGTACATGATTTTCTAATACATGTATACAAAACTTGCAAATAACTGTGAAATGTAAACTTTCTAAATATGGAAATTGTAAATGACCAGGTAAAACAGAAAGTTACAAATAATTTTTTGTGGCATGTAAAAGTTGAAAACAAGTGAGTGAGTGTGAAATGTGCAGTTACAAACAATCAAACAAGCTGTGAAATGTAAAATTTTAGAGTATGTTTGTGTCAAATATGAAAGTGTAAATTATATCGTGTAAAACATTATGAGAATGCCTCCCCTTCCATTTACAGTAAGACACTGATATGCACTCAAGCATATTGATACAGCCACACTGACCCTGCAGCCTGCGTGACAGTCACCCACTGTCATAGCCAGATTATGATCCAGCCTACATGCATCAGGCAAAGATCATGCACCCACGTTATGTTCCCATCACTTCTGCTTCCCATGCATCAATTGAGGCGCTGTCCCTGCTACCTCATCAAGGCACTGTCACAGCCACCTCATTAAGGAACTGTCCCTGCTACCTCATCAAGGCACTGTCACAGCCACCTTATCAAGGCACTGTCATAGTTACCTCATCAAGGCACTGTCACATCTGCCTCAAGGCAGTCACAGCCACCTCATCAAGGCACTGCTGCAGCTACCTCATCAAGGCACTGTCACAGCTACCTCATCACAGCACTGTAGCAGTAACCTCATCAAGGCATTGTCGCAGCCACCTTATCAAGACACTGTCCCAGCTACCTCATCAACGCGCTATGACTGTTACCTTATCAAGGCACTGTCACAGCGATCTGATCAAGGCACTGTCACAGCTACCTCAAGGCACTGTCACAGCTTCCTCAAGGCACTGTCACAGCTACCTCATCACAGCGTTGTCACAGCTACCTCATCAAGGCATTATCACAGCTGCCTCATCAAGGCACTGTCACAACTACCTCATCGAGGCACTGTCACAGCTAACTCATCAAGGCATTGTTGCAGCTAACTCATCAAGGCATTGTCACTGCTACCTGATCAAGGCTTTGTGACAGCTACCTCATCAAGGGTAGTTCACAGGTACATGTACATACATGATCAAGGCATTGTCATAGCTACCTCACTAAGGCTGTTACATACGCGTGTACAGTTCGCTCGTATATACATGATCAAGGTGTTGTCACAGCTACCTCATCAAGGTTTTAACATACATGTGTGCAGTCCATGTTTACACTGTTTTTATGTAAGTCCCATGTACACAATCTTTTTTCTTCATTTTATCCTGCATATTTATCTAGGCTTCCCTGAATATAAGCCTTCCTTCTGTCCATTTTCTTTATGGTTATACTTGCATATATACAACCAGGCAACTAATCAAATTGGTGAAAGTGTCACCGGAATGACTTTTTCTTTTAGCTTATATTATTTTGAAATATGAAGAAACATATTACTGACAGAATAAAACAATTCAAAACTACCTAAATTTGTGTACAGAGACAGAAGATTAGACCTATCACGGTGCATGTTATTGGTATCATCTATATGAGCAGATGGTCACATAAGCCAAGTTATATCAGCATAAACTGTCAAATACATAGCCTGTGGCTTCAATGAGCAATGTAGAGTAGGAAACATATCATGAAAAATCTGTAAATGGCTTTGAAGATCTAAAATCTCCATAAACTATACAAAAAAGTGAGGCCACCCTCCAGCTATATACTGTTGTGCAACAAAAGAGGGGTGGAGGGGGATTTATTTATTATTATTTTTTTTCATGGTATCGTCTGTTTGAAGATTTTGTTTGAATATTGATCATTGAAAATAACTTTTTCCTTGTGTTTTTCACCTCATTATTTGTTTCTTCAAGTGCAAAGTACCACATGCCCATGGTGACCATCTTGTCATAACAGTTATACATTAGCCCACTGACCATCACACCACAAGAGTTCAACGTTAATAACCCACAAAAATACTCAAATTAGTAGTAGCTTGTCATGCAGTCAGTATGTCCCAAAGATGAAACAGAACAAAACTGAGCTGATGTCCAAGCACACCTGCGTTGATATGGAGACAGACTGAAGGTTGCGTGGGAGTGGCGGACAAGGGTTGCTGCTGTAGAACCAATGCCATACGCTGGACCCGGGCTACAATTATGGCAAACATGCATGAGAGTGGCAAATGTCTATAACAGGAGATCCTGCCTTGTGAAAACACCCAGACTGACATTACAGCAACAACTCTAGTAAGCGTAGATTTCCTGTAAGGTATTAGTGTTGCTTCTAGCATAAGACACATTACACAGATAGACATAAATCTGGTGGTCTTTATAAAAACAGGATCTTCTGAGTTGATCTATATGTACCAGTCAGCTGGAGCCATGAACCACTGCACCCATCAGAGGTTCCACCTAGACCACTGCACAGTAAATATCATCAATCATAAATAAAATATGACACAGCAGCAGGGTGTATCTGCAGTGCAAATGTACCAGGTGAAATAAATGTATATTAACCTCCCATAGTTGTATAGCAGTATGGTGTATCTACAGTATAAAACATGTATGGCAGGTGCAATTAATTTTAATCTATATTGATCATTCATGATTTGATATCTATCGTTTATTTCTTTGTTTGCCTGTTTATTTATTCATTTATTTGTTCGTTTTGTTAGTTTTCTTGTTTTCACTAATGCTGATTTGAGATTTTCATAGTGCACATTAAAAACTGTTAGTTCAATATCTGTTCACCAGAAGCCACTTTTGTATGACAGATGAATTTTCAAGACCAGAATGAACTGCTTTGCCAACATAATTATACTCTTATAACTTTATGTATGGAACTGATTTATCCTTTTAAAACTCAGAAATTCAAATGATTAATAATCATTTTGTAATGGAATCTTAGCTTATAAGTCAATTAGAATCAAAGAAACAATCAAATGCAGACATTTCAATGGACTTTCATTTGTCTACTTTTGACAATGAATTATCTTGATCAAAATCAGCAGCAAATCTTTTTGACAGAGCCCATACAATATTAATTGGCTCAGTCGTCTAAGGTCAATACATTATGTATCAGTAGCCTCTGGAATGTCGAGCATTCTTTAACTCATTCCATACCAGTCCCTGATTTTTTCGTATATTTACCTAGATTTAAGACGACAATTGCATATTTAAATTCTTCATGAAAAGAGCTTTAGTTCAAGTACCAACATGCCTATAGTCTTAAGTCAGTGGTTCTGGCACTGCTGGCAAGTCATGCTGCAGCTGCTGCAAGGGCAGCTGCAGCATGACTTGCCAGGCAGTGCCAGAACCATTGACCAAGGCCTTTCACCATAGTATGGAATGAGTTAATTAACATACATGTCATGGCCCCACAGGCCTGCATGATGGTACAAGGGTTGATATGATAATGCCACAATGTCTACATGTGTACAATATCATATATGTGTATAGCTTTTTTTTTATATTTTTAGTCATGCTGTACTGTCATATTATCAGCTTGTCTTCAGGCTCATGGTCCCCCTGATGGCACAGTGGTCTCATGGCAGCTGTCAAAGGCCACATGTTGACCCATTTATCAATATACTAACACTGGCTGGTGGTTGCAACAGATCTTGGCAGGTCATGTCCTGTAACATACCAAACACAACAAATGCTCACTGCCTGGTCTTCCCACTGCCACTCATCCACATTCTATGTGCATTCAAGAGTGGATATGGTCACAGCCAAATATTCCTCTGTCCATAACAATTTCATTTGTACATCACTTACCAAAGTATACCATCTCAATATATGTACCTACCCCCTCCCCCATCTCCAAAAATCAGTGTAAGTGTTGACAGTTTTGCTGAAAGCTATGAAGACAGAGCTTTGTCACACATTATGTACCAGTGAGACATTCATATATCTTCTTACCATCCTTCACATAAATGTCAAGGCATTATAGCTTTTTACCAGTGCATAAGCGAACTGAAAAATTAAGGCCCTTACAAAAGACACAAACATTATCATGAACAAGACACACAGGAAAGGACAAATAAATTACAAAGAACATAAAATATTAAAATATACATGTATATGGTAAAAATGGGATACTATACAAACCTTCACAGTGGTGTTCATTTGGTACATCAAAATATGGTCCATACAAAACAAAGGTAAGTTGTTATATTGTCTATTGTTCAAAACTGATTTTACCACTTGATGTGTACAACCAGTCAGGATGGATGACAATTGTGCATCTTTGTGCAGACCATTCGACCCACAAAAGCAAAAGACAGTTCATCTGAGCAGTATCTCTATGGAGGGGCAACTGTATCATCAAACTAAATGTGCATTTGCCATATGCTATCAACATGGAGAAGTTTTACTTTTTTGTTTTAGATTCATGATTGCCAACCTGCACCTCCCCCCACCCATCCACAAACATACAATTATATGCAAATTTATTCTTAAGTTCATCAGCACAGAGTTATCACAACATGATCTGCTGATCTGCTAAAATCACCTTGAGCATAGGTAAATGTAAAGGTGGTACAAGTATAATATGTAATTATTGATCAGTAGAGCCCTCAGTAGCTGGACCTATATGCAAATCTGTAATGTATGAATACCATAATGAAACTGCAAGTATTGATTATAGACACACGAAGTACGACCTGAAGGAAATACCCGGTACTTCAACATGTATCTCAGACTTGTAATGTCACACTGAATCTAGAATATTTTTACGCCAATTTACAAAAGGGAACACTTTTGCTACATGAGAAACATTAATGGTCATGTCTTACTATTTTGGGCTGTAAGGGGTTATAATGCTTTGCTGTGAAGGAAAACATCAATACATGTCAAGGTACAACGGTTGTACACACAAAACCATTATTAACTCTTCACGTTCCAACCAGTCAATATTTCACTGGTAAATTGATGGCTGAAATCTGCTTTTTCTTAATTTTTTTTTTGACTTTTTGCTTGAAATTTGTTTTTTTCACATATATTGGATATCAAATTATTTGGGGGTACCCTCCTGAATAAGATGTCCTTGTCAGTAATTTACTGGACACCCCTCTCAGAGTTTAGCAATAATACTAGTACTATTCACTATGTCTTGATGTGAACTCTAATAGTTAATGCCGTACAGGTGGAAATGGCCTTGACAGCATATCGCTCATTGTGAATGATGGTAATAATTGTTTAACCTGTCATAAGCAGAATACCTGACAGCAGCAATCAATGTGCCTGTGAATCTTACCGAAGCTGCATTTTTAGGGCATCTATCTCACCAGGTGCAAGTGATTCTTGCATGATATGGGTGTGATATAGAGCTGCATTTTTAGGGCATCTATGTCACCAGGTACAAGTGATTCTTGCATGATATGGATATGATACAGACGTGATTACTACCGATATGGTTTTCAACATATATTTTTTCCAACCTTTTTCTCTGGAAATCAGCCAAGTCAAAAGTACAACAGAGCGTCTTGCCACACAGACCAAGTTCTGTATAATCTCCACTAGACTTGAGTGGAGTGGAGAAAAGACAGACTGGTCTGTCTTGGTGGTAACACCCACAAGTTTACTTTACTATTTTAATCTCAATTTTACTTTATCATTTTTTCAGCAAACATTTTCATTAAACATCTTCTCCTGAAATCAGTTAAAAGAGTCACGATGTCTTGTTCAATTTTACAAGGCCATTTTAACCCTTTTCTGGTTACAATAAGCCTGGGTCATCAGGGTTCCTAGGTTGTGGCTGGCAATGTGCCCAATCCACACCAAGGAAAGCTGTTTACCAGGGTCAGACCTTATATCACTTCTTTCCAAATATTTTTCTGTTGACAAGAAACTTGAGCAACAATTGAGAATTGGGTGCACATTGATCCACTGGATCCACAGATAAAAATTTGTTCTCCAACACATTTCTAGCTCTGCTCACCAAAGATCGCAGAGCTCATGCGATCACTAATATCTGTCTGTGTGTCATTCTGTCCATCCAAACGTCATTCTCTGTCCATACACTTTTTGCCTTTGAACACGATACAGTCCAGCTTTCGAGTTAACCTCATATAGCTTTCAGGACATTTAAAGAGTATGAAAGTCTAGGTCCAGTTTGATAATGGTGGTACCACCTACAGCATTATGTAATATATGGGTCAAAGTGTGACCAACTTGTGACCACTCTTGCCTCCTTTATTTTTTATATATCTTCATGAAATTTAGTGGGATTGTGGAGGTCAAAATCTCCGTTGTATATACCAGTGGTGCCATCTATATTTTGATGGAAATTATGAACCAAAATACATGTATGTTGAAAGATATAAAATACTATATTTTGAAAAATAATTGAATAAGACATGTCAGATTTACAGGACTTATAAATCATGTCCAATGCTAATATGTCATGTAATACCAGTGACTTTGATCTACTTTTGCTTTTTCTTAGGTCACCAGTCCTGTAATGTTGAAAGAGGTGATATTTCGTAATGGCAGGGTATAGCTAAGACATCAATAAAAAAGAGAATTGAGCCTCCAGATCAAAATTGCACTAGAGCCCACTGTACATAAAACTGTACTCGGTGACCTACTTTTGGGGTCACCATGACCCACTTATTATTGAGTTTGGCACTTGTCCAAGTTCATTGTTTTTCTTCAATTACTTGACAAAATATTACCTGATTTGAACAAAAAGACCAGGTATGGTAAGCCAGATGCAGGGCACAGATTTGGAATGTTATAATTTTTTAATCTAAACTGAAAGTGAATGTCATATGCCACTTGGCATATAGGGGTCACAATGTGAAAATCTTGTGAATGCTCTGCATCCCACAGTTTTTTAGTTGGGCCAATGTAGCTTTTAGGACTAAAAAAGTGTATGAAAATCTTATGTAAAAAATTGCTTTATTTTCACGTTTATAAATTTTCACGGGTTTTTGTATTTTTGACATTTCATTGTAGTGGCATACTTCCCACCCATTCAAACAATGTTAAAATACTATTTCACCATGTTTTTATTTAAAGTTCTGACCACATTGACAAAATCCCTAAAAAGTGTGGTGTTTCTAGCAATACGTATGACTTGTCCGATACAAACTCCATATGCTTGTTTCTCTGAAATGTTTCCTGTCAGATCAGGGTAGGAGATAATATCAAATTTGAACTGGTCTCTCTTGTCAAATATTTTTGTTACATACTAGTTGTTCTTTATTTCTATATCCAGATCAAGGAAAGTAGCTATGGACGGAGAGACTGACATGAGTGGTCGCATAAGCTCTGCGACCTTGGATCAGCAGAGCTAAAAAGTGTAAAGCAGATGACAAATTAAATCCAGGTACAATTTGAGAAAGAAAGGATCAAAAGAACATATTTTGACTTAGCAATACAAGTTGGTAATATTGTGACATGCATAATTTATTAACGGCATGCATGGACATGTTGCCATGTGATGCCATTGTTTGTAGAAATGCTTAGACCTTAAAACCCAAACGTGTGGAATGTTACACCCTCCACTGTGATGTATTATTCATAGTTACCTATTTTCCGTCTGTCCGACAAAACATTCAGGGACTGAACAGTTATATACAATGAAACTTAAATGTAAGCCAGGTGCATTTCATTCATGGTTTAAACTGACAGTGTATATACAAGGATATATGTGGTGAGAAGGATGCATTTGTGATTAATCAGAACTCGGATCAGTTTTTTTGCATGTGGCCCAAGATTATTATGACCAAGATTTATGCCATATTTAAAAAAAATATATATGATCACTTCATTTTGTTGCTATATCACCTTGTTTTACAATAGCAGAGGCCCCCTGACTGCTGTCTTTAATAGGCATAGCTATTATTATTGTTGTGTCAGAAATTTTTTATCTGGTCGACATGGGCCTTTTAAAAGTTGCACCTCAGTTCTTTCACATGTGAAGCACTGTATACAAAATACATAAAAGTTACAGGCATCACGCACACGAGTCATCTATGCAATAAAAAACCATTCACCATTTTGCAACACAATTTAATACATGGGGTGATAATTATATGTTGAACCTGAGGATTATTAACATGACCTTGACTTACCTGTACTTGGAATACGTTGGAGCCAGTGACTGTGCTGAGGTCCTGTGTGTTGCGACGGTGGTCTTTGGATTCCTCTGCAGACAGATAGGGCTTGGGTCCTAACCAGCTCAACATCACCAAGAGGTACGCCAGCCCATGCCACAAGCCAAACACCACAACACCAAAAAACACCTGCAAATATGTAATTTTTGATGGTGGGTATTTTTGTTTGTTATTGAAACACTTTAAGTCACAAAAAATCTTGTCCACATTCTTTTTACGCTTGTTTGAGAAGATGTAACTTGAGAGTTGAGGACATACAGCAGACTCCATGAGCCATGTCCCTTTATCCAATGAATATTTCAAACAGAAAAATACATACCGGTAGTACATTTGCACAGTTGAGGACAAAACAGCAGAAGCAAAAGCTGTTTAAATGCAGCTACAGCAACTTGATGATCATATTATATACCTGTGTCGCATGTGACTTCTTTGTGATTCACGTCGAAAAACCACAAAAGCCTCTTCCATCTACGGTCTAGTCCCGTCAGATTTGCTTCTTTGTGATTCATTTTGCCTGTATCATGTGGGCTCTGTAAATCTGCCAGCATTTGACATTGAAGCTACCTGTGTACAGCTTTCATGGTGGTGATTGGGGTGGAGTGGGGGTGGGGGAGGAAGGTTAAAGGGTACTTGCCCTACTGGCATTTCATTTTCCATCCCAACAAACTGGAAGCTCTCTTATTTTCTGTACTTCATACTAGCCATTATTTTGGAACATTCTTATTTTCTGTACACTGTACTGGGATAAAATTAATTTCCTGTACCAGAGAACTGTGAACCACCCTTAAAGGTCAGCTTGATCCAATGGGTACCACAAATAAGAAAGTTGATATTTAGGCTGGTTAGAAATGATATCTGAAAACCAAAATGTTAAATTTCATTTTCGAATGGTGTTTTTTTAGCCCTGAAAGTGCAGGAATTTTCTCCAATCGTGGCCCTATGTGTGAAAGTGTTAGTGACCTCACAAACACAACCTGCTGGCTAGGGTGAATGTGTCATAAGCCAGAGTGCCTTCAGCTAGCCAAGAGTTATGGCAGATACAGCAGAGCATAGTGATTCTGGAGAGTCTGAATTGAGCTTTTCATGTGCAGTGCACATGGTCTGATGAGTGACGAATTACCATATTCATCCTAATAGTAGCACGCCGTGCCAATGCAAAGATTTGAAAGATCTTGCAGTGTTTTCGTGGGACTATGTACTTATAAGTACTTTTCTTGATTGAAGGTTTTGAAGGCTGTACAGTTCATTTAGTGTTAGATAAACATTAATATAGTGACATTTAATTTTTCAATTGGAAGTATCATCTTTGCTAAATTACAGGAAAAATCTTGATTTTGAATCTAGACCATTTGGATTGAAAGTGTGTGTGTGTGTGGAGGGTGGCGTGCTTCTATCAGGGCATGTGCTACTATTAGGATGAATATGGTAATAAGAAAAGCTGTAGCAGCAGAGGAAAAGATCATTCATCCTTACAGAAATGAGCCGGATGCCCAGAACCTTGCTGTCACTAGTACTGCAGGGAGTGCAGCCAGATGATCTGACCTTGCCATCTGGACCATGATAATTTGTTGCAAAAGAGATATTTCCTATAAAAAAATTACCAGACTTCATTTAACAAGAACAAGCATGCACGCATTGAATTGGAATTTGCGTCAGGGTGGGCCTGGTCTTGTAGTGTTTCAAATTCTGGCATTCACAGAAAAAGCTACAGTCTACGCCAACGATATGTAAAAGTCTGCACAAACAGTTAATTTGCCTTCCCATCTGTATGGTCTATGGATAAGGGATATTTGGAGTAATATTAGTATTAATAAGTATACTTACCTCTCGACCACCATTGCCTAAACCGCTGTGTCTGGGTCGAAGGCCCATGAATCGAGTTGAGTTTGACTCACTTGATCTGAAATCCTGACAGTCCCTTGGCGCAATCTCTCAGTTCTTGATGGTGACTACTGGTGTGCATGCTCCCCATATCATCCTTCCTCTTTCGGACGCCATTTCTGGCTTGCCTTTCGAGTTGAAGCTCCATGAACTTTCGTTCACACTCACTGCATTAGCGCTTTATGTATGCCCCAATCTGCAGAAAATCTTTTCCCAGTGGTCCACGGATCTACAGAGACCTAGATAGCTGATTACTGTGATCGAATACCACTAAAATAGTAAGTGCAAAGCTGGTCATTTGGCTTGGTACTTAGATTTTCAAGATGGCATCCCCGCAAACAGAATGCAGAGAGAGGGAAAGCAGTGCTCACCAGGCTATTGCCTCCTTTCGGAGGCAGTGCATGGGTGTTGAACCAGTGACCACTTTGTCCGCATCTTAGTCCTTGTTTGATCGTGAACAATAGAGCTGGACTCACGCAACCACTACATGGTGGCTTGGGATGACCATCCTGACTGCTATGGTTGTCGCCTGCAGTTGGGTCAAGTTTGTTCTCGTGAGCGAACTTGCAGATACTGCAAGGATTGGGGAGAGAATAAATGGTTGCTCTGTGAGAAGGCACGGAGAAAGTCTGACCATGCAAGGCGTCAGCAGCAGGTCGCTAAAGTTGCTAAACCCCCAGCCAAGATGACGGACTCCGTTGAGTCCTCAATGCAGGCTCCCCATGAGAAAAAGCGTAGACTTACTTCGGTTTGTCTGCAGTCTCATGTGGCTGATGGTAAGGAGCTTAGACTTGCTTCGGCTCGTCCTTAGTCGCAAATGACAGATGTCTCTACACCTGATACCCCTTGGGCGAAGGTGAAGAGACATCGGAGTCATAAGTCAAGCACCAAGGGATTATCACATGGGGATCTTGCGCACAAAACTGTTGTCCAAAGGTTGTACATGCTTTGGAATCTATGTTACAAAGCCTGATGATGCAGGCTGACATGCTGCATGCATTGCTTGCTACCTCTCAGCAGGCTGTTTCTTCTTCGGACTCTGCACCAAAGAATTCAGCCAAGCATAGATTGCAGCTGTTGAGATCTCAGTCCTCCGGGTCTGAGTGCTTGGACAAGCAGCAGTCACGCAAACTGGTGTGTTCGGAGTGGAAACCTGCTGGTTCCTACCCGGGTTTTCCTGAACCTCGGCCAGTCTGAGCGCTTGGACCACAAGTCAGGAGTGCCAACTAAAGCACCAACACCTTCGCATACTTCCTGAGCTCCCAGGTGCGAGAGCTTGGATTGTAAGCATAGGCATAGGAGAAGTAGAGGAAGACACCCTGACCAGTGGGGGTGCCTTCTACCATCAGTGGGTCTTTAAATCCAGCAGTGTCGGCACCTATGGTCCATGCGGAACCTTCTGTTCCCCCATCAGCAGTATTGGCAATTCTTTCTGCACCTCAGGTGGCTTTGCCCACAAGTGAACAGTTGGCAACCCCCCTTGTTCCTGCATTTAAGCTGCCTCACTCTCTTGAGCGGCAGGCGGAACTCAAACTTTGCAAGGACCAACAGTTGCATGAAGAGGCTCTGTCTTCTTCTGCATTGGCCAGCTCTCCCTTGGACCTCAGGCCCGGAAGTTCTCCGAAGGCCCTCTTGACCCCTCCCCCCTGCGGCAGCAGCCAAGGTCCAGGAGACTCAGCCAGATCCCTCAGGCCAGTACACTTCCCAGTTGGCGGCCGCCAAGATCCCAGTGCATGAGCCTCCCTTAGTTGCCTCCCCTGTCTGTCCTCATGTGGGAAGACCAGATTGAAGCAGCGTCTGTGGTGGTGACCACTTCTTCAGAGGTGCTACCTTGCCTAGGCCAAGCATGGTGACAGATCCCCTGCTGTCACAGGCGTTTGCTGCATTGCCCTCGCACAATACATTGTTGGACGAGGCTTTGGGCAATACCATCCCCCTCGCAAGTCCAGAGTCTTCGGACCTAGAAACCCAAGCGGAGGCAAGCTTTTGTTGTCAGATTAATCTGTCAGCAGATCTCAACCTAGGTCGAATGCTCCCCGCACACGCCATTCACACTCTGATGGGCGCAGAGAGGGAGTGACGATGTGTTGTACAGAGGGTTCGGCCCCTGCTCCCATGGACATGGCACCTGCCCCTGCCAGGGGCTTTAATGATGTCAAAGCTCTTATTCAGAGCCTGGTTGGTGACCAAGCTGTGGTCCCACCATTGGAAAAGAGGTTGGGTGCTGCTGCGCTGTCATGCTGGGGCTTGTCTCTGGAGAACACCCAGCAATGCACAACTATACCGTTTTCCCCCTTTGTAGGAGTTTTACAATCAGCTCACAGCCAAGAATCATGGCACACAGATTACTGGGAAGCTGCTGACGTCTGGCTACTTGAGGCAGGGGGACTCATCTCTTAGCTGGATGTCCAGGGGAGGTGGTACTCTGCGCCTGAGCAGATCTTCCCATTGGGTCCACTGCCTGTGGACCTAGACTGGGAGGAGTTCAATGCTAGTCAGCAGAGAACCATTTCAGTGTCCGCAGAGCCCTTGAAGTGTTTGTAGGAAGACGCCTGAGGATCTGTCCTGCAGTGTCCTACCCCAACATGTTGTTGGCTGCTTTGGGGTCTCTTCTCGATGACCCCAAGGGCTCCATTCATATCAGGGAGGCAGTGCGAGACTGGTTAGACCAGGCGACACACTCGCGACTTCTTCATCGCGGGCTGTTGATCATCAGGTGCAGACCACTTGCATGCTGGAGGCGAACCTTCATTTGTGGCGAAAGGATGCCTACCTCCAGGGCTAGAAGCTGCCTGACCCCATCTTTCATAGAGCCACTCATCTTAACTTTGTTCAATGGAGAGATGGTGGAAGGGGTCCACCAGGTGCAGGACCTTCAGGCCCACTCAGCTAACCTGGCATACTCCAAGGCACTGATTGACTTTGCTCGGTCCATGTTGTCCTTGGCCCTGAAGCACGGTACTTCTCAGACCCTGTATACCCGTCCCTAGACTCGTGCTCCCTCTGGGATGCGATGATGGAGGATGGCACCAGGTTATAGACCTGACGATGTTGAACACCTTTCTGGAAGTCCCACCCTATTGGACAAAAAAACCCCAGTCGGTGGCAGCAGCCTTATGGCCCATGGAGTGGACGACGTCCTTGAATCTCAAGGACGGGTTCTTCCACGTGCCAATCACTGAGACTTCATGGAAGTATCTGCGGTTTGCATTTGCAGGCCAAGTCTACCAGTTCAGGGCGCTTCCATTCGGCCTTAATGCCACCACACCGCTGGTGTTTACCAGGTTTGCACAGACAGTTGCTGCTTACTTGCACCACTCAGCTGTTCGCATTCATGTGTACCTGGATGATTGGCTCATCCGCGAACTTCGGGGCCTGGATTTGCAGCATCACACACAGACCATTCTTGAACTCTGCCAACACTTAGGCCTGATACTGAACCTACCCAAGTCCAGTCTTTGGCCAATGCCGATTTTTGTCTTTCTCTGCATCCAGTGCGATCTTACTGCCTACATCTGTCGCCCTTTGGAAGACAGGTGGGACAGACTTCAGTAAATGCTCAGGTCCTTTCTGACTGGCAAGGGCTGCTAGGAGCAACAGTGGCTTCCTTTCCACCAATGCCCACTGCAGCATGCTTTGCAGGGCAGATGGAAGAGAGACTTGGGCTATCAGGCCCCGATGCCAATTCTCAACGAGGATCACCCACACCTTCAGTGGTGCACTGTGAGGGAGAACTTCATGAGGGGACAAATGCTGGAGCCTTTTCAGGTCCAGCTCAACATTTACACGGACTCTTCTCAGTCCTGGTCACAGCAGCCACCATGTTCCAGTTTATGGCTCTCTTGTGGTTTAAATCCGACATAGGCCTATAGGTCGGCACATTTCTAAGGGGGCCTTGAAGGGCTTCGTGCCTAGTAGATCTAATCTCGGACAGTATCAGGCAGTTTGTCCTGTTGTCGGTTTGACACAGGAACCCACTGCCCATAGAGCCATATACTGCACCCTGGCGCCCACCAGTTTTGCGACCAGGACCTGTAGAGATCTCCAGTCCCGATGGAGCTGAAACCGATAACGTCTACCCACTAGGCAGACAGTTGTCATGTTGCCGGGTGAGCACCGGGGGGTTCAGTGCAATAACATGCTGGTAGGTAAGGAAGGTTTCCTGTTTCAGCTGGACTCCGCTGTCGGTGGCCTGAACTCCATGTAGCTCTGAGGTTTTCCCTTCAGATATTGCCTCCTCACATGGGCTGATGGTTACCCCCAAGTGTCCGGTCCCGGCAGTCAATTGAGGTAAGTGTACCGGTGACGTTACACCCACCGCCTGTATGATTGTATATTGGCAAATGGTGGTCAAGCGGTAATGTTACGTAACTAATACGAGATACTTGGAGTAATATCAGTATTAGTAAGTACAATTACCTCTCGACCACCAGAGAAGCCCACCTGACCCACCCCGCTTCCTCTCACAGCTGATGTCAACTGACCAATCTCTAAAAGAGGAAGGATGAGATGGGGATATGCGCACCAGGAGTCACCATCAGTTCCACAAGAACTGAGAGATGGCACCGGGGGACTGTCAGGTTTTCAGATCAAGTGAGTCAAACTCAACTCGATTCATGGGCGTTCCACCCAGACATCTAGGCAAATGGTGGTTGAGAGGTAAGTGTATTTACTACCACTGATATTACTCCAAATAAGTTGTATCTCACACATATATATCAAAATGTAATAATAATAAAAAAATTACAAAAATAATTAAAGAAAAAAGAAAAAAAAAAAGAAAAAAAATAATTAAAAAAAAAAAAAAAAAAAAATATATGTATCAGTATTTGCTACCACTGATATTACTCCAAATAACTCGTATCTCACATATATATATATATATCAAAATGTAATAATAAAATTTTTTAAAAAATAAATAAATAATAAAAAAAAAGAAAAAAGAAGAAAAAAAAATAATAATAAAAAAAAGTAAAAAATAAATATATATATAAATATCAAAATGTAATTGGCGACACCTGTAGATATGACAGGACAAAAGCTTTTCTCATGACACTGACCTTGAAAAATGTTCGGAAGACGTAGGACGTGGAGCCCACCAGCAGCACAAATGCCAGGAAGGTACTGAAGCCGCCATAGAAAACTGCTGGGGCCATGTGACCTACTGTCTTCTCAACTCGTGCTGAAATTATACAGTCCACATTGTTATTCCTTGATGTAGTTCATATTTCTCATCAACAACGTTTCACTTTCATTTTTAGCAAGTATATTTCAAAAGAAAAATGAGTGTTTAAAACTTGAAAGCCATATTTTAAACACACACCTGTGCCTTGATATAAGAAAGGATTGTCATCATGCATATTGACAAACATAAGTTACATGTCTGTTGCATTCATCAATATACCTGTACCATGGCAGAGGATTGCCATTGTTACCTGCTACCAGCATCAGAGATTTTGGCAGGAAATAATATACATGTCACATATAATTAATACTGCTTGAAAGCCCTATCTGATGTACAACAAAGGTGTTCTAAATTTACCGTCTTTGGTCCCTGTTTCTGTCATGAAGTAGTGGCCTATATGAGCAGCATAGTCCACAGCCAAACCAATGGCTAGAATGAGTATGATCGAGGAAACAATCTCTATGGTTACCCCCCAAAAGTACATCATACCGCCAACGTCAACCTGAAACAATTGTAATCAGTGATGTAATTGCCATAGTTACTCCCTCCTGCTGTACAATCAACATTAACCTGACCACAGTAATACCAAAATGTCAGAGTTCACCTTTTCCATCTGCAGACAATTTGCTCCATGAAGTGCCTATTTTTGATGTGTCAAATGACAAATATTCAATGTAAAACATTATCTTCATATATTGCCTTAGAAAAATGAATAAATCCCCTACAATGTCAGTTAAGTTTCTCACAAGATTTGTTTTTAAATATACAAATTACACAAATGACATGACAATATGCTAGCTATTGACCACGTGCATTTAAGTGACATACAGTATGCACCTTACTAAGCGCACAGTGCGCTTTGAAACAAATTCATTCACAAAAGCTGAAAAAAAATATAGATTCTAAGTGTAATAATAAATTCTACCACTTGCTTGAAAACTATGGGATATTTTGGGGGTCCTTTCTCTGAAAAAATGGGGGGAGGGTGCGCTTACTAGGGAGTGTGCGCTTATTAAGATGAATACGGTATTCATGTAAATCTTTGTATGGTCATATGTATCGTAATTTTATTGCATGAGTCACCAGGTTAGGAATAAATGTTTTATGTATATGAAATTTCATTAATTTACACAAATTAAAACATCTTAATACAGCCTTGAAAAGGAGGGAATCTTGATTTACCATTAAATTTGTAAAGCCCTTCATATGTCAGTTTTTGCACTTTTGTGAAAATGAACCACGTTTTCCTAGACAATAAAAAAAAAAAACACAAAAAAAAAAAAAAAAAAAACCACAAAAACAAACAAACAAACAAAAAACAAGAGGACTGTGACATCCCTGCGCTCAGCTGACCTTACATGCACAGACTGAAGTAGTCCTGTGGACTTCAGAATATCAAGGTCACCTTTCCTGAAGACTATCATCACTGTTGCTATAACATGAACATATCCCCTTACAGATTTTTTCATGTTTTGATAATTTGTTAAAAATCTGAAAATGACAGCACCACCATTTAGTGAACAAATTTGGTAATGATCAAGTCCATTCATGTACATTTCCAGTAAGTCTGATGAGGATCCACCTTATGGTTTGGGAAAAAAGGTGAGAAAATTGAAAAGAGACAAAAGTTCTTTAAAAAGCGAAAAATAATCACAGCACCACCTGTTGAACAAATTCAGGTCTACAGGTCCCCAGAAGGGTCCCTGAACAATTTTAAAACAATTGGCTTAGCAGTAGGGTTGGGACGATTTATCGAAATGCCCCTAACTAACCATGTACTGAACTGTATTGTGATACCTTCCTTGTGTATCAAATTTTCACGATACGATAAAAAACTTCAATTTAACCATAACTTATGAATTTTATATAAAGAAATTTTTAAAAGTTATCCCTGTATGGAAACAAACAGCCAATAAAACACAGCAGAATGATTTATCCAAACACCAGCACAGAGGCTGTGATACTGACTGTTGCATTAAATTCAAAGAGTGTGATCACTTCTTACACTCTCATGATATATCGTGATATGTGTTGTGATACATGGCTCTCTACCAAAAAGTATCATGATACAGAAATTAGTGAAGATACCAAATCCGTCTTAGAAATATTGTTGGACAAGATTTTTAAAGATTTTGCCAACAATCGGACCAAAAAACAATTATAAAAATTCCAAAAAGATGGCTCTGATAAGCCCATGCTCAGCTGACCAATGATTAACAGAGGTAGTAAAGTAGGCCCACCTTGACTGGAAATGTGATTGGAATTATCATACATGAAAGAATAAGGATAAAATTGTGGCTTTTTAATTCAGCTGGATATAAAATTTTAAAATCATTGGAGTGGGATCTCTTGAACAAAATTAGAAATAAGTAGAGCCCCCCCCCCCCCCCATCCCCCAAGGTACATCCCCTCTAAGTTTGAAATGAATCATCTGAATGGTTTTGGAGAAAAATGTGAATTTCCATTGCAATCCCCATTGGCTTACATGGTTATCAATGGGAATGCACGCATTAACTGACATGTTCCAGAATTGACAAAAATTCATTAAAAATCAGGGATCTAGATTATCACCACTCAGTGAACATATTTGTTTAACCCTCCCACAAACTACATTTCGACTTCAGTGCTTAACAACCTTAAAAAGTAGGTCAAGTTCACATGATCATTGAGTCATAGTGATGTTAAAAAGTAAGTCACCAAGTGGTTTTATGTACAATGTCCTCAAGTATGATTTTGATCTGGAGGCTCAATTCTCTTTGTCACTGATAACCATGCTACAACCTGCTGTTGCAAAATTACTTGTTTTAACTTTACATGACTGGTGACCTTTGAAAAAGACATCAAGGTCATGATATTTATACATATTAGTACTGGACATATTCTGTATAACCTTTAAATTTGGCTCTAATTCAATTATTTTTCAACACATAGAATTTAAGACATTTTAACTCATTCTTTAGGTCAAAGTTTAGGTGGAACCACTAGTATCATGCACAACTGAGATTTTGACCTCCTCCACAATCCCACTGAATGTCACAAAGATCTATAGAAAATGAAGGATGCTACAGCAGTCACAACATTTTGACCCATATATTACACTATGCTGCAGATGGCACCACCAATACTGAACTCGACCAAGATTTTCATAAACTTTATGTCTGTCAAGTCACACGGGGCCAACTCGAAACTGTAGACCGTCTTGTATTCACAAGCAAAATTAAATAGAAAGTTAGATGGATGGTTGGATGGAATGACTGATGGAGGCAGACATGAGTCAGTGATGGCATGAGCTGTGCGACCTTTGATTAGCTGAGCTAAACTAGAAGCTGGTCAGTGACAGCAAAACCCCTCTGCCAGGACGGATGGACATACAGATGGACAGATGCATAGGTGATGATAATCCCCCTTCAGTAGGTGAGATTACTACTGTTAAACCTAATGACAAAGTTTTGGTGCAAATGCAAATAGCAGAGATATCATGGCAAGGCCATTTTTCTTCAATGCAGCACTGTGACCTAATATGTGACCCAGTGACCTAGTTTCAATAGGCACCCGAGGCATCCTTAGGACCAACTGTCATAAATAATTGTAAAGCTACATTCAATTTTTTTTAGATATTGTGTTAACAGCATTTTTTTCTTCAATTTAGTAGTGACCTAAATATGTAACCTAGTGACCTACTTTTCAATAAGCACCTGAAGCACCTCAATGGCCTTCTGTGATAAAAATTTGGTCTCTGTAAAGTGAGTATTTCTGCAGACATGGCGTGGGCAAGGCCATTTTTCTTCAATGCAGCATTGTGACCTAAATATGTGATCCAGTGACCTAGTTTTTACTAGAACAGACTGATTTTCCAACAGAAAATCAAATGTCTCCCGATGGAACACTTACGTCTCTGAATAAGCTACAGGTGATAACAAATTACAAATGACCAAGTTTGCTTGAAAATTACAATCCTACTTTAGCTCTCACCTAGATACATCACTAGCAATTTTCATCAAGTTCTTCAAGACTTATTCCAGAGAAACAAATTTCACATAAAGGATCCTGTGACCTTGAAAATTAGGTCAAGGTCACCCAAATACAATCCCAACCTTGGTCTTACCTTGATACATAATCCTACCAAGTTTCATCAAATTCCATCAAGTTCTTCATGACTTATCGAACAGAAACCAATTTCACATAAATGACCCTGTGACCTTGAGAATTCGCTCAAGGTCATCCAAATACAATCCCAACCTAGGTCTTACCAAGATACATAATCCTACCAAGTTTCATCACATTCCATCATGTTCTTCAAGACTTATCGCAGGAAAACCAATTTCACATAAGTGACCCTGTGACCTTGAGAATTCACTCAAGGTCGTCCAAATACAATCCCAATCTAGATCTTGCCTAGATACATAATCCTACCAAGTTTCATCAAATTCCATGAAGTTCTTCAAGACTTATCGCAGGAAAACCAATTTCACATAAGTGACCCTGTGACCTTGAGAATTCACTCAAGGTCGTCCAAATACAATCCCAATCTAGATCTTGCCTAGATACATAATCCTACCAAGTTTCATCAAATTCCATGAAGTTCTTCATGACTTATCAAACGGAAACCAATTTCACATAAGTGACCCTGTGACCTTAAAAATTAGGTCAAGGTCACCCAAATACAATCATAACTTAGGTCTTGCCAAGATACATAATCCTACCAAGTTTCATTAAATTCCATCCTGTTCTTCATGACTTATCAAACGGAAACCAATTTCAGGTAAGTGACCCTGTGACCTTGAGAATTCGCTCAAGGTCACCCAAATACAATCCCAACCTAGGTCTTGCCTAGATACATAATCCTACCAAGTTTCATCAAATTCCATCAAGTTCTTCAAGACTTATCGCATGGAAGCCAATTTCACATAAGTGACCCTGTGACCTTGAAAATTCTCTCAAGGTCATCCAAATAAAATTCCAACCTAGGTCTTGCCAAGATACATAATCCTACCAAGTTTCATCAAATTCCATCAAGTTCTTCATGATTTATCGAACGGAAACCAATTTCACATAAGTGACCCTTTGACCTTGAAAATTAGGTCAAGGTCACCCAAATACAATCCCGACCTAGGTCTTGCCTAGATACATAATCCTACCAAGTTTCATCAAATTCAATCAAGTTCTTCAAGACTTATCCCACGGAAACCAATTTCACATAAGTGACCCTGTGACCTTGTGAATTCGCTCAAGGTCACCCAAATACAATCCCAACCTAGGTCTTGCCTAGATACATAATCCTACCAAGTTTCATCAAATTCTGTCAAGTCCTTCAAGACTTATCGCACGGAAACCAAGAAGAAGAAAAAGGAGGAGGAGGAGGAGGAGGAGGAGGAGGAGGAGGAGGAGGAGGAGGAGAAGGAGGAGGAGGAGGAGAAGGAGGAGAAGGAGGAGAAGGAGAAGAAGGAGAAGAAGGAGAAGAAGGAGAAGAAGGAGAAGAAGGAGAAGAAGAAGAAGAAGAAGAAGAAGAAGAAGAAGAAGAAGAAGAAGAAGAAGAAGAAGAAGAAGAAGAAGAAGAAGAAGAAGAAGAAGAAGAAGAAGAAGAAGAAGAAGAAGAAGAAGAAGAAGAAGAAGAAGAAGAAGAAGAAGAAGAAGAAGAAGAAGAAGAAGAAGAAGAAGAAGAAGAAGAAGAAGAAGAAGAAGAAGAAGAAGAAGAAGAAGAAGAAGAAGAAGAAGAAGAAGAAGAAGAAGAAGAAGAAGAAGAAGAAGAAGAAACGGGCACTAAAACAATATGTCCCCCGGCTTCCACCGGGAGACATAACTAGACGTCTGAGGCACCTTAGGACCAACTGCCATAAATAATTGGTGCATCTACAATGTGTAATTTAATATTTGAAGATATCGTGGTATGGCCATTTTTCTTCAAAAGAGCACTGTGACTTAAATATGTGACTCAGTGATCTAGTTTTCAATAGGCATCGGGGCATCCTTAGGTCCAACTGTCTTAAATAATTGATGAAGCTACATTCAATATTCTTTTTAGATATTGTGTTAAGGCTGTTTTTTTTTCTTTTGCAACGTAGTACTGTGACCTAAAATGAGACCTAGTCACCTTCTTTTCAATAGGCACCTGAAGCACCTCGATAACCCCCTTTGATAAAAATTTGGTATCTGTAAAGTGAGTATTTTTGGAGATATGGTGTTAACAAGGCATGGACAGACGGACGTCTCTAGTATGATATACTTATGTAGAAAAACATGACCCATATTCATAAATATCAAACCCAACAATTACAGCAAAGAGATTCATGAGTTACCAAAGCATCAACATTCATCTTCCAATATAAATGTGAAAAAACAAATTTCACTCCTGACTTGAGACAGGCAGTCCCCCACAGAAGGTAACTGGTGTTTTTAAACCAATCCTCTCGACCTTTGAAATATTCTTCATTAAATACAGACTATAGTGTTTCCAATGTGTATAGGCCCAACCACTCAAAATCCAAATTTTATCACTTCTACCAAAAATAAAAAAGATAATTGGTAGCTATAGGCCTATCACTTTTTTGGTTCTTCTGACAAGTTTGTCAGCTGAGTTTATAGCAAAAGTAGAAAGTAGGCCTATATCGTTTTTGTGATATCTATGAATCTGGAATATTATCTAATTAATAAGTTAAGTGATTGAATCGCTGTTATAGAGTATCAAATGCAAGAAGCAGATTTCTACAAGTCCCTCACTATACAATTGAAGTTCTACAGATGGACGTCTCTAGTATGATACACTTATGTACACTTACGGAGGACAGACGCCTAGGTGATGACAATACCCCTCCGGCCTTATGAGCCGAGGGGTAAAAAAGTGACTTTGGGCTAGGATATGTTAATTCATGAAGCATCTGAATATACAGTTCCTCATTTTATCAATCTTAATGTGCAATGAAATAATGCCATTGATATGGCCAAACATAACACTTCAAGTGGCAATAACATGCAATAGATTGGAAAGACATACCAGAGTCATGATGACACAGGTGCAGACCAGAGTACAGACGCGTACATTGGCGATCATCACCAGTGTCATTACTGCCACGCTGATGAAGGCCAGACCCAGGTTACGATACAACTCCTGCTGAATCACCTGCACATAAACATATGCAAAGAGGAAATTAGCAGTACATTGCTATTTGGACAACATGATTACTTGCAGATTTGGGATGCACAAATATATTCCAGATAACACAAAGCCCCGCACCGTTTTTGCTGAGTAAACCAAGCAAATGCACAACATGAAATGAATTACAAATTTACAAAATTACATAGCTAATCATGAAGAAATTTAATTACAGCATAAACTAAAAGTTGGACAATATAGATCATGATCTTGTCACTATTAACCTGCCAGGATGTGTAATTAGTTTGGTTTAAACATATTTCATTTGTAAACACAAGGGTTAACAGGTTGACGAGTCTCTTGTAATATTAGTTTAAGGAGTTTGGTTTCCACATATCTTAGCTGTAAACACAATAGGCTAACAGGTCTCTTGTAATGTTAGTTTAAGGAGTTTGGTTTCCACATATCTTAGCTGTAAACATAATTGGCTAACAGGTCTCTTGTAATTGTTTAAGGAGTAACAGGTCTCTTGTAATTAGTTTAAGGAGTTTGGTTTCCACATATCTTAGTTGTAAACACAATAGGCTTACAAGTCTCTTGTAATTAGTTTAAGGAGTTTGGTTCATGCATATTTAATTTGTAAACACAGCTAGCTAACAGGCTCACAATTCTCTTGTACTTAGTTTAAGGCCTGGAAGAAGGGTTAAGGGAAGCTTTACCAGGGAAAGGCATAAATTAAATGTTATTAACCTCTATAATTGGTATTGCCCTCATATCAGCCTAATGGCAGCCGTACCTTTGGGCCTTGGGCGGATACAGCTGCACAAAGGCTGATATGAGGGCAATGCCAACCAAAAAGGTTTACAATATATTTATTAACTGATTATGCATGTTATTTTCATCATATTACTGTATATAATAAAAGTAAATCATCCCCCAAGTGTGAATCCATTTTGTGTCTGCTATCCTGCTCAACTTGCAGTAGAACCCTGGACACAGCACACCTGCGGCGTGTGCCTGCTGTTGACCATAATGCACCCTACTGGGCCGATATGACTCTAACGGGCAATATGGAAAATGTAGGCCCTGTAATATATCAGCCCACGTACTGCCGCCATATAGTGTAGGCCTGAAGAGCCATATACGGTTAATAACATGCATAATTAGTCAATAAGGAACAATGCAGCATGTTATAAATCTGTACTATTCTGCTGAAGTCATGAATTTGACATGTACCTAGATATAGATCGACTGGGATATATCCTTATTCACTTTGCTTACATAGCCATCCTGAAGCCTCTCAACCCAAAATACAGTATAATATCAACAATTAACCCCTCTCTTGCCAGGGCCAATGCACTTTTAGTAATCATTAACTACATGTATATATGTTTTCCTTGATAATAACTAGTAACAAAAGTAACCACTTATGTGTATTGCTGGCCACCCACATGCACCAGAAATACAAGCATATGGCAATACACAATTCCAAGCATGCTGGGGGAATGAACCTATTAGATGTACACAAAGGAAAATTGTTGGCCTGTGTATATATGACTACAAAGGGTCAAACACAGATGATACAGCATAAATATGTTTGGGGAAATACTACCCATCCAAGCTCACAGACTAAAAAGGCTTCACTTTTAACACATAAACATGTTGTGAATGTAATTTTTAAAGGCAATTAAAACTAGACATACCTTCAACGCAAAGCGTTGACTGAAGAGTCCACCATTTGCTCAAATTAGGTCATGGTGACACCAAAATCTAGTCACTTCATCTTACCAGGTAAGATAACCATATTGCCAAATTTGAGTAAAATACATGGAGGCATTCTGTAGATATTGCAGGATAGAATGTGTCCATCCAGATGGACGGACATCGGAACGGACAACCCAAGAACATAAAGGTTCCCCCCCATGGGGCCGACCCTTAATTCTTCCTATCAAACTTTAACAAGAGCATAATACATGGAGGCATTCTGGAGATATGATAACGAGCCCTTACGAACATGTAATTAGGCTGTCATTCGTTTACATTAGGTCATGAGACAAAAACCTAATCAGATCATCCTGGCATACAAGATCATCATACTATAGGGATAGAATGTGTCCATCCAGACGGACGGACATCGGGACGGACAACCCAAGAACATAAAGGTTCCCCCCATGGGGCCGACCCTTAATTCTTCCTATCAAACTTTAACAAGAGCATAATACATGGAGGCATTCTGGAGATATGATAACGAGCCCTAACGAACATGTAATTAGGCTGTCATTTGTTGACATTAGGTCATGAGCCAAAAACCTAATCAGATCATCCTGGCACACAAGATCATCATACTATAAAATTTGAGCAAAATACATGGAAGCATTCTGGAGATATTGTAGTAACGAGTCCTAAGGAACATATAATTAGGCTGTCATTTGTTCAAATTAGGTCATGGTGACACCAAAATCTAATCAGTTCATCTTGGCATGCTAGATAAGCATACTGCCAAATTTGAGCAAAACACATTGGAGCATTCTGGAGATATTGCGGTCACGAGCCCAAAGAGCATGTAATTTAGCTGCCATTTGCTCAAATTAGGGCCATGGTGGCACCAAAATTTAATCAGTTCATCTTGCCAAGTAAGGTAGGCTTATTGCCAAATTGGAGCAAAATACAGGCCTTCAGTAGATATCCCAGTAACGAGGATGTGCACATCCGGACGGATGGATGGACAACCCAAAAACAGAAAAGGTCCCCCCTCTGGGGTGGAGCCTTAAAAAAAGATTGATTTGTGAGAACCAATTGTTATATTTGTAAAGAATATGCACACTTAACTTTTTAAACTTGGTACACAAAAATGCTGTTCTTCTAAAGTGCAATAAGTGCCTGAAGTAGGTGACTAAACTAGTATTTAGTTAAATTTTTCAGACACATATCTTTTGCTCTACACATGTACTTATTTATTTATTTTATGATTATTATTTTTCAATCTGGTTAAAAGTTCATATATTTTATTTCATTCTCATATAAATACGATGTATACCAAGGACTAACACGGACAGTCAGATGACGTCACTTCCGGTCCCTGCCGGAAGTTCCAATAATCCTCTTTATATATACTTCAGCATATGTCTCCAATCAATAAAACACTTCGTTTTTTCCTGAGGAAGGTGGAGGTATGTACCGCCGAAACTAGTTGAAAAAAAAAACGGAGTCATCCTTAAAAACCCTGACTATGTTGTTTTTTACTTTACAACAGGTATGATGAAGGTTCTGTTGGTATTTAGTTTCATATTAATTATTATTTTTTGGAAAATGTTCCAGTTATATCATGACCATTTTTGATATGATACTTCCACATTGAACACTGTTTTACATAAGCACTTTTAATAAGGTGATACAGACAACAGCTTCTCAGAACTGATGTACCTTGTGGCATCTTTATTTATTAAACCTTTCATACTCTAACCTGCTCTGCTGCAGCACATGAACACTGTCAAGCTGCCCAGACATGCCCAGTGCTGGACAATTCTCATGATCAATGACAATGTACAGTGTTTTGAAGAAAAAAATATGTGATTTACAAATACTATTATTCTATCATTTTTTCACATTATGTAACTTGGGGGAAACATATGGCCAAATAATCATAAACTAGAAAAAAAGCTGCTAGAATAACCCTGCTCTCTCACCTACTGCATAAAGGTCATTCCTACAACAGGTCAACGCAATGTTATCCACTCTTACAGAGGCCTAAGTAAAAGATGTTAGCATAAGATCAGTATTTATAGCCAGGCTACACTACTGATACTGACTGGTAGTGGCAGATCTCACCTGGTTGCCCTCGTAAGTCATGTACAGCCGTGTGTAGGGGAAGCAATCTGCCTGGGCAAACCCCTTACTGTGTGCCACATCACGGATGCTCTCCATGGCAGCTATCTGCTCTTTGGAATTGGCCAGGTTGCGATGTTTAAAGGTTATGCGTGAGGCCTGTAAATATCAAATGAGCCAACATTTTGTTTTGTCACTACATTATGTCTTGTACAACAAGCACCTTTTGTCCCGGATGCTTTAAAATTCTAGTCCTACTGGACATGCATTGCCATCCACAGGTTACATATGACATGCCAAATCCATGAAATCTGACCACTGTGATACGTATTTATGAAGATGTGCCCCACTCTTCACCATAGATCATGATCTTATAGTTATGTGTATATTATGCCCCTGTATAGAACATATATTCATGAACTTTCAGCCACTTGACTGCCACTACTTAAAAGATCAAAAAAGAAACAAGAGGCCCATGGGCCTAATGCTCTGCTGGCATTGTGGCTATATTGCACCTGTTCATTTCAAAGCTGTGAGCCCTCAAGTGGCTTCTGAACATATAAAGCTTTATGTAAAAATTATCCACCAGATGGCACTTTATTCCACATGTAATCATAGCTTATTTGTGTAACTCCTGTAATGAGAAACCAAAGCTGGGTATATGTAGCTATAGGTATTATGGTACAGGAAATATAGCCCAGACAAGCTGAATCTTTATGGGGGTCAAGGTCAAGGTCACAGTGATCCAACTTTTGTGTGTGACACACCCCTATCCTAAGAAGTGTCCACACACCAAACTTGGTAGCTGCAGGTGTTATGGTATAGGAAATAAAGCCCGGACAAGCAAAGTCTTTACTATGGGAGGCGGGTCAAAGGTCAAGGTCACAATGACCCAATTTTGGTTCGTGACACAGTCCTACCCCATGAAGTATACACCCACCAAATTTGGTAGGTGTAGGTGTTACAGTATAAAAAACACGGCCCAGACAAGCTTTGCCAGACACTGATAGGCTGACAGACAGAAGGATGGACAGGAGGACAAGTTGCAAAGCTATAGTCCCCGCTGGGGGAACAATAAACACAGTGAAAAAGTTACGGGAAATTTGATGAGAATTATGAAAATTCAAGAGAAGTAAGTACATATGATGAGCAATTATGTTTTCAATCTCAAACAGATAATGTTTTTTAGTGTTCCATGCTTCTTAAAATGCAATCAACATAAAAGAAACCTTTTACTGAGAAGTCAACAGAACTAAAAAACACATAAAAATTCAAACATAAAATTGAAGTTTCGCATGTTGAACAAATTAGATCTGGGGGTGTCTAGATGTGTCCCTCTACAATTTCACAGCAATAGGGTTTTTCCCTTGACTTAAGACTGACTTTAGGCCTGAGTCAACAGCTCTCCTTGGCATGCCAGTGACCTGGGATATATTATTTCAAGTATTCTCTACAGTTCTCATTTCATTTAACTCATTCCAGCCTAATGACGCTTTTTCCCGCCAATATCTAAATGTTGTATGCTAATTGTATTTTACTAATTTATAGATTATTTTTCAAAATTTTGGCTGAAACTTGCATGGAAGATCATTCCAAATTATATGCCCATGGTCAACTGCTTTCCTGCACGCTCTAGACACATTGCACCAAGAGCGCGCCATGGAAAGCTGTTGACTTGGTCTTCTGTCAGGGTGGAATGAGTTAACAATGTGATATTAGCAATAATATTTATAGTATTTAACAAAAAAATTCACATGGATGTATGTGATTCCACATTGGTGCCAATATTCCTATTATACCTTCAGTGTCAACTTGACTTTCTCTATTCTTGCTATTTTTTCTCATTTTCTCTTCACATAAGATAAAAATCATTGTGGTACATATGGATATTGAAATACACTATTTGCCATCCCTTTCAAATTGTAATGAGTTCATAAATTAGTTGCCTATATTACAAATTACAATAACCTAAATCAATAGAAAAAACATGCCTTACTTGTCACAGGAAGCATTTCCAATTAACCTATCGTGTGACCCCCTCACATGTCCAAAGCTGAATCATTGTCTAGACATTTCAGTGTGTCATGGACATTTAAACTGCTGGCAAATTATCCATGTTTTGTTACATGTTTATCCAACTGATTTTTCCACTTTTGCCAAATGAACATGGAGAAAAAAATATTGATGCACTTCCATGCTAAAACGCAGCCAAGGCTCACCAATTCATGTGCCAGGCAAGTGAAAATTTCACAGCAATTACCATGGGGGCAAGCAAAATTTCCTTTTACAAACAGAATTTTGAAAGGATGGATAAGTTAGTAAGTATAAGGGTCACACAAAATATCAAAACTACTTGCCCTGAGAACTAGCACAAACAAGCGAGCTATAAGTTTCATACCACATATAAAACATCTATATGCAGAAGTATATGCTCTGAAGACCATCTCTCGTAAAACTAAGACTGCACTTTAAAGCCAATGGTCTATTTCCTGTTCATGACATTGGTCTATTTTTGTGATGCATTTACCTGTATTTTATGCCCATTTGCAATTTAACACCACTTTTTGCATTGAATATGGTCTATATATCCTAAAAAGTTGGCAAGTCTAATCCAATTACTTTTTGAGATTTGGAATTTTATACCATAAAACACATTTTTGCTAATAATTTCCGTCAAATCATAGGTGACGCCACCAGTATCATAGCCAATTTAAATTTTGACCTCCTCCACAATCCCAATAAATTTCATGAAGATCTATCAAACATTAAAGGTGCTAGAACAGTCACAAGATTTTAATATTTTGACCCATATATTACATAATACTGCAGGTGGCACCACCAATATTGAAATCGACCTAGATTTGATGGTATAAGCTCTGCGACCTTTGGTCAGCAGAGCTAAAAAAGGAAAGAAAATCTTTAATATAAGCACACCCTGATTTAATCTGGTACCTAAGGTTTACATCAATGATATTTTGAAAGCAAATATGAGGAAAGAGAAGTGTTGCTTATTTCCAATCAAATAAATTCCATGCACACAAGTGCACCCATGCCCTGGTCACCCGGACTGAATCATAAAATATCAGCGACACCGCAGGGGTACTTCACTTTGTGTCCAAAGATGGAAATTATGTAACGTTAAACCTGTTTATAATGGAAATAACACAACCAGCATCAAAACATACATGACTTTAGTCACCTTCAGTACTTTGATGGCAGGCTAATCAACAGAATAAATTACAAACAAGATCTTTTTAATGTAGAATTTGCCATCAAAGCAAAGATCAAAATCCTGAAGGACCCAATACTGATGTATCATCATTCAATTTTCTGCTACTAAAATTTCCAAACCAGGTCCAATTTATTATTAGTATGTTTTTTACCATCAAGAATGACATAGTAGTACATGTTCCATAGGCCACCTCACACGAGAGACCACATGCCTATTTAAGACATTATTCAGTGAATACATTTTGGGATCATAACCTCATATACAAAATATTTTTGAATTGTAAACCTGGTTTTACTGTGTGAATTTAATATCAGAATGCACAATACAAATATTGATTACATTTAATGTTACTGTGACAAGAAGGTAATACTTACTAGGACTCGTAGGGGTACAGTTTCACTAAACTTGATATCTTTGGCAAAGCGAAGACCTCCTGAAGTGGGATCTTGGAATATATACAACCGTAAGAGCTTGTAGAAGAGCTCTTTATTTCTGGGGAAACGATCTGAAAAGTGAAAACAACAAATATCAGTAAGTATATGCTACTAAGAGTTGATTACCACATGAAATGTTGACTTAAACACTGCAGCCTATTTCATTTTAAAGTTTTTTGGGGTTTTTTGAACTTTACATACAACACCTCCTTCATTTAATACACTTAAAAAATAATTCACAAAAACTAACTATGACAGATAAGCTTTGCTACTTTTGCATGCACTTCTAATGATAAACATGTGACCCTTTTGCTATAACAACACAGGTGATGCATATTCCTTTCACACCACAATATCTGACCCTATCACTAAGCAATAATAATAATCAGTGTCCATATTACAGGAGTACTGACGAAAGGCAACGGTTGTTACAAACATTTGCAGGAATAACGAAAACTTCTCCCACTTATGATGGTTTGTCCTTGTACTAAAGTCATTGTGTGTTTGGAAAATATGACTAACTTTTTGAACAGTTATTTCATTCAAGTTGCTCTTTTATAAGTTTGGCAAGAGCAACATGTTTTAATGTGTTTGTCCGAGGGATCCGCTTGTACATATGGTACTTCCCTGCTGAATGATATTGGCCAAAGAAGCCCCAAAGCTAATATTGATGTGTCCGGACTTGAGAATTTTTTAAAAGATCACTTGTCCACGGGGCAAGTAGATTTCAAAATCCATTTGCCTGTATGCAAAATGCACTTGTCTGAATATAACTTCATAAAATAAAAATGGTATTTTTTCATCAATCAATAGACAAAGACCTAGACAAACCATTCACTCTAATTTGCCGCTTATTGTCACTTCCAAATTTGCAAAAATATGTCAACTTTCACCATGATTCTAGCTACCACTGTTAACAGTGAAACTGGCAAAATATCAAAAATTGAAAAGTAAACTATTTGCATGGGGTGACACACAATGAAAAATACAGCACTTGTAATTTCTGGGAATATAGGAGTCACTGGTCCATGTTAACTCAATAAAGATTAATAGTTGCATTGGTTTTACGATCCTCTTTCTCGTTGCCTCTGATAGGATGCACATCATTTGCGTACCTATACCATGAATGCTATCGGTACATTGTAGTCAATGTGTGTATACAGTATTGGCAAGTTCTTTGCAATAAATGGTGTTCTTAATTCAAATTCAAACAAAAAATTTAATATTTCAAATCAGAAATAGTTCTCCTTGTAATGCACATTGAGTGTGCGCACCATCACTATCTCTCCTACCACAGTATACAAACAGCTGCATGGCCATACGGTCTGACGAGCAACACATCACCCAATTGGTCAATTGAGTCACATGCAAAAATGAGCCAATCAAGGCTCGTGTTACAGTGTATTCATCACAGCTTCTACCCTTCCGTAATTTACGTAGGGAACATACAAACAGGAAGTTTTGTTTACATTGCAGCATATGGAAATAAAGATTCCAGTGTTTATAGTTCTAAACAATTATTTGGAGTCACAGGCAAATAAGCAATGATAGGGGATCGAGGGAAGTGTTGAATGTGTCCCAAAGTAGTCTGTGAGAGTAGGTCCAATGATGATACTCAGTTCACCGTAGATCTACTCCATGCTGTCACTTGCGTGTGACTGGCAGATGTGAGTTGGTTTTGCCTGTGAAGTCAACTCAAGGCACCTATACATGATCTTTATTTTTTCCAACACTGTTAGAACCCACAGATAAATGGTATTTGATGCTAATTTGCAGAACAACTTGCCACACAATTTAAAAATTTTTTGGTGCTGCTTTGACGTCGTTGGGGCAGATCAGACTGATGGTGAGTTGCTGTGACCCTGCTCCAGTACCGGGCATAATTTACACCAACACATTACTGCCAGTACCTTTGATCTCGAAATCATGTGTACGCTGCACTGACTGTGAAAATACCTGCTTGGTTTGACAAAAATCAAGAAGGTAGCCAAGTACTGTTATTTTTTAAACCTGGAATGTTTAGTTGGGGATCATCATCACCTACTGGCGTCCCCTGCACATGCCTGCATTGGTGTGTGCACAGACTGCAGTAATTGCCAACATATTATAAGTCGCGCAGGCTCTGACTGTGGTCGTTTTTTCCATTTTTTTCAATCAGGAATATATGAGAGCGAAATTTTTACTTGTCTGACAGGGCAAGTACTTTAAAATTTTCACTTGTTACGACCCTTTTTACTTGACCCAGGCTATCGAACATGCGATTTGTCGAGCCCTGTGTCTTTTATGTATAATAAGGGATGCGCTTTTCAGACTGGACTTACATCGGGAGTGCTAATCCATTTAGCAGTCAAAAGGTGCAAAAACTTGAAAGCGACATCACTAGCATAGTTATCTCGAGTGCTCGGGTTGATAGATATTCCTTCAGGGTTGCATTGGGTCAGCATTTTTGCCATGAATTTGAATACAGTGATACCTGCTATTTTAGACCACCCCTAAAGCCAGACAAAAGTGGTCACATATGGCAGGTGGTCTTTCACTGCAGGTAAGCTTACAAAGAAATTAAAGGCCATTGTCTTGAAATGGCAGTCTTTAAAACTAGTGTGGTCTTTCACGAGAGGTGGTCTTTAGAGCAGGTACCACTGTACTGAATTCTTATGATGCATTCAAAACCATTCTAATGCTGTTTGCAAAGAAGAAAGCTGCATTTTGGTGCATGCTGCATCAAATTTGGATGATAAAAACAGAAGTTATCACATTTATCATCTTTTTTTTTTGGTGAAAATAATGTGAAAGCATTCTAACTACTGGCAAGGATGTTACCGGTTTGAGTGGATAGTGGGGGTGAACAAGGAAAGATTGGTCTTAAAGTTATGCAAATTTTACAAAAATTCACAAGTGTGGTGGCAGACTCACAGTCAACAACAGCGTCCCGTGAGATCATGCATACAATGGGACTGCGTGTGACTGTTCAATCGGGTGCAACATTTATTCAACACTTTGGGTACTCAGTTAAGTAAGTGCTCACTTGAGTAGGCAGCAACCCTGACGGATCAAAATTGGCGTAGCTGGTTGGTAGTCCATGTGAAGGGCACATGCCTGATATGATCATAATTACAGGGCCATACTTATATGATGCACGTGACTGTGGATTTGGTACAACTTATGTGGCCCTCAGAGCCAGAATTACATTTTTCCTCAGTTGACTAGCATTTTGGGAGAAAAAAAAACAATGAAAAAGATCTGACTTTTATACTGCATATTTTAACAGCACTGATCACATTTTGTACAGCAAATGATCAATTACAGTTAGTAAACTGTGATGCGATTTTTTTTTCACTTGTGACTTTATATATCACATGTGCAGCAACAGAATGATAAGGACACAGCTGACCTGATTTTGTTACCATACTATGCCACAAGCAATGAACAAAAGGGTACACTTTATTGGCCACACATCATAAGGATAATTATATCTGATGTCTTATTATAAGGATAATTATATCTGATGTCTTATTATACAGTCATGGTGGTATAGGGCCTACCCTATTATACCATGACCAATGGACAAAGGGGAGCACCTAACGGGCCTGGTACCAATGATCATTACAAATACAGTAGTCCCTCCTTTGAAAGACCACTCCTTTGGGAGACCCCCTCCTTTGAAAGACCACAGTTGTCAGGTCTTTCTGTAGTACTTTTCATGTTATTTATACCTCCTTTGAGGGACCACCTGCTTTATGTGACCGCCTTTTGGGTGGCACTAGGGGTGGTCTCTCAAAGGAGGGACTACTGTTTGTGCGAGGGCTTACCTTTGGGACGAACAAGGAATGTAACAGCTGGATTGCTGGTGTTGTTCAGCCATTTGCGGAATGAATAGAACCAGCTGTCTACAGTGCCCTTATAAGTGTACTCATTCTTGGACACCTCAAAATGGAGGTCTTCCAGGGTCTGGTATTTACCATAGTAATCAATTTTACCTGAAAAAAAAAAGCTATGTGTTAAAGTAATATGCAACCAGTTTTGGATAATTTCTCTCATTCTGCGAGTTTGACATTTTTTTGTAGACATATATGTTGTCGGTCATATTCCTATCTGAAAATACTAGCCACAATACAATGTGACTAAATGGACAAAATACTTTTAATGTTAACATGGTAGTCAATGGATGTTTACCTGTAGATCTCGAGTAAGGACAATACATACCTGCATCAAAATGGCTGTTTCATATGGAGATATCTTTAACTGTAATTCTTTGATTTTAATGAAACAAAACTAATTTACTCAGTGAATGCTTCAGAACAAAAAAATATGAATTTTCTGACAAATGATCAGTTCTTTTATAAATGCATATCAATAATGAAGAGTTCTGCAAACTTTACCAATTTCCAAGACTATTTTCCTATCATCCTTGAAGAAAAACAGATCCTTTTATGAGAAATCCTTCACACAATTTTGCAGATACATGTATTGATATCATAATATACAATTTCTCTCCCTGTCCACCTGTCACCCACCCTCTCCCTCCCCCCCCCCCAAAAAAAACCCATCAAACCCACATTTACCCAAAACACTTGTTTCTTGCCAAGAACAAAGATATGTTTGAGTCTGTTGGTAAAGTTTGCAGAGCTCTTCACTGTTGATACACATTTATAAAAGGACTGAAGAAAATGACAAATTTGTGCACTTGCTTCCTCACCATATTGCTGGAAAAGTGTGCCCCCCCCCAAAAAAAAAAAAAACAAAAAAAAAAACCCTATTCATTCTCACTTCGTAAATACATATACCATTGAACTGAAGTAGCTGTGAGATCCTTACCAACTTTTCTACGAAAAGTCATGCAGACATGCTGTTTTTAAACATTTTTCCCACAATATTTTACTGAAAACAGTCAAAACACACCATAAAGATGAAATATATTCTTACACAATTCAAACTTTATTTTCACTTTTGGACAAATTACAGTTGAAGTGCAGCAGTGCCTGAGATACAAAACATTATTTCATCATGTCTGGCATACTTCATATTGCTCTGAATAGACTCAGTTCAGTGGGAAGTCACAATGTTCCCTCCATGACTGATCACTCTGGATTGCCAATTGACCTTAGTCTGTGACAATTAGGTTTATAGTTGGTACCTTATAACCTTTACCATCATATTTAATGGTTTGCAATCACTAAATAACCACAATCAAACTAATCAGACTAAAAAACACCCAACCTTTTTGCGGGGGTCCTCTTTAAGAGTTTGCCATTGGCACTTACAGACATTAACTATTTTCCCATTCTCCTAAATATGTCTGCTTGAAATCATATTTGTTTACCCAATATGTTTATCCTGCTATAAAATTAATATCTGTCTCAGTCACATGATTGTGTTGTGTTCCTATAAATATGAACATAACTAAAACTAATACCAGATTCTGACCTGCTATGTTGATTGAGTCAACTTTACCAGACAATGAGTTGTCAAGTGCTATGAGCAAATTGAGCGCTGAAATTGGGCAATGGACAGACCTTACTAAATGAAAGAGACAATACCAAAATTTCTATGAATTAATTTTTAAATTTTCTGGTTACTTACAAACTCAAAGCAGAAATCAAAACATTCAATATTCTAAAGTAAAATGTAGGGTTTTGCATCAACTGATTTTAACAAGTAGCCGCTGACGCTAGCCATATCCCCCGCCCGTCATGGACGGACGGACGGACACACGGATGGTGCCCATTACCATATCCCCTCTAAGGTCTACCCAACATAAGAAAATCAAAGGGCTGGCATCAATAACAAGAAGTCGAAATTTTTTAAGAATTACAGTAAGGACATGAAAATACTGTACATTTATGTATTACTGTGACCCAAATATTTGACCTAGTAACCAGATTTTACTTTACGACACATTTCCATGTTAAGTTTCACATTTGTGTAAAATTTCATCAATCTAAGTAAAAGGACAAAAATGTTATGGCCCCGACAAGTTTTTACATGGATTTCACATTGTGACCTAGATTTTGAACCTAGTGACCTACTTTTGCCATGCTACACTCCAGCACCCCAAGAAGTATGCACATAACAAAGTTAGTAGCTGTAGGTATTATGGTATAAGAAATTTGGTGATGACAAGTTTTACACAGAATTTTATACTGTGACCTATATATTTGACCTAGTGACCTAATTTCCCCTCATGACACACTTTTGGGTCAAGGTACATTATCATGTAAAATTTCATAGAAAGAGGTCCAAAAGTTAAAAAAATTACAGTCAGTACCTGAAAATTCTGTATATTTACATAATGTGGTGACCCAAATATTTGACCTAGTGACCTAGTTTTGCTTTATGACACTTTCTTAGACTAAGCTTCACATTTGTGTAACATTTCATGACTCTAAGTAAAAGGACAAAAAAGTTATGGCCCGGACAAGATTTTTCAAACATATGTATTCTGTGACCCAGATATTTGACCTAGTGACCTACTTTTGGCACATCATACACCTCTATCCTAGGAAGTACAAACACATTAAATTTGGTAGCTGTGGGTGTTATGGTGTTGGAAATATGGCCCAGAGAAGCTTCGGACGGACGGAAGGACGGACGGACTGACGGACGGACGGATGAGGTGCAAACCTATAGTCCCCCACCAAGTGGGCGGGGGACTAAAAAGATAGAAAGAGGATAGTTGTCTGATAAATGATGGCATTTCAGTGCAGATTATTGAACCATTCAATTCTATGGCAAATTAAGCTTAATCACCATTTAAACTTTACACTTCTGTTAATGTCCAACCAGTTTTGGATAATATTGTTCATTTTGAAATATTTCGATGGGCCAAATTTGCAAGCTCTAGCCCCACCACAATCTGAAGAAAAGAACACTGTACTTTTACCATGATAGTCGATAGACCATGTAAACCTTTAGATCTTGATAATGAACAATAGGTATCTGCAACTCCCCCCCCCCCCAAAAAAAAGCCCTTTCACAAGTACATATACATGTATGCGTGTGTGTGCGTGTGTGTGTAAAAAACCCAAAACTTTTTTTTGACTTTAATAAAACAAAAACTAATTTACTCATAATACTTTTGAGAGCAAAACATACAAATAAGGGATTTTTTGGAATTTATCACTTCTTTTATATATATAGATATATATATATATATATATATATATATATATATAGATATATATATATATGTACAAACGGATACTTTATGAAAAATCCCTGATCTGTTTTTGCAGTATACATGTACTACGACGAAAATAGCACAAGATTGGTCATTAATTTTTAATAGTTTTCAACATGATCCAATGTTTCACAAAACTCCCATTTTTACCCAAAACATATGCAATTTGGAATTTTGAGTTCCACCTTTGGCACCGACAGATTCTGCAAAGTCTCCTGCTCAATTGAGTATCCATGTACTGGTTTAATAAGTTAGAAATGTATAAATGATATTTGGTTGGAAGTGAAGTCAGTGCCCATGCAGTCAGAAGTTTCCTTAACTCATTCCATACCAGTCCCTGATTTTTTCGGTATATTTACTTAGATTTAAGATGACAATTACATATTTAAACTAGAACAGGGTGATTTTCCAACAGAAAATCAAATGTCTCCCCGTGCGCCCTTACTATTGTCACCCTGATTTTTATAAATAGACATACCGATTCCAATGATCTGCAGATATGGTCAAGGTACACTCTTTATTGACATTTCAAAACGTTAATTTTGACGAAATGCCCATGTGACCTTGAAAAATAGGTCAAGGTCATACATCTGCAGTTACAAGCAAGGTCTTACAAAAGTATTACATAGAAACATAATCACACAAAATGTCAACCTCTTTAAGACAAATCTTTCTCGAATGCATCTGCAATAATTTTTAAAAAGTGGCCATGTGACCTTGAAAATGCGTCAAGGTCACCCATCTACAATCCCAACCAATGGTACATAAACTTGCAAAATTTCAACCTCCCTACGACAAATCCTTGCAGAGTTATTGCATGCCTGTCAATTTTAGATGACATGCCCACGTGACCTTGAAAAATACGTCAAGGTCACCCATCTGCAATCCCAAGCAAGGTTTTATATAGGAACATTTTCACATAAAATTTCAACTTCCCAAGTCAAATATTCCTTGAGTTATCACGTCCACGTTGATTTTAGATGAAATGCCCACGTGACCTTGAAAAATAGGTCAAGGTCATACATCTGCAGTTACAAGCAAGCTCTTACAAAATGCTTACATAGAAACATAATCACACAAAATGTCAATCTCTTTAAGTCAAATCTTTCACGAGTGCATCCGCATTGATTTTTAAAAAGTGGCCATGTGACCTTGAAAATAGGTCAAGGTCACCCATTTACAATCCCAACCTAGTTCATATTATGGTACATAATCATGCAAAATTTCAACTTTTTAAGTGGAATCCTTGTGGAGTTATTGCATCCGCGTCAATTTTACATGACACGCGCATGTGACCTTAAAAATAGGTCAAGGTCATACATCTGCAGTCACATGCAAAGTTTTACAATAATCTTTCATAGAAATATAATCACTCAAAATCTCAACCTCTTTGAGTCAAATCTTTCTCGAGTGTATCTGCAATGATTTTAAAAAGTGGCCACGTGACCTTGAAAATAGGTCAAGGTCACCCATCTACAATCCCAACCTAGTTGATAATTTGGTACATAATCATGCAAAATTTCAACCTCCTAAGTCACATCCTTGCGGAGTTATTGCGTCCGCGTCAATTTTACATGACATGCCCATGCGACCTTGAAAAGTACATCAAGGTCACCCATCTGCAATCCCAAGGAAGGTTTTATATAGGAACATTTTCACAAAAAATTTCAACCTCCCAAGTCAAATCTTTCTCGAGTTATCGCGTCCGCAAAGCACATTGTTCAATGTGTTGAATAAGAAGAAGAAGAAGAAGAAGAAGAAGAAGAAGAACAACAACAACAACAACAACAACAACAACAACAACAACAACAACAACAAGCGGAAGACATGGACGCAAAAACAATATGTCCCCCCGTTGCACGGGGAGACATAATTCTTCATGAAAAGAGCTTTTGTTCAAGTACCAACATGCCCATAGTCTTAAGTCAGTGGCTCTGGCACTGCCTGGCAAGTCATGCTGCAGCTGCCGCAAGGTCAGCTGCAGCATGACTTGCCAGGCAGTGCCAGAACCACTGACCAAGGCCTGTGACCACAGTATGGAATGAGTTAAAGTACTAATTTCTAGAGTGAGTCAACAGCTTTCCTCAGTAGACTTTGTGTGTAATGCAGAATGATGTTGACCCAGGACATGTGTTTTCTCTTGATTTGGCAAAGTAAGACAAGGCATGCTGGCACTTGAATGAAAAGGCTCTGCAGGAGGAATTTAAAGGTGGAATTGTTAATATAATAATTCAGATAAGTGTGACTATTGCCATGACCAGGACTCAAAGGGTTAAGAGTTATTCCCCTTTAGCCGTAAGTTCAATGCTGCCACCCCCATTCCCATTCCACAAAAATGGAGACCTTTTTTATGTGTATAATTATATAAATGGTGATTATGCTTCATTTAGCTTTATGTTTGTGTTGAAACATTACATAAACGACAACTTGATGCCCGACCAAATGTCACTCACCACCCCCATCAACTACTATTTTCTTACACTGAAAATCACAAGGCTTTTCTACATAGTTCAGAGAGCCAGTGAACAGCACTTCACTCACTCATGGGGCCTTCAGGTAAAAACCCTTTGGGCCTACTTCATGTACATATACATACATAGCTTCACACACTACACAAACACAGGTGTTGCATCACTTGTTGATCAACACTTGCATGTAACTAATTAGGCATGCCAAATGTGATGTTGCATTCTAAAGGTATTGTGTCAAAATAATGGAAATAGTCCTGCTTGCCTGACCTACCAGTTGATTCTGAATTGTTCAATTTAAGCATCCTTTCACTTACTTAAGACCTACAACTGAAGATATATGCTAGACCTATGATTTTACTCAGTGACCAAACATTTATCCACAGAAAGCAGTTCTATATAACTTCAGTGAGGTAAGACTGCATGGTCTTTAGACTAGGCAATGAACTTCAGTGGATAATATTTTAATATAATAATGGAATAGATCAGCAGACATTGAATGGCCCGGTGCACGACAGTTCGTCTAAAACCAGTCCGTCCAAAACGTATTACGTCGAAATTCTATTATGTCTAAATTCCTTTACGTCTAAAATCATATTCGTCGAAAACAACTTGGAAGAAAAACATAATGGTCGAATGGAAAATTGGTCTAAGGCATCAACTAGTCAAATGACCAGCTTCTTGCTTGAAATGTTAAGAATGCATTTTGTATTTACCTAAATAAATAGAAGTTGAGATGCCATCCTCAGGAAAGTATTTCTTGTTTGCTTGTATGAACTGGTAGGCATAGGAGTTACTGGGTAGAAACCACACCGGGTCCATCTCCTGCTGCAGTTTGGTCACTCCCCACAGATTGACTCCCAGCATGCCAAGCGTCACCACCAGTACAACAATCTGAAGACACGAGGAGACAGAACAAAGTGACATCATTGTGTCTTTTAGGTAAGAAAACACAGAAGCAAAAATTCACATTATATGGTCCCTAAAAAATTCATGTTTCTCATCAAGTGCCTCCTTTTGTGTTTTTCCACACCTGTGATGAAGTAATAATTTTCCCAATACATGTATTACCATATTTGTGACTGCCTTATGTCTATTATGTTGTGGATGTAGACTTAAATTCATGTTGATAATCCATAATATTGTCCTTAATGAAAACATATATTCTCTGTGTCAGACTGTCAGTAGGTCTATTTGTTGCAACTCTGCAGCAACATACACTGTGCCAAATTTCACATCTGTGTCCGATGATCCGCGATCTTGTTGGTAGATCCTGTAGATGACGCATATATGAATATATATATATATATATATATATATATATATAAGACATGAACCTTCCATTTCATAATTTACCACATGCAGTCACCCTGTTCCTGGAACTGTCTTTGCACTCAAGATAAAGGGAAAGAGAAATGCTATTACCACCAGGTGGCTAATAAGGTATTCATATGTACATGTGAGAGGCCAGTGCTCCTAGTGGGAGGTACATGTATTCCAATTGAACTATATTAACTATAGACCTGGTCTGGTCCCCTCAGGTGCTTGGCAACAAACCTATGCCTCTGCCATGATGACGGTACTTGTACCAGTTCTGTTACTTACCTACCCACAAATAACACTTCCTGCTTCCCCAAAAAGTGAAACTATCTAAATGTTTTTAGCATCATGAATGTTTTTTTAAAACCAGTGAATCACTTTTCATAAGCTTTTTGCTTTCAGAAGTTGTTACTTTTATCATGGAAGCTTATTGGGCCCTGCTTAATACAGGAATCTGCCCTCCATCCAAGTTTGTTGCTGCTGCCTACGTGGCAGCACAGGATCCCAGCTAATATGATTATCTCCTATTACTTATTAGCCCAGATAGTGGGGCAACACCTCAGCCAGGGGTACTCTGTTACACCTGTGTTACAAAGAGAAATGAGAGCTAATTACAACATGACCAATGTAGAATGACAGAAAGACAGCTAATTACAACGTGACTAATTGTATTTGTGTCTTTTTGTCCAGAACCACTTCCTAGTAGTCGTTGCCCTATTCCGCAGTCCGAACTTTTTATTCTCCATAAGCTAACCTGTCATTGTCTAACCTATACACGTAGGGAAGTACTATTGTCCATATTGCACACATTCCTATGTAGAATTTTGACATAGGCTGTACTAGCCCAAATAAATTAAAGGGTCTTCAGCAGGTAACTACTCAAAACATGTTTCGGAGCCTGTACCCATACAATGTAGAATGACGTCACATTTGAAGAGACCGTCCACAAAGCAAAAAGGGGTCCACTTTTTCTGTGTAACTTTTCTTACATGTATCTATTTCCATAATTTTTTGGAAAGTGAGAAGGTGCTAATTGGGGCTGTGGCACTCAATAGAATGAATATGGTATATCCTGTGTTACACAAGACCAGTCTAAGTGCTTACCTTCACTGGTAGTTTGACTAGAATAGGTGCATAATATCGCTCAAACACATATTGCACAAGAGATCTCTGACTGCATTGATTGGGCTTGTAGTTCTTGTGTATGTAACAACAACAGCATGCGTTCCTGTTGGCACTGACTCGTCTCTCATCCAGCGTGATACAAGCCACAAAGAACGTTGTTTGACACATGAAAGTAGCGAAGATGCCAATGCAAGCATACACACAAAAAGACCTCAGAGCTGGCAATATCTGAAAATATACAAAGTTTGTGCAACAATTTTGATTGTTCTGTAAAAATGAGACTAACATCTAAGAACACTTTTATGAGGACATGTGTCTCTACAGGCCTTTTTTAAGGGTGTACCCATGAAACACATCCATTTAAAATGAAGGATACCTTTTCACAACTCAGTTTACAAATGTGAAATTGGGAAATGGGCACTATGCATATAAATCCCTCTTATCAACAACAACAAAAAGGATAAAAGAAAGTGCAGAACAAGTATGGTACAGCAGTGAAATTATATATATATATATTACTTTGAATGCAATATACATGCACATAAAATCCAAATGTGAAAATAATCTGCAATAAGAGCATACAAAAATGAAGATATTGACAAACAAATAAGTTGCTTATCACAATTACATTCCAACATATAAAATATGGTACCAGCTTTTTTTTAATCATTTGCATTACTATGGAGTATGTTTTATATGTTCCATGATAATAGCAACACTTCTTGCCCATGGAGCGAGTTGCTTTACACGCCTATATATTGTCCCAGTAGCGTACAATAGAAAATCCACAAATCAAAACAGTTATGATCACAGCAGTACACATAAACATTTTCCTGCAAGCCCCTGTGATAGGGCATCGTGTGCAAACACATGCAATAAGATGTATTCATATCTAAATGCGGTCCTACTCTAACACCTATTGAGCAAAAGAGGGAGCCACCTGCACCAGGGCAGATCCATGTATTTAGCATGGTCAAAAGTACTTTCTCAATAAAATGAACAACACAAACACACAATAATCTTAAGAAAATGTATTAACATATATTTGAAACATAAAGGATGCCTAAATTGATTAGATATGGGCTCTCTTTTGGTTGAAAAGGTGTTATTTATGGATGTTTATGTGGTATATAATACAAATCTGCCCTGATCATGGTGGAAGCATCAGCCTGTTGCCCTGGCAACACAGGAAGTGAGCAGGATAGCAGTTAAATATGAATGTCTCCTATTCACCTGGTAAATTGTTCCATACTTTAATCCTGGTTGACCTAAAACCAGTATGTTTACTTTCCTAATATGGGATGTAAACTTTTCAAACATAAGTTTAAAACCATCTTTTAAATCGTAACAAAACTGAAAATTGGCTCCTGCCTTTACTGGCATGGTTGTGCCCAGCACAGCAATGTAAATGTTACCCCTCCTTATAAATACAATGTACGTGGCGGCTCTGAGATCCATGCCTGTGCCTGATGAGACCCAGACAGGTCGAAACACCTAGCACACTTTCGCCTCTCTTGTCTACTTGCCTTGTCATAATTTTATATATATATATATATATACACACACACACACACTGGAGAAATATTTCACACAGAAACATTAATGATGAAAGTAACAAGAAGTAGCTTTGAAAGAAACCTTGGTGACTGTCAACTTATCCCAGAAACTTTTAAAAAATGCAAGAATTCAAGCTGATGCACGTTTTTCCAATTAATTCACTTACAAGCCATAATTTGCTTTGTCTCCACATTGTTTCCAAGTATACACATGTAATAATTTGATTGACTTCATCATAATACTGCTTGAAATGGCTACGACAGTTAATTGGCCATCTGTCATGTGGGGACATTGGTATGGGCCCACTTGGCAGTCTAAAGTTAGTCTCTTGTGAGGAGCAGTCATTTGCTATGTTTGCTGTACACAAACCCACTACAGGCAGATCATAAATGTCATCTAGATCATTGTTACCAAAGTTACTCATTATATGGAAACCTTTTTGAATGACATTTGCTGATGACACCTACAGGGACAGCTGCCTAGTTACGTAAACAGTTTTCTTTGGCAAATGCACGTTTCTCATTGCACAAAGATTTTCTGAACACCACTTCAAATATCATAATCACTGTAAAAGTAGCATAGACCTCATGCAATTTTTTGGGGGGATTTTTCTCTTTTTTAATTTTTGGCACTGTATCAGTCATGCCTTTGCTAATTTACAGTAATCATTCCTCACAATGTAAATGGAGAAGGAAACTAAAGGAGCCATTGTTTGTGTCTGCTTTAACCACTTCACCCTTAATCGTACTAGCCAAAACTGACTTAAGGTCAAATGTCATCTGCTTCAGTGTTTTTGGCAAATTTCAAAAGTAATGAATAGCAATTTGAATGAGAATAGTGGATGCCAGTTATCAAGATAATATGCTCCAGGTCAACAGCTTTCCTTGACATTGATTGGGTGCTTAGTGCCAAACCCATGCCCAGGAAAGTTGTTGACTCAGTCGTAATTCAAGAGACAGAGAGGACCTAACAAATAACATTTGACAGTTAAGCAAAAAAATTATATACCTGAAATCCCACAGGATCAAAGTTGGTAATGCACTCCAATAGAGGGATGTACCACAACTGGAATGAATATTGTAATGGAACCTCTCCCCCCCCCCCCCCCCCCATCATCTGGGGTGTGACAAGCCATCAGGCAAAAATCTGAGAGATTGCAAGCCAGACTCCCCCCCGCCCAATGCTCTTTGAAAACTAATCCCATGGAACCTAATGCCAATGTATTGGCTTCCAACTTTTTTCCCAGTAAAAATTACCAGAATGTGTTCTGTGATGTTTGTATCTCATTGTGCTGCGACAGAACACGACTATTTTGCAACACAAAATTGCGTGAAAAATGGTGGATTAGCGATAAATTTCACTTGGAATTACACTGAACTGGTACTTATGACATGTTTGCGAATATAGCATGACTGTTGCTCAAATGTCGCACAAACTGTCGGCAAAATTTAGGCCAAATATGTGGAGGGTTTGCGTGTGTGTTGTGTGACAGTCACGAGACTAAGGCATGACATTTAAGCGACAAAATTTCCAATTTTTTGCACTTACAACATTCGGAGACACGCACACGAATGCAGCGTGACAGTTATGCGAGACAATTGAAATATCTGGACCATATAAATACAGGATCTTTCTGTCCAGCAAGCACTTCATCATCAGATGTCAAAGTCTCCCTGGGCTGCGACTGTGGATGACAAATTGCGAAGAGTATTCGTAAGGAAGTTTCCAAAATGTCTCGAAATGTTCGCCACGGTTCGCACCTGTTTCACACCCTGAATGTCAGATTCTCATTTTTGTCTCCACCCTGTCACAATTTAGTTTCACAGGTTGCCACCCCCTCACGTATTTGTCTCACATTTCTTGCACTTTCTAACTCAGGGAAACTAAATTGAGAAGGGTTCCAGACATGTTCGAGACACCCGCGACAACTCTGTGACTATTTTGAGAGAAAATTTGTCGCACATTTTTTGTCAACATGCTCAAAATCCTAACAACACAATAGGACAGCCCTGCGACTAAGGCGAGGAAAATGAGAACCCCTACAAACATTTCATGACATTGTGGGAACTCCAGGCGAATGTTGTTCGCACTTTGTCTTCAGTGGTCACAGCCCAGTGAGGTATGGGCTTGACTTACACGTCAACTGCACTTCATTGCAGAAAATTGTTTGCTCTTTTCATCATCAAGAATGACGTGCATCAACAGTTTTCCTGAGCACATTGTGGGCACATTGTACCCACACTGACCTCACTGCACATTGTGGGCACATTGTACCCACACTGAACTCACTGAGAAAAACTGCTGCTTCAGTCCTCAACATGTTAAAACAATTATCTGGAACTGGCGGTCCACATTGTGATTTGGTGGGTACACAGCCACATGCCATTATAAAGATGGCACATTTGGCACACAAGCTGCCTTGTTTGACCTTTTAACAGTCAGGAAAGTAGACTGCAGTCAGACACTCGTGGGGATAATAGGTACAATACAGCATCCCAGAGTGACACCAGGTACAGCACACTGTGTACATGAACACACTTCCTCTATTTCCCTTTTTTTTTTTTTTTGGTCTTTTTATGGGGGCCATGTGTCAGTATATAGTGCATTCATGAAGTGCTGGCACCAACAGCAACAAAACAGTGTGGAATTTGTCATGCCCACAATGAATGCCCGAAGGGTAAAACTGTCCATAACACTAAGGACACACCGGGGCCAGCCGGCCCCTAGGTTATCTCATACACCAGGCTAGACAGTTCTCAACTAATAACTGATGCTCACAGGTGTACATACATTGTGATCATATCAAACTTAAAAACTTCCTGTCTCCATGACAGCATGGGGAACTGACAAAGATGAAGAAAAAGTACACACTGTACTCATGCTGAATGTAGCATATTCCTCAAAGGAAAACCATTCAGAAACATGCCTCCATTTCTTACAATTGAATGACAAATGTACTCTATACACCATTCACTGGTAAAAAATGAGGGAAGTCATTTTCTGCTGTATGTCAGATCACGTGGAGTGCATATCACCATCATGCTTTAATTATCTCCTCCAAAGCTGAATATTGTTTATTCAAGATGAGTGACAGTTACTTGTATTTTACATATATCACCATGTGTGTGTGTGTGTGCATGCAATGAGCATCCATGGTGTAATATAAACACACTAACTTCATATATTTATGTACTAGTTACCAAAATTTTACTCTTAAAATTTTACAACACATTGCATATAATATTGAACAAAAGGAGAGAGGGTCTTTCTTTGCGTGTGACTTTTTTTATAAACAACAAAGAGGACCAGGATACTAAAGAGAAAATAAAGCTGTACTTGGCAAGTGCAGACACTGAGGTGACAGCACTCACAGCCACACACACAGCTAAAGCTGTCAAAACAGGATACGTAAACACCACAAGTGCCCCATTTTCTCCAGAAACGCTTCAATACCCTGTGTAACTTAGAAAATAAAAAAGGATTGAAAAACACATTTTACCAGTTGCTAATTCTATACACTTGTCTCCATATAGGTCTACTTCCTGGCCATGTACCTACCATCATCCACATTATACTGACCAAGCACTTTATACTATAAAAATTCTGTTAAATGCATGGGAAAAAAAGAGTTGTTGTTTTCTTTGGGGGGGGGGGGGGGCAATTCATTTCCAGATTTGTTTTTGTAAACCACTTCTCCATAAAACAGGTACTATAGAATGACAATTACATCCAAAAGAATTTGGAATCATTTTGTATCGTTTGGCACCCATATCTATTGTCCTTGCTATCTACACCTACCTTCACATCTCCTTCCTCCTATCAGAGACCAGTTAACCCATTCCTGGTCAGAGTAGGACTGAGTCAATAGCTTTCTTTGGCATGGGTTGGGTACAACCCATGCCAAGGAAAGCTACTGACACAGGCTGACAATGATTTACATCTGGATACTTTTGGGTGATTTGAAAGTGAAAGGGTTAACCCTCAGATGTACCCAGCTCAGTTCATGTATCCAAAATACTGTAATAGCAGTTAAATTTGACCTTAATTATACTTTTGGATTGTTTAAGCTTTGTCAGGATGATGTACTGCAAGTGAAATATGTATTAAAATGGAGCTTACAGTTCTGGTGAGTTTATCATGAAAGTAGTGCATAGTTTTTGGAGTAAAGCTTTGAGTAAAGCTTTGCAATCCGGCAAAAACAAAAGTGTAAATTCTGCAAGTTAAATTTCTAGTTTTTTGGCATTGTACATTTGTACCTGGCAGTACAGTGCACTCAGCAATCCTTCATATATCTGAACATTTTTAAACAAGTAAAATTATGCTAGAATGACAGTGACAACCCCCAGATGAAAGCTCTGTTCCAGATGGATGCATTTCGTCAGCCTTTGATGTATATAAAAAATAGATTTCTTTAACGGGGTCAATAAACTTAAGTTCCAAGGTCAAAAATAAAGAAACGATTCAAACCATCTCCACATTAAAATACGTAACAATGAAGCAACCATTTTTTTTTCATTAAATAATGGAACTTAAACCCCGAAAACACTCGGGGTGGGGGAGGTGAGAGCTGAAACCAATCTATTTTTTCTTGCCTTTCCTAACATATCCCTTTTGGCTTGTAGACTGGTGGTTTGCCTGTAGTGGGGCATTTTCCTACCTTTCTACCCTGAAACATTTTGCATCTTATGCAAAATCAAATGTACTCCCAATTATGTCAAAATAATAGCATGGAGTAACTGACTTGTCATCTGCTAAAAAAGATATGAATCTACAGTCATTGAATAGCTTCTTTCAATTTTTATCAATTAATCATTTACCCCACACCCCTAAAATGGGTAAACATGTTATGCCCACAAACAATAATGTACACACTTCCAACAACTGCAAGCTCACACTCCCTGCGTTTATCTTTCTACTTGTATGTATTTTCAAATTTGTGTATATAGGAAAATGTATCTGTTTCTATGGACTTTAAGTGGTCTGATAATAAAACTATATTATGAAAACCTTCACATGTTTATCTGATTTCCATCTGTACTATCACATGTACCAAATCCCTATACCACATTCATCTTTTGAGCACACACTCCCTAATAAGTGCACCCCCATTTTTAAAAAGAAAGACCCCCAAAACATGCCATAGCTTTCAAGCAAGTGGTAGAATTTTTTTTCACTTAGAATGTACATTTTTTCAGCTTTTGTGGATGAAATTTTTTCATCACTGTGTGCTTATTAAGATGAATACGGTATGTACACCATCACATGTAATTAAACCAGAGCCATGCCCAGGGGGCATGAATGTCTCGACAGCATTCAGTAGCAATGTAATTGTAAGACCAAACATTATAATGGTATTTAGTAGATGTTGAATGTATCAAGTAAATCTCAATATATTTACTCAGAATATACCACTTTTTTTTTTTTTTAAACAAAATGGCCAATAAAGTATATAACATCTTAATACAAATCAGAGCTTGACATGCCAGTTTCAAGCTTCGTAGTGATAGATGTCATGTAAAGCACTTAATACCCCTTGGCCAACATGACTTCATATGTTCAGTTACCTAAGTTTGACCTTCAAAGGACACTTCAAGATAAATTTAAGAACACCAAAAATAAAGCATAGGTACTTTGCTATTCATGTTAAATAGTAACTAGGGACCTACAATCAACTATACCCAAGACACACAAGGAAAATAAGATTTGTCGAGTCAAAAGTAGGTCAAAGTCATCCACTTTCAAGAGATTTCTGATGTTTTGTAAGATGCAAAGCTAGTATAAATTTGGTGAACTTGGTTTGACTCTTGGCCATGAATAGCATTGTACATTCGAGGATGCAATGCATCTGACCTCCAAAGTAGGTCAAAAATACATCAAGGCCACCCACTTTCAATAGACTTCTAAAGCTTTCCTAAGAAGCAAAGGTGGTGTAAGTTTGGTAAACTTGGCTTGAATTCGTCAAAAGTTGCAGTGGTAACGCCACGTTTTGCATTTCACCCATGAAAATACATTTAGGTCGTTGAAATCAGTTGAGGTCATCCAATTTCAACAGGCTTCTGAAGCTTCTAAGTGTGACAGTGATGACCCTCATCTCTAAGGATGATTACAATGAATCATCCACCCAAGCATGAAAGCCTTTCCTAGTCTAGTTAGTGAAATAATGCCACTCAGAAGTTTTTCTCCAATGCTCAATCAAGCATAAAGTAATCAGTGAAGTGTGACAGTGATGACCCTCATCTCTAGGGATGATTACAATAAGTCATCCACCCAAATATGAAAGGCCTATGTAGTCTAGTTACTGAAATAATGCCACTCCGAAGTTTTTATCCAATGCTCAATCAAGCATGAAGTAATCAATGAAGTGTGACAGTGATGACCCTCATCTCTAGGGATGATTACATTAAATCATGTACCCAAATATGAAAGGCCTATGTAGTCTACTTACTGAAATAATGCCACTCCGAAGTTTTTCTCCAATGCTCAATCAAGCATGAAGTAATCAATGAAGTGTGACAGTGATGACCCTCGTCTCTAGGGATGATTACAATAAATCTTCCACTCAAATATGAAAGGCCTATGTAGTGTAGTTACTGAAATAATGCCACTCCGAAGTTTTTCTCCAATGCTCAATCAAGCATGAAGGAATCAATGAAGTGTGACAGTTATGACCCTCGTCTCTGGGGATGATTACAATAAATCATCCACCCAAATATGAAAGGCCTATGTAGTGTAGTTACTGAAATAATGCCACTCAGAAGTTTTTCTCCAATGCTCAATCATGCATGAAGTAATCAATGAAGTGTGACAGTGATGACCCTCGTCTCTAGGGATGATTACATTAAATCATGTACCCAAATATGAAAGGCCTATGTAGTCTAGTTACTGAAATAATGCCACTCCGAAGTTTTTCTCCAATGCTCAATGAAGCAAGTAGTAATCAATGAAGTGTAACATTGATGGCCCACATCTCTAGTGATGATTACAATCAATCATCCACCCAAGTATGATAGCCCTATCTGATCTAGTTAGTGAAATAATGCCACTCCGAAGTTTTTGGTCGACGGACGGACGGACGGACTGACATCCGGAAAGTGACAGCTTAGTTTCGCAAACAGCTAACGCTGGCGAGACAACTAGCATATATAATCTCATGCACAAGTGGAACACCATATAAATGCTATCATATACAATGGTAAAGTGCATTTGACTTTCATTTTGATATACACCCCTCCTGTCATGATAGCTAGACTTTATCCTATCCATTTTGACCAAAACCTTTAATCTATTATCATGGACACAACATATGTGGAATCATATAACACTGGTTTAAAGACAGGTGTTAGTGAACATATTTGCCTTGCTTAAAAAATACACTCACAGTATTAACATCCTAAACATATGCATTATCCTAATACATGTATACAGATCTGACAGATGAGTTGGCCACATTTGATGTAGAAAAAATTCCCAAGCATTTGCCACACTGTTTTCCTATATTGTTGATATTTTCAATGTCTTTTTTTCTGGGGGGGGGGGGGGCATATGTAACAGTTTGCTCAACTTCCTGTTTTATGAATCCAGCTGTCCAGTTGTTACAGTCTAATTCACCATATGATATTCTAAGCCATAAGGTAAGCATCTAATCCTGTTGTCCCCTTATTGCTAGCATTTACTTCCTCTTGTGCCCCTTATACAAGTACTGTCAGACATTCTGTCAAAAAAGTGGCAAGCTCTCCTAACATGTCAGCAGAGCTCAAAAGATGAGTTATATGCTACACATCAGAACAAAACATCTGCTCCTATAATTACAATATAAATAAGTCATGATGTCACTATTCTTTACAACATCTGTGGTTCTAAATGAAGTGTCTGATCTGTGAGTTATGCCAATCATTCAGCGCAAATTGAAGTAATTAGTGGGTTGTTTATCAAAATGCTGCAGGGTCAGACCAGTGGTAATAGCCACAGGGCAACAGCCAGGTGACTACACCAACTGGACTCTCTCTGTCTGGTCCCACTTCTGTGTGGATTTTTCAAGGGCAGGATTAACCTTGTACTATACAGTGATCCCTAGCTTGACAAACTTCTGCCATGGGGAGCCACTTTGATTATACAGTGAAACCTTCCTATCAGGTAGCATGTCTCCAGATCCCTTTTTAATCTGTTTCACACTTAAGTGACTAGTGGTGTAGATTGCTTCACATTTGCTGGAGTAAGTGCTGTTCAGTAGAATTGCATTTTGAGTTCCCTGATCAAAGGACTGTCATTCAAGTTTCAACATGCCTATTTTGAATTCCAGTCAATTCTGATTTTGTTTCAAGCCACTGGCCCTGACAATAAATAACACAACGATGAACATGCATTGTGTAATGAATGTATAAAGGGGGTTATAGCCTCAATACAACATTCCACCTTACCCATAATTCATTCGTGTCACTGAGATCACTATTCAGCAGAGCACCAGGAGGTCAAGTTTCCCTTTGTAACATATCCAAGGATGGCACAACCTCACATACGCTGCACTTTATAGAACTTTAAACCTTTCTCCATTAAACTGGCCTAAACTAGCCAGTGGACAAATGCTGTCTGCTTTAATGTTTTTGACTAATTTCAACAGAAATTAAAATGGGATCATAGATTCCTACACATATGCCCTCCCCCCTATATGTGGTAGTTGTAATTATAGCCTCTTAATAATAGTGTTGTGAAGTGACCTGCATACTTGACCTAGTGACCTAGTTTTGTTTCATGATAGACCCTTGAGCCAAGCAATAAGTTCATATCAAGTTTCCTGAAACTAAATCAATTATGTAAAGAATGATAGGCCAGATAGGACTGTATTGCAGTTTTATATAAATGACCCACATACCTTGACTTAGGGACCTAATTTTGTTACATGACACACCCTCTAGTCCAGAAACACTTATGTGTGAAGTTTTCTGAATCTGAGTCAAAGACCAACATATAGCTATAGCCTGGGCATGAATGACTATGGATGGATGTACAGATGGACACATGGATAGATGCACAGCACGACACAAAAAGTGATTTCTATATGCCTCTCCTCTGGAAGGACAGGGCATAATGAAAAACAGAATGAAATTTTTTGATAAAATCTATCAAGATAGCATGGCCCAAGGAAAGCAGTTATCTCAGTCATAATTCAATGGGGAAAGGGTTAAAGAAATATTTCAGAGTTCTATTGTATGCAACTTATGGGCCTATTGCATGTTGAAGCTTGACCTTAAGCTATCACAATACATATTGATGCAATATGAAATTAAAATGCAATCAGCCATTGCTGGATCCATACCCCCTGCCTCATTTATAACCTTGCTTATCTTAAGTCTCGTTTTGGAATGCTTGTAGTCAATAAAAATAGGCAATCACTGTGACCCAGATACTTGACCTAGTGACATACTTTTGTTTCATGACACAACTTTAGGTCAAGATATATGTGTGTGTGAAGTTTCGTTAACGTAAGTTAAATAGTAAAGAAATAATAGCCCGGACAAGATTTTTTAAAAATATGTAAGTGATCCAGATACTTAACCTAGTGACCTACTTTTGTTACGCGACACACCTTTATGCCAAGATGTATCTGTCTGTAAAGTTTCATTACTCTCAGTTTGGGTCAAGATATGTGTGTGTATGAAGTTTCATGAAACTAACTTGATGAGTAAAGAATTACAGTTCGGACACAATATTACCAGGTTATGCTAGTGATGCATATATTTGACCTTGTGACCTAGTTTTACTTCACCTTTGGGTCAAGCTATATGCAGGGGTGAAGTTTCATGAAACTAAGTTAAAGATTAAAGGAATTATATCCCAAACATGAATTTACAAGGATATGTCGCTGTGACCCAGACACACAGGTGTGTAAAGTTTCATGATTCTTAGTCAAAGGACAACAGAATAACAGCACGGACATGAAGTGTCATGTAGTTTCACATGATTGTATCACCGTGACCCAGATACTTGACCTACTTTTGTTTAATGAGACACCTTTACAGATCCTTGCCAGAAATATTTGATTTTGCAACAGCTGCAATTCTCTAAATTATATATGTTCAAGGTATCGTGTGAATAGATAAACATGTACTCATATGATCTTAACATCAAGGTATATTGTGTGTGAAGTTTCATGAAACTAAATTAAATAGCAAAGGAATTCTAGCCCGGACACAATTTTACAAAGATATGTCACTGTGACCCAGATACTTGCCTTAGTGATATACTTTTGGTACATGACACACCCTTATGTCCAGATGCACCTATGTGTAAAGTATTAATCTAAGTTGAAGGACAACCGAATTATAGCCCGGACACAAAAAGTGGACAGATGCACGGATGCAAAAAGCGATTACACTGTACTATATGCCCCTCCTCCGGTAGGAGGGGGGCATAATGAAACAACCTTCTCTTTACACTCAAACAACAAGCAGCAGGCTTGAATGAGTGCATTGGCTCTGCCATCTCTCAGTCTGTCCAGAAATATTTGATTTTGCAACAGCTGATCAGTTAGGTTCCAGCAGCCAATAAGACAGCTGGTACAAGCAACGCAAAAAACCTCTTGGCTGGCAAGTAGTAACTACGGTGCTCTTAACTCACTGGTAGTGGCATCCTGAGCTTGAAGAGGGCTTGTACTTGTATAGCTTTCAGCAAACTGTTTGTTTCATATTGCACCCAGTTTTATGGTGCACAGACTTCAAACTATGCCACCAGAAAATTCAGACATTTTCCCTTTGTTTCACATGCACTATAATATATACCTATATTATTTTGTAAAAAAAATTAATGGTACATATAGTTGGACCTGAATCTCTAGTGATACCTTTTTCATTATGCAATACTTCTGATGACTATCTCTCTTACAAGACCATTTACACCATGTCTATGGGCAGTCTCTCTATAAGAGTCTCTGCATATACATGTACAACCTGTAGCATATCTGCAACCTTTACATCTGAACAGATGTTACTAGGCATAACATTTTCCCCTGCTCAATGTACTTTAAAATCTTGTATATGTACTTTATGTACTTGTAAAGTTATGTGGACAACTATGTTTGAACAGAAGACAGTCGGCAATTGCAATTCTCTAAATTATATATGTTCAAGGTATCGTGTAAATAGATATACATGTACTCTTAGAAATCTGGAGATATCTCAATATCTTGAGCATGTAAATGATACCAATCTACACTGTTTGGACAAGTATAAAGTTGGTTCAGCAAGAGTTATAAAGGAGCTCTGCCTTGCTCGTGATGGTAAGCTTATCTCTCCCTTCACGCGGCAAGAACTAAATGAAATAATTGAACAATGTACTTCCTAGCTAGGAACCTGAGGCATATGATCTTAACAGGTCTCACTTAAAATTGTCAGTCAAATTGTTTTTCGTTACTGTTGAAATTAATTAAAAACACTGAAGCAGGCAACACATGACCACTAGCTAGTCTTGGCTGGTTTAAGGGGGAAAGGATTAAAAAGGATTCAAAATTTGAATTATCACTTGCAAAAATATGACAAATCTCTTTATGTTTTTTATAAAATCTTTTTCATATTTGAAAAACAATGTTAAACAATTTGGAATTATTATCACATTCAATTCTTTTGGAATAAAACTAAATTTAGAATGGCTTTAAAACAAAATTATGGCTCATGAAGTTCTATTTTTTGAATTTTTCATAAAGTTATGATACTTTGTTCCTGAAGTTTCAGAGCTCATGTATGCAATGAAAAATTGGGTTTGTCAAATTTGACTTTACAAAAGCAGAAAATGTTATCTGGACATGTTCATTCACATGAAGTCTTATTGAGGAATTACATGTCCTTTTTTTGTCCATTTGCCGAGATTTGTAAGTGCATGTTCACTTTGATAAAATCCCACAAATGAACATTATTTTCATCAAACCTTCCATCACTCAAACACATCTACTCTATGTTACTGTGCAGGTATCAAACATCCTGCCACAAATTTAACATTTCCCAATTAATTTGCTGAAATTTCGGAAAATGAAACTGTTGGTGTTGTAAATACTAGGCAAGGGCCTGATGGCCTTGGAGCCTTTATTGAAAGCGCTTTTTCAGTAAAATTTGTTTGATCTAGTTTGACACGTTTCGCCCCTAGCTGGGCTCATCAGGAAGTAAAAATACCAGCAGCCAGAAACACATCAGGTTTCTGTACGTAATGTCATAGGAAATGTACTGTGATGTAATGGATTGAAGGTGGAATCCCAAATTATATTGAAAAAAAGAAACTGTAAGTGTATGTTTAAAAATGCTGGCACTCTAAAACAACATGCAATAAAAAAAACCCCAATGTTTTCAAAGCATCTCTCAAAGTTTTCAGTTACCACAATTGTATATTTACCATTACACCTGAAGGAACTAGTTTCCAGACAAAATTTTTAAATCAAGTACAATTTTGATATTAAATTGGCCACAATTTGCTTAATAGGGCATGAGGATAAAACTGTTTCACCTTCATTGCACACATTATCTTCCATTTCAGGAAATATAGGCTTTTACGGATGTAAATGAAAAAAATGAAAAATTTCACAAGCCATCAATGGTCACCAGATCCTCACCTCAAGTTTTGTGTGAATGTTCTGCCTTGGGAAACCATCCTACTTTGAGTCAAATTATATCAATTATTCTCGGGTCAAAGCAGTCTAAAGTAGTCAAATATCAACTGTCATCTGCCAGTTTCACCTTACACTTTTCCATAATAATGTGGTAAATGCTATAAAAATACCGTTCAAAGAACGCAGTACCCTTCGGCCGCCTTCAATCTCTTTTGCTGTAAGTGAATAGGAATAGTGTCCCATAGTATCAGGTATAGTTACCTACACAAATACTACTATTGTACACTTGACCTTTGACCTCAAAAACATTAGGTCAAATATAGAGGTATAACCTTGACTTTCAATAGCCTTCTAGATCACACTGTGTTGCTTCTTTTAGAATTAGATTTCTAGATGCACGTCACTCAGCAAACTTGTGACCCGTGTGTGACCTTGAAAATTAGGTCAAGGTCAATTATGCTTGCAGTGGTGTAATATCATATGCAATTTAAAAGTCCTGTCTCAAAAGCTTCTGATGTTATAGTGGTAAACAAAATTTCAATGAATAGGTCACTGGACCAAGATACTTGACCTAGTGACCTACTTTTGATTCATGACACATTCTTTGGCTGTGATACATGTGTGTATAAAATTTCATGTAACTGACTTAAAAAATACCAATACCACCATTGTGCACTTGACCTTTGACCTCAAAAAGTAGGTCAAATATAGAGCTATGACCTCCACTTTCAATAGGCTTCTAGATCACTTTATGAAGCTTCTTGTGTGTAAGATTTAGATTGCTAGATGCAGGCTTTCAATAGTTAGAGCGGTAACGTTGCTTAGCACAAGTGAGCATTGTGTGACCTTGAGAATTAGGTCAAGGTCAACTATGCTTGCGCACAAAGTAGGCCATATACAAATGTACTATCATGTGCAATTTGAAAGTCCTGTTTCAAAAATTTCTGAAGTTATAATGGTCACCAAATTTCAATGATAAGGTCACTGTGACCCAGATACTTGACCTAGTGACCTACTTTTGATTCATGACACATTCTTTGGTTGTGATACATTTGTGTATAAAATTTCATGTAACTGACTTAAAAACTTTCTTACTTATACCAATACCACCATTGTGCACTTGACCTTTGACCTCGAAAAGTAGGTCAAATATAAAGCTATGACCACGATTTTCAATAGGCTTCTAGATCACTCTATGAAGCTTCTTGTGTGTAAGAATTAGATTGCTAGATGCAGGCTTTCAATAGTTAGAGCGGTAACGTTGCTTAGCACATGTGACCACTGTGTGACCTTGGGAATTACGTCAAGGTCAACTATGCGTACACACAAAGTAGGCCATATAGGAGTGCACTATCATGTGCAATTTGAAAGTCCTGTCTCAAAAATTTGTGAAGTTATGGTGGTAAAACCACGGGACGGATGGACGGACAGACGGACGGCGCCAGGTACGACAATACCCGTTGGCCTCATAAGGCCTGAGGGTAAAAACCCTTCAAATAGCTTCTAAAGACCCTTCTATCAACCCCCTGGATTATATTTCTATGTTACATTTACCTGTGATAACAAAAACCTGCCACATAAGGCCACTTGTTACTGGCAAAAAGGTTGATTTTTTAAGTACCAGGCACTACTATGTACAACATTTGGGATGAGAATTACAAACAAGTCTTACGAAGAGAGCCTACCCCACATTAGGAACTGGGCTGTCGTTATTCTCACCAGGAAAGGATTAACAAATAACAGATATGCATGCAAGGTTTGATAATAACAGGAATGATGCAAATCAACTTGCAAACACAAATGTGCCTGTATTTTATAAATGTATATGTTGTACTTACTGTTGTTGCTCCAATGCCAAATGCCACAATGTCAGTGATAGAGGTGACAGTAATAGACATGCCTGCATGCTTCATCATCAGCCCTATCCGCTGACAACTGTGTAATCTATTGGCATCAGGGCCCAGATTCTCCAGGGCCTGGATTATCACAAACATATCGTCCACCCCAATACCTGAAAATCGAAAATTGAAAATGAAAATCATCATGATAGCTCCGGTGTGCTTAAACATTGTACCAGTGTTATCCTGAATAATTCCATAGCTAACTGGTATGCAAATAACATCTGTACTCTATTCAAATATGCTAATTAATCTGATAAGGAGAGTCCTTTGCCAGTTGGGGTTCTTTTTGATATGGTGATACATACATCTCTTGCTGTGTTTCTAGTCATCATATGCCTCATCAGTTTAAACATTTATTAGCAATATGAAGGTCCCCAGGGGAATTTAATACCACATACAAAATACCCAGTTCTGTTCCAAATTTTGAAGAGATGTCACCATCATGATCTAAACAAGCCTGTCATTCATTAAACTCACTTTTTAAACATACAAAAGTCAGTATCTTTATCCATTGAGCCAGTAAATACCACAGTGCTTGACTATTCCTTATGCTTTACATATGAACATTAATTGGTGAATCAACAAACACAGACCAGTTGCCTCTATTGTTCTCTTATCCCTTTGGCATACTTGTGGTTGTTGGTGAAAGTGGCAACTGGGAAAATGTGATACTGTGAAACTTGCTTTGAAAGAGCCCTCCCCCCCCCAATATCCAGTTGTGCTCTGACACCAGGTGGTCTTTCATAGGAGGTATAAATTAGCTAAAAGGTATTAAAATAAAGTATCCAGAAGACGTGGTCTTTCAAGGCATGTGGTCTCTCATTGGAGTGGTCTGTCAAGACAAGGACCATTATCTATGCATGTAGGAGACAGGGATGAACTTACCTAGCAAGAGAAATGGTAGGATAGCCTGGGGTGGCCCCACAAACACACCACAATATGATGACAGACCAAATGCTACGATCATGGCAAATGCTATGCACATCACACCACAGAATGATATGTAGATCTGAAACAACCAATCATGTTATATGTATCATAATGTTACATAAACCGGAGCAATAGTGATACATCTTCCATGTTGTCCTGAAAAAGCACAATCCACTCTATCTCGATTCCATAGCCAATCTAGTCAGTGTCTATGTCTAAAATTATACCTTAAAACATCTATATCATCACGTTTGATGCAATAAAAAAACTACAAGCCGATCAGTGACCAGAACCCCCTTGGCCAGGATGGACAGGCAGACAGACGTCTCTACTATGATACACTTATGCAGAAAAACCTGACTTAAATTCATAAATATCAAACCCAACAATGACAGCAAAGAGATTCCACAGTAACCAAAGCATCAACATTCATCTTCCAATACCAATGTGAAGAAACAAATTTCACTCCTGACTTCAGACAGGCAGTCACCCACAAAAAGTAACTGGTGGTTTTAAACCAGTCCTCTCAACCTTTGAAATATTCTTCATTAAATACAGACTACAGTGTTTCCAATATGTACAGGCCCAACCACTCAAAATCTAAATTTTAATACTTCTACAAAAGATAAAGGAGATTTGGTAGGCCTATCACTATTTTGGTTCTTCTGACTAGTTCGTCAGCTGAGTTTGTAGAAAAAGTAGAAAGTAGGCCTATGTCGTTTTTGTGATATCTATGAAGCTGGAATATTATCTAATTAACAAATTAAGTGATTGAATCACTGTTATAGAGTATGGACGCATAGGTGACGACATTACCCCTCCGGTAGGTCAAGGTTCCTTCTGTTTGACCCAATGACAAAGCTTTGGTGCAAATGCAACGATGGCAAGGCCATTTTTCTTCAATGCAGCACTGTGACCTAAATATGTGACCCAGTGACCTCGTTTTCACTAAGTGTCTGAGGCATCCTTAGGACCAACTGTCATAAATAATTGGTGCTACTACAATGAGTAATTTAATATTTGAAGATATCATGGTACCACCATTTGCCTTAAATGCAGCACTGTGACCTAAATATGTGACCCTGTGACCTAGTTTTCAATACGCATCTGAGGCATCCTTAGGACCAACTGTCATAAATAATTGATGAAGCTACATTCAATATTTTTTTAGATATTGTGTTAATGCCCTTTTTTTCTTTAATGTAGTACTGTGACCTAAATATGTGACCTAGTGACCTACATTTTAATAAACACCTGAATCACCTCAATGGCCTCCTGTGATAAAAATGTGGTCTCTGTAAAATGAGTATTTTTGGAGATATGGTGTTAACAAGGCTTGGAAAGACACATAGGTGACGACAATACCCCTCCGGTCTAAAGACTAAGGGGTAAAAAATGGATATTCAAGGTTTTAACAGCCAATATATTCATAAATGGGTCATTTGATGGAAACTATCAATCCTGTTTCACAGCCTAAAATTCCCCAATATGCTTTAACACGATGGAGACAGTTTGCCTTTACCTTGTGCTTGGTTATGTCAACTTCATGACATGGTTATTGCACAATCTAGTGATATTAAGAAAAATCCATCACGTGTGGATAAAAAAAATAAAAGAAAATTTGAATACAGGTTGTTGCATAGTTTGAACACATGGGGGAAATAGACCATAAATAAATCAGAACTGAACATGCACAACGCTCCCACAGGATAAGTCCACCCACCCTGTCTTATGACAATATACATGTATACATGTGTGTGTGTATATATATATTCTGTACATGAGGTGGCAATTGTCTTTAAAAAGTTGCCCATGGGCAAGCAACCAGGCCGTCGTTTTCTCAAGTTGCCGCAGGCCTCAGCGGTTGTCTTGCCTCTCTCTCACATACCGGTACATATTGTCTCATACTGAGTTTGTTCATAAATTGAAGTAAACATTTGAGTGTTGGATGTGCACCTGGCTCACAATTCACTGCATTTTATGACAGAGACTCTTCACTATGTTAACAATGTGGGGGTTCACTACAGGAAAAGCCTGTCTGGCTTTTCTTGCACCTTTGGCTATTTTCCTTTCAGTAATAATTATGTTAAATTGATTAGTGAAAATGTTTTTTCTTTTTACTTGGAAGACAGAAACTTTCAAACTCTCTTCCAGGTGCTGTCACCATCACATTCTTCAGCTCTTATCCAGGGCCCCTCTTAATGTCACACTCAGAAATCCCAATAATTGCTAACACTCACGAACCCCGGTCAGTCAGTTTGCAGGTTTTCAACCAATAAAAACCCAAAGGATTCAAATCCACAGGTATATACTTTAACTGTGGCAAAGAAGTATAGAATCATGATGTAGTCAATTGTACACAATCACAATACATGTGAATTAATAGCAATGGAAAAATTACCTGACTGTATAAGGCCCCTTCTACGTCTAATTATTCTTGAGGAGTTGTAGAAAGTAGCAAAACTGGTGGAATGTCTTCTGTTTTCCATCTGTGACACGGCAACGTGCCCTATTGTGCAAAGGGATTTATATAGGGCTATGCCCCTTTTCCCAATCGCCTTTTTCGAATGAAGATATGTTTAAATCAGCATGCCCTACTAAGTCACTGAAATCCAAATACTAAAATGGTAACTGCTCTAAAGACAACCTGTCACTAGAGACCTCATATCTTTTCCAGATGACCATTTCATGACACTAGAACTTATTTACCTAGTAAATTCATCTGTACCTTAAGACAGCTTACAATATGTGACCACTTTTTGCCAGCAGTAGGGATAGTTCTAAATAGCAGGTACCACTGTACACGCAAAGGAAATACGTGTGCACTGAAACCTCCCTATACCAAATGCCCTTGGAACCGGACAATAGTGTTGGGCACAGACAGGTGTTCAGTATTTGGAGGTTTGCTTATGATGAAGATAGACAATTGTGACCGAGAAAAAGTGTTCAGTATAAGGAGGTGTTGAACTGTTCAGTATATGGAGGTGTTCGGTAAGGGAGGTTTCACTGTACATGTGTCATTGAATGCTTCTTGTTCCTTCTGGCACCATTTAAGCACCACCTGCTTCCCCTGAAGTGTCCCATCTTTCATCTTGGTTTACAACTTCACATCATAATGGGGGTCAAGAAGTTGTCTTGGGATCCCATATTTTGCAATATCTTTAATGAGCCCAGTAGTCATCTTAACACGAAATGTCTTTTTGACTTCATGTTCAACTCTACGCTCATCTAGAACTGGTTCTTATACTGGTACCTTTCTGTCCTTCACAAGTTATAAGCATCTAAAACGGACAAGAAGAAACCTTATTCAAGCACTTCACACATGCAAAATATACTTTTGTCTCAAGTCCAAATTAACTCTGCGTGAGAAAAACTGAGAGGTTGTATGACTTCAAAGTTTGCTCATAATCTCTTGATACTCATGAAACAGAAAGAAATTCAATGGGAGTTGTACTGTTCACCAGGATTTGTTTTGTTCGACACTTCCTTAATCCAGAGGGTTTCTGGGCATTTTCTAACTGCCGACTTCAGTGTTCGATCAGCTGGGGTATGATCATTGCTAGGATAGTATAGACACAGCAAATTAATTAAGTTTGTGTCAGTTCCAGTAAAAATGAAATGTTGCCCTGGGGGCAACCATCAAATGAAGGATGTGGTGTGGCATAATTTGCATCACCTTAGGCACCAGACACCCACTAATTTTGACCCCGAGTGAAAAAAAAAAGTACTCTGTCCACGGTATTAGGCAGGATTTGGAAATTTAGGTGTGCAAAATTCCTTTTTCTCACCATATTGGGTGCTCATCTGCGATGTACTCCATTATAACTTTTTACAAATCTGTGCATTTTTGAGAAATTGGGTGCCCCAAACACACTGGCTAGCTAATACACTGCCTCCCCCCTCCCCCCCCCCCCACAAGAAAGAGGTTAAGTTTTTTAGAGCATGCAAAATTGCAGCCACAGAGCAGTTGTAGTCTTGAAAGCGTTTTGTTTACAGTCAATAATGCTGCCTTGAATATGGCAACTCAAGAGTGGCAGAATACAGCAGCTACCCCTATGTTTTCATATAAAATGTGCGAAAGCTGGAGGGCCACTGTCAATGACTTCTTTCATACCCTAGCTCCATTTTTTTTTCTTGTGAAATATCTTTGTCAGAAGTATTTTGGCAACTACCTTCGTAGGTACTCTTGATTTCTCTTTAAATTGACTGTTTAAAGATAAATATGACAACACAACAAACTGTCTGTGCTGCCAACAGCAAATATATTCAACGTGCTGGTTATTAATTACATAAATCATACTACTGTCTATTTCTCAGTAGAGTCTTGATGTGCATGTACAGAAAATAACACTTATAGTTATACTAGTATTTAAAAAATGCAAAACATATTTTTCTCAAACTAAAATGCTTTTGCAATATCATAGCTATACTTATTTTCACATGTATAAATTTTCATGCCTTCCACATTTAATTGTACTAATTTGGACATGGAAACCATTGAAGGTATGTATTACCATTTTTCTGTATTTCTGTTTTCAAGATTTGGTGACATCATTCAAATGAGCAAAAAAAATAATTAAAACAGAATTAAGCAACTTTACAGTATTTTTCATTCTACATGTATCTACTGTTACAAGTTGCGGTAATCAATTGTTGTATATATTGGTAACATGAACTAAAAGTAAAAATTATATAATGGCCACCGAGAACAGGTCGTTTGACCCAGGAACAATTTTAAAAAAGCCCTGCCCACATTTTAAAGTTTTGTCTTCCATGTGTTTACTGTTCTTGGATATTTTTGACTTATGAAGCCTTTATGACAATTCTAAGCAATGAGGATGGAGCTCACCAAGAGGCACCATTATAGAGTACCAGTACACACAAAGGCCGATAAACACAAGTACACATTTGTACAAGTAGGAATATAGAAATAATGCACTTTGACAAAGCAAATTTTCATGTAACTGAAACCAGTGCTCATCATGATTCATGATGTTGCTATAAATAAGAATGAAAGCTATGGAATTTTTTTTCTTTTTTCTTTTTTTGATAGCAACAGATGTGCAGCTTCACCTACAAATTGCAAACTGATTTGTAACACACCCTTCTCTTTTTTGGCTTCTGAATTAACTGCTTTGTCTCAAGTTTCCAAAACTGACTGAATGTCAACCATTGTATGCTTCAGTGTTTTCCTTTCTCACTCACAAATCTTTCAAATGACAATTGTTGCAGGGACCTATCAGGACAGCATGTTCTTGGCCAGTAGGTTGCCCAACATTGTACCTGAGGTACTGCTAGGGGCCTGGTCTTTATTGAGGGGACACATATGTAAGAAACACAGCTGATGAAACAATGTTGTCAGTGTTTGCCACTCTGCACACAGATGCTTTAGCATTGGTCCATCTTTCTGCAGTCACACCCACAAAAGACCAACTTAGTCAGGGTCATGGTGTTTATCTTCTCCATCTTTCAAGAAGGCACTCAATTCCAAGTGGACTGCATGGTCACAGTAGGCAGAACAAAGAAAAAATGTAAGTTGTCCTTAATAAAAGAGGATACTGCAGTTGGGCACAATTACATATATAGTGTACATTTTCTGCTTCCAACACTGAATCACATATGGCAACAAATCTGAAATACGCTGTCGGGGAAAAAGGAGAAAATAAAGTCCCTTCTTTAAAGATCAATGGCCCAGGATACTGTTTATACACATATTTTGCACACTCCATCACATATGATCATCAAATGATCACATCGTCACAGAAAATTTACATCATGCATTTTTTTACATGCCAGAAGTAACATCTCTTACAGCATAACTTCAAACCCAAAATGCGGTCAAGTGATATGACTTTGTTCCAGAGTTGAAGGATATTTAAGCACACAATTTTTTCAGTTTTGGAATGACATTATTACCTCTGACATTACAGATTTCAAACCTAACTTTTCATTTTTTTCTTTATTTCTGTAGCTATAGTGAACCAAGGAATAAGTAAAATGACAGAGTCTGACTAACATCAAAGCACATGAGTGCTTCAACTAACTTTCTTTTGTAAGTAGCTGAATCTTATGATGTTTGGGTAGTTGATCTTAGATTTGTTAGGCAGTAGTATTGAAATTTGAAAAATGCTGTTTGTGAAAAAAAAAAAGAAAGATAGACAGACAGACAGATCAGCTGATCTACTTTATTGTTTCTGATGTTTATATTGGGAAAGCACTGGACTGGGAAGCAGAGGGCCTGGTTCACAGACAACACTTTCACCAAACATATTCCTGATTAGGCATTAATAATGTTACATCACATTACTTCTTCATGTAAAAGCAGCAAGAAACACATGAAAATAATTCATAGTATAAAAAACGACAAAAAATTCAAGTCATCAATCAAACACTTAGAGTCAAAGATATATGTACAGGTCAACCTGCACGTATTTGAGAAACTGTCGCAAAGTGAAAATGGAAGTCAATATTAAGAAATGATAATAGCCCAAAAGCACAGCCACAGAAAAAGGAATTGCAAAAGAAAACACACCCTTTGTTGTACCATGTTGAATTTTCCGAGCACCATAGCCACGAAGAGGATGATGACAGAATAGCCAATAGTTAGCAAGTTGACGTCTTTGAATACAGTTCCCACACCTTCATCATCAAAGCTACAAAACAGGTCCACACACAAGATTTAAATGAACATACTATAGTTAACTCTACTTTAAAATGTGTATTCAGTACAATGATAATGTTCAGGGCATATTTTGTCTCCTTGGTTTTTGACCAGGGAATGGCTAGGTTTCGAACCAGCAATGTTCAGCACCTAGCCAAAAAAAAATGGAAATGCACATATCCACAACACCAAACTATCATTCTTTTTCTGCATCATTTCATTTTAATTAATTAATTAATTAATTAATTAATTAATTTATTTATTTATTTATTTTGTCAGTTGCACAAGACTGATGCACATTACTGCTTTTAGAGCTCTGGATGAAGCACTGTATCAGCTCCTTGTACACCTGTGGCCTACTCTGCCTTACCAAGACCTAGAGTTACAAGGGAATCGTATATGTTACGTGCCCAGCCTAAAGGCTGGAGTTAGTGTTTTTGCTCAGCCTGATATTTTGACAATTCACAGTTGCCAAGCCAGCTGTGGAATGACTTTTTACAAATATCTTTTTAAACATTGAGTTTCTTCAATAATGATACATAAAATATTAACAATTTACATCTAATGGCTTTGCAGAGAGGTTCCCATTTTAAGTTAAATTGTTGAAGATTACCATTAGTGGCACATATGTATTTAAATATACAGATTTTCCTTTTCAATAGAAATAAGAAATTTATCAAGTTAATATTTGCAGAGCCAAATCTTTGTGAATATATAAGATTTTCCATACAAAAAACATTAGTTCAATGCTGTTTTGTCTGGAGCTTTGAAAAAACCAAGCAAGATATCCATCACATCAATATTAATTGTTTTATATAGATGCATCTCCCAAAAAATAAGTAACTGTTTTGGGATATGACCAATAGAACGACTTTGAAACAAGTCATAAATATCCATCCCAGGAAAAAATGTTGAACAATGTGCTTCCATTTAGCCTTTTCCAGATAAAGAAAAAGTTTGACCTATGTGATTAAAAACGGTTTAGGCCTTTTTCATAAATCCAGACTGTTAGTCCACCATATTCTGGTTTTAAATGCATAACATCTCCCTTTACTTTGGGAGTGCCATTTCCCCATATGAACTTTTCAATTTCTTTTTTTTTGTTTTTTCGGGTTTGCTGGATCATATCCAGACTCAATGGTATAGTTGAAGCACAATAAATTAATTTAGGGATACCAAGAGCTTTTATGATTAGAATTTTCCCTAGAAGAGACAGGCCTCTCATTTTCCGAATATTAAGCACTTCATGCACAAGCTGAAATTTGTCATCAAACTAGCTATGGACTAACTTGCTGGGCAATGCAATGATCACAGTCAAAGGCATTTACCCCAATAGTATGATATGCACCATATCACCTTCAGACTCTGTCCAGCTAAATGTTTCAATATGAACTCCCCAGAATCATGTGCACATGAAAGCGTTGTAAAGCAATAACACCTACAATAAAGCTAATGTGCCCTACAGGACAGGAAATGTTTTGATAGGTCTTCCTACTGGTAAGGATAGAAACATTTTCTGTAGGTCATCCTATTGGTACGGAGAGGACACGTTTTCATGACCTATACGTGTACATGCATGTATAAAGGTATATTGGTTCGTGATGATAATTCACTATTTTATTGTCAAACACAATATTAAAATATAATGTATTGAAACATCTAAGCCATTCTTGGTCAGAGCAGAACTGAGCTTTCCTTGGTTGGCAGTCGGGCACAATAAGCCCAGCTGGTACCAAGGAAAGCTATTGACCGAGGGCATGCCATCATGAATGATCTTACATACAAATCCCGGCAAATATGTTTTCTAGTAATGTAAAATTTAAGTAAAAACGTCAGGGCAGACAATTTACATCTAGGTGCTTTGCGGCAATTTGAGTGGGAAAGAGTTAATATATATACAAATTGTTGTTATACTTGATTGGTGGGAAAGCTTTCAATTTTGGACCACATGTCAATAGAGGCATGTGCTGGTTTCTCTTTTCTCTAACATAGAAGTTACACATGTTATAACTATCACTTAGTATTCCTCTTTCCTAGTTTAATTTCCAAGCATATAAACAAATGACAATAAATCTATATAAGAACATGGGTGAAAGTTCTTGTTAAAAGCTAGTGTCAAAATCATTCATCGTAGAAGTTCTGGGAGAACACAGAACCTTTGTTGTTGTGATTTTACTTATGAAAGTGAAGGATTAACCCTTTCCCTGAACAAAGACTGTGTTAACACCTTTCCTTGCATCAGGTTGGGCCAATCTGTCCCAAGGAAAGTTGCTTACCTACATCATGCTATTCTGATTGGCTGCATTTTTTTCTCATTCACATGAAAGTTAATACAAAAGTCATTTTTACTTCCAGCCAGTTTTGGCTTCTGTGATGGGGAAAGGGTCAAGAAGAACAGATACATACCTTCTCTTGGCATACACATAGAGATGGCGGATGTCCCGGTGTCCAGCTTTTCCAATGTCTATGAATTGAAGCTCCCATTCCAAGGCTCTCTCATCAATCTATGATTAATCAAAAATATTACCTATGAATTCAAGTTCCCAATGCAAGGTTCTCTTGCTAATCTATGATTAAATAAGTGAATCAATGATACCCCAGTGTGTCTTCACTTACAACATTGAGTGCTGTGTGGCAATATTACTGTGGCAAATGCACCATATGCTACATTTTCACATCTGTTCCAAACATGCCATCATGCATTGGCACCAAAATCAAGAATCTGAAGATCTTGAAATACTGTTGATATGGTAACAAGTTTTGAGTCATAAACATGTGCCACTAATTTAACTTTCACGTCTAAGCTCTCTCTCTTAAATCTCAGATTATTCATGAATTATGAATAAATTCATACTTAAGATGTAAAGGTTTCAGTGCCAGGCTCTTAGTGCAAGGCTCTGATCAGCCTACAGCTACATAATAATCTCTTTGACTCAAGCTCCCAGTCCATGACTCGTATCAGTCTACAGTTGTATAGCAATTCCTTTGAATTCAAACTGCCAGTTCAAGGTTCTCATCACCCTACAAATGTATAACACTTTCTTTAAATTTAAGCTTCCATAGTTCAAGGCTCTCATTAAATACTGAACAGTCTATGAATTCAAGCTCCCAGTCGAAAGCTACCATTATTTAATGAACAGTCTATGAAGCAAGCTCCCAGTCAAAAGCTACCATTATTCAATCAACAGTCTATGAATTCAAGCTCCCAGTCACAGTCAAAAGCTCCCATTATTTAATCAACAGTCTATGAATTCAAGCTCTCAGTCAAAAGCTACCATTATTTAATGAACAGTCTATGAATGCAAGCTCCCAGTCAAAAGCTACCATTATTCAATCAACAGTCTATGAATTCAAGCTCCCAGTCACAGTCAAAAGCTCCCATTATTTAATCAACAGTCTATGAATTCAAGCTCTCAGTCCAAAGCTATCATTATTTAATCAACAGTCTATAAATTCAAATTCCTAGTCCAAGGCACTCAGTATTTAATTAACAGAATACGGATCCAACCTCCTAGTCCAAGGTTGTAATCTATTTTCATACTGATGAATTTGTTCAATCTATAATTCCACCTTCATGACAGCAATACAAGACTTTTTCTTCCATCCATGATGCACAGGAATTGTGTTGATGAGGTGAAGCTCTATGTGAATGGCTCTATCAATCCCTGCTAAAACCATTCATAATTTTCATGGTTATTTCCCAGACATTTAAAGATTGTTAGTTTTATCTGCTGAAGCAAGTACTTAGTAGTTTCAAGATGTGATATTTAATTTCAGTTTATGCACAAGTTATGCTTCTCTGCCTACAAGATTCACTGGATATTGTTACAATCACTCATACTGCAAAAGATGGACTGTTACATGTGGCCTCATAGCAGTAAAGCCTGACCTATTATTTGACCGCAAGGCCTGGCATCAGAAACCTGTACATCTATGGCTTGCTGAGGAGGTAAACATGCATGAATGTATAAAGTAAAGCAGACCATAGCAAGGTCTGTTCTGTGATTACAGTTATGTAATTTTCACCACCTTGTTCTGTGTAATTTATGAGCAGGTAATACCACAACATACCTGTAAGAAATCATTATGTGACCAATCACTGGAACTTACTCAACCTGCATTAGCCTGCAGCCATGCAGCTTACAGGGGTGGGCACAAACCAGGCACCTATTATTCATATAATTTCCAGAAAATACTACACTGTATAAAATCCAGTCACTTCTAGCACAGAGGTGTGGGAACTAGTTTTCTTCATGGAGGGGTGAAAGGGGTAAAGTGTATTCCATTCACAGACAATAGTGTTTTCACTAATCACTATTCATAAAAATACTGATTCATGTTTCATAAGCATGGTATTTTATGATTCATGACATGTATCTACTGAAATTTACTCTGCACAGATAATAGAAATTCTCAATCTTGATGCACATAAAATCCCGTCTGCCCCTTCTCTACAGTAAAATTAGCACATAAAATGCATAAGATCTATTGATACTTTTCTGTTCAAATTGCCCACAAGTGCCTGGAAGTAAATTGTCATAGCTGTCTCCGCTGTAATGTTTTTGCTTAATTTCTTATTATGAACAGAACATAGTTTTCAGTGAAAATGCCAATAAAACATAAATAGAATAAAACAACAATAACACATCATGACTGCTTTTCTTGGTATGGGTGTGGCTTAATGTATCTGCCCAACACCAAGAAAAGCTATTTATTTTTAATCATTCTAAATAGATATGGTTTATGAACAAGGAGACTTGTTCTCTTTATAACTAAATGGCCATTAATTTTATAAAATATTGTTTTGCAAATCAAAGTTCAACGTGAGCCTGCCACACAAAATAAGTTTGATACTGTGAATGTTACACCGTTTAAGCAATATTTTTTGTAGCAAAATAGTAAAAGTAGCAATAACACATATTCAAGTTATTAAAACAGATCACAGTGTTGTCTCTCAAGCAAATGTTCCTGGGTGGAAGCAATGGGCAGCATCACATGTAACTGCATATGCACACAAATGTTTTGTCCCAGTATCTTTTTTTTCTTCTTTTTTCCACATAGTAGAGAAATATTAAATATCTGCAATTACTCCATTCATCTATTCTATTTTGTTTGAATGTTCAAGTTCCATCGGTGGGTCACCAATAGCAGTTGCAATGTTTTGACCCCCAAAAACTCGACAACGCAAACAACTTCAGAAGGAAAACTGTTCCCCCCTCCCCACAAGTATGCCAATGACAGTGCAGCTTTCACTCAGTTTCTGGAAGTTGAATATGCAGACTACAGTATATGTTGTTGATCCTGTACTCTCCAGTCAACAATCAAAATATGTTTATCACAGTATCATCTGCTGACCAGACTAAGGCCTGAAAGTACTCAAATGTGTTCCTGTGCAATTTTGGAGCAGTCAGCCTACTAGGTTCAAAGAAACAATTTTTTAACATAGAAAAAAATCAAAAAGGCACCCAAGTATGACCTCTTGAAGAAACTTGGTGATCACCCATCCAGGGCAAATTGCTGCCAAGCTTGAAGAGGATCCAGATGAGTTTTTGAGAAGCAGAAAATATAAACTGTTGACACAGAGACCATGGATGACAGACCACACATGACGTTCAGTGGATGATAGATCATAAAAATAAACTCACATGACTGACAAGTCAGATGTGTGAAAATACAGCTGCAGCACAAGTGAGCATACAAAACAGTCAGATCTTATCCTGGTCCCCTGTAGGAATGTTCAGCAAACAGACAAGTATGATCTCATACCTCCTGCATGAGCAAACAGACAAATGTGGTCTCATACCTCCTGTATCAGAAAACAGACAAGTATGATCTCATACCTCCTGCATGAGCAAACAGACAAGTATGGTCTCATACCACCTGTATGAGCAAACAGACAAGTCTGGTCTCATACCCCTGCAAGAGCAGACAAGTCTGGCATCATAACTCCTGTTGAGCAAACAGACAAATCTGGTTTCATGTACTTCCTGTATGAGCAAATAGGCAAGTCTGGTCTCACACCCCTTGCAGTGTTGCCAACCCTCCCGCATTTCCTGGGATACTCCTGGAATTTTGTGCTGAAATTTCTTGAAAAAGTGTGGATTTTGACAATTTTGAGTCACCTCCCGGAATTTCATCAATATTTCCCTTCTATATTTCATATTAATTTATCAATCTCCCATAATTTTACTTTTTATCTCCCGGATTTTAAGTTTGACAGGTTGGCAACACTGCCCTTGCCTTGAGCACTGACAACTCTAGTGTCATGCCTTCTGTTTCAGAGTACAGCTTATTCTGGTCTCTTACCTCCTGTCCATTGATCAAGGTGCTGTTGTCTTCAATGAAGTAAATTAAGATGGTGGCTTCTGCTCCAATGATTTTCCCATTCTTATCCCTTTCTATTTTGCCCAACATTTTCGTCACATCGTACTCATTGTGATAAACTGGGCTGCAAATAAAAGATATTGTATTAAAATATCTTTGTGATGAACACATGATCCTACACAGTAAGCACCCACTATAAAGACCATTGTTCTTGTGACAGACTGTATAGGTTGGTGTCTTTTCTTGGTCACTAATTATTGGCTGTCATGCATGGTACTGTGGTTCATTACAGTACCCCTTACAAGCTATAAAGTCAGGTACATGTACCTCCAACTTCAGCATTCCAAATTTACACAGATCCATGCATGGCAAAAACCTGTCATCGGAACGATATGGCCTGCTCTTCTCAAAACATGACATGAGCAGTAATTTGTACTTTTATTTTAATATCACTTACCACTGTGAAATATCTATTTCAAGGCATTTCATTTTACAGGGCTCGACATTAAGGCAAGCCCGACAGCCCGGGACAATTAAACGTTATTCCAGGACAACTAACTCTTTAATGTGACAAGCCCAACTTGGACAACCATTATTTTATTGTTTCACACGTTTGCGGCAGGTCGGACAAGTAAAAAATCAAGCTTGTTGTCCACTGGCACATGTCGCGGTCGCAAATTTCCGAAGTAACCGGAAGTTTATGCTTCGTTATTTTCCGCCAGATTTACGCCCTTTAATTATTCAGATTAAGCGTATCTGATTGGCCGCTAGAGACACGTGTTAGTTTTGACCGCGGGAATCAGGCTAAAGGTTAGGAAGTGAAGGTCGCCATTTGCATTTGTCAACAGAAGCAAGCGAACACGCATTCAGGTTTAGGATGTTTTTGAAGCCGCCCAAGCCAGGGCAGGGCCCTGGCAGGGGTACCAAAAGAAAGAATGCGGCCATGGCTGCTGATGAGGACAGACAAAGTCAATCACGTGCACAGCAGAAAGAAAATTATGAGAAAACCAAAAGGACCAGGCAGTTTCAGGATCACTGGAAAAAAGAGTTGTTTAAGAACTTTTTAATTTGATCAATCAGTATCTATTCCTCCTCACGAGCGTAGGATCTTTCCATTTATTTACATTTTTACAATGGCAGTGAATGTGGCTTACTCCGCATGCATCGGACCTCTCCGTAGGATCTCGACTCAAGAGGATTTCGACCATCATATTTCTTTTTCTTTCTCTGTATCCTGGGATATTATTATAGATTGTTTTCTGAGCTAAACTTCATAATGATCCACAGAAATTTACTTGTGATGGGAACTATATTGCTCCCACTCAACTCCTGTTCGTTCACATCATCCACTTTGAAATGCTTCAAATCTGAATGCACGACGGAGGTTGACGGAAGCGTCCCGAACAATCTTCGTTGTTTACAGGAGCCACGTGGTCATAGCTTTTTTCGCATGCGAAACCTAACCTAACTGTGGTAAATAAGCAGAAAGCCCAGAAATATTATTTAATATTCTCATTTCCAATTGAACCATGTTTGATCATACCATATTTGATAAAATGAACGATGAAAAATTTCGCTAGATCAAAATCACTTGGAACCCCAATCAAACACGTGCTTGCCTGCTGGAGCACGTGCGACAGACACTGACGAAGTGCATGCCAGATCCATTTTTCCCACGGTTCAGAACGAGGTCAACATGGTGCCCAAACAACCACACGTGGTGGCAATGGGGAAATGCCGAGTCTTATTTTGATACATAACTTATGAATTACGGTGAGTTAGGCTCCACCGAATGTGTAGAATAAAGTGAAGACAGTGAGTAATGCCATCAAAGCAATTTTATGACTGTTTAAGCTGGTTACTTCGCAAACGAAGGCTCCGTACCCGGCGATGTATCGGGCCCATTGAGCGTAATGGGAAAATGACAAAACTCAAGACCGGCAAATATTTTCAAGTTGCGAAACACATCTTTCAGCACCCAGACAAGAGTTCTTTATTGAAATAAAGATTTTAAGGGTTGTAATTGAATTTGATCAATGATAATTTCCTTTCAAAGCATATGTAATCGATAATGATGACCTGGTGGTGGCAGAAATTTGCGTACCTAGCTACCTAAGTACCTGGACAAGTCCGCCATGGATTTGGGGTGGTGCATATGTGATTCCTCCAATGAGCGACCACCTGCATTATACGACCGCTTTTTTGGTTCTCAACACTGTTCTGTGATGTTCGTTACGGACAAGTAAGCTAATATACTTTTGAAATGGGACAAGTGAAAATTTTTTGGGACACGTAAAATGAAATGGTGGCTGCCCTGGGACAAGTAAAATTTTTGTGGGACAAGTAAAATTCATATTGTGGTTGTCCTTGGGACAAGTAAAAAAATCCTTAATGTCAAGCCCTGTTTTACAGAGTGTCATCATGGTATAAACCATAAGATGTAGCATAAAAATATGTGGGTCATATGATATAGATTTTTAAAAAATCTCAATGTGAGCCTCCTCGACCACAAGACGGCGGGAGCTGTAACTATTCAACCAATATAGCCCTCCAGATTGAACAGCCTTTCACAATACTCAACTCTACTCTCGCTTATACCTGTGTTGTACCTGATGTCACGAACTACCCTAAATGTTATAAGGGATTGACATAAATGTTATAAAACCTATCATGAATGACCACCTCTTGAGAGACCAAATTGCTGTTTCTCAATTAAGCCTGGTGATCTCTGATAGGGGATGTAAACAACATGCAAAGTGTCCCCAGACAGTAGTTTGAAAAGTTGGCCTGTCAAGAAAGGTTGCATCATCCGGATTTGTATCTCAAGGCACAGACCACTATAAACATAAAACTTTATTTGTACAAGAACAGCAGCTAACTAGAAAGGAAGATTTGCTTTGACAGCAGCTAACAAGAAAGGAAGATTTGCTTCAAAGCAAATGTGTATGTGTGCCTTCCAAAGTTGTAAATATTAATTGGTACAACTTTTGTGCTTTGGTACTTCACATTCCATTAAGCTTATGGTTGGATGAAAATTTCAAAGGTCCAAATGACCTTGACCTTTGAGCTTTAACCTTTATAGGTTACATGTTAATTGCAAAAATGTGCAGTGTTACAAAACCAACAATTTAAGTCCAACATGATTAGAATTGGATGGAAATTGGTCGAGTTATGGCTAGGTGAAACTTTCAAAGGTCCAGATGACATTGACCTTTGGGGGTCACATGAAATTTTCAAAATGTGCAGTGTTGCAATAGCTACAATTTGAGCCAAACATGATCAAAATTGGATAAAAACTGACCAAGTTATGGCTAGAAGAAAGCCACCATCGAAAGTGGCCTTTGACCTTGAAATGACCCTTGACCTTGAGATGACCTCTACCTGAAGTGAACTTTGACCTTAAAAATGATATTTTGACCTAAAATTGGCCCTTGACCTTGACATGACCTTGACATTTGAGATGACCTTTACCTTGCTATGATCGAACTCCCATACACTTGGAACTATATCTACTATGCTATATAAGATATTGAAGATTTAAAACTTTAATTAGCCCTCATTTGCATAATCTTGAAAAGTGTGACTTCTCATTAAAAAAAGGCAAGACTTCAAAAATATGCATTGTTACAATAGCTACAATTTGAGCCCAACATGATCAAAATTGGACAAAAATTGACCAAGTTATGGCTAGAAGAAAGCCACTATCGTAAGTGGCCTTTGAGCTTAAAATGACCCTTGACTTTGAAATGACCTCTACCTGAAGCGGTCCTTGACCTTCAAAATGACATTTTGGCTTTAAAATGACATGTTGACCCAAAACTGACATTTGACCTTGAGATGACCTTTGCCTTGATATGATCGAACTCCAATACACTCGGAACTACATCTACTATAGTATATAAGATATTGAAGATTTAAAACTTTAATTAGCCCTCATTTGCATAATTTTGAAAAGCATGACCTCTCATTATAAAAAGGCCTGACTTCATCTATAGAAGTATAATTGTGCCAAGTTTGGAGTTTCTACGTATAATACTTTTCAAATGAAATGTTGGACAAATTTGCCTGTAAAGAAAGAAAGAAAGAAAGAAAGAAAGAAAGAAAGAAAGAAAGAAAGAAAGAAAGAAAGAAAGAAAGAAAGAATTCCTAGAAAAACAATATGTCTATGTTGGCACACAGACTTAATTCCAGTGCATGTCATTGATTTTTAGCAGAATCAGAGTACCACTGACACCTGCCAGGACATATGAAACCAATAAATTCTGATTGGCAGAGAAGATGGAGTTAAACAACCCGCACAACTGGATTGCATTATATCTGTTTAATATTTGTCTTCTGATTGGCAGAAAGGATGGAGTTAAACAACACGCACTACTGGACTGCCATGATATCTGTTTAATATTTGTCTGGAAAGGGAACAGATCAGCCTCTAATTTATTGCGGCTCCACAAGCTGCCATTGGACTACCTTTACTATTTCGGTATTTTCCCAAAGGTTTAGTGAGCCCAACATGAATGCATTCCACACAAAAACAATCAATATAGGTGGTGCACACCTAATAAATTATACAAGAATTGGTCATCAAACCAACTGAACGAAGACTAGATTAGATCTTTTCACACACAATACACATACAGATTTGGCACAAAATGCCCATCAGCCACAAACACCATTTAATTGACACATTTTCTGCTTAATGGTGGACAGTATTTGTCTCTCAACTATATGTGTATATATATATATGTATATTTACACTCACACATATGTCATAGATAAAGTATGGGGGACCATTCATTGTGAGTGGACTTCAAAAACAGTGATTTTATGCATCTTTGTGGTAAACCACATTAAGAAACTATACACATAAAATTTTGTAAATAATATTATGTTCTAGTTTATCATAAAGCCACCAATGCTGCTGTGAACTTGGTAGCTATTCCATCCTGATAGACTTACTCTGTAATTCTGTAATATACTAGGTTCATCTGCAGAACTACAACCAGAATTCCATGGCATATTGCTGTTTATTAGAGAATTACGTGCAATTTTTTGCAGGAAAAAATTGTTGGGTTTGACAGATGCATGGTAGATTGGACTATATAGGCACGCAAGAAACCTGGAATAATTTGGGTGGAAGGAACTCATTTGATACTGTGTCAAAGATTAGAGATTTGCTACAGCAAGTATATGAATCGCAGTGGCTAAATGACATTATTGGAATTAAGAGAGATGATCAACATAAATTATGTACATACTGTAAGTTTACGGTTTGAACTTGAAGCATACCATTTTACCCATTTTATGAGATCCTTTTAATGGGGAATTTGACAGATTGAGCTGTTGTTTCATAACTTAGTTCATGCCTTGTGACTTTTTCTTTTGGGATGGTTGTTATAACTACAGTGGCTGCATACATACAAAATGCTTACAGAATGCATGCAACACGTACACAGATGAAGTCCTCAAATCACAGCTAAGCACAAGGAAATTTTGGAATGGTGATCTGCATGAACATGTAACTGTAGTTAATGGAGCACTAACGAATCAATATCTAACTGCTCAAAGCATGTGTTGGTCCCATCATGAGTTCATTCATAATATGGGCAAAGCCATCTAATTTAATATCAGGCAGAGCCCTATTGTCACCGTGACAAACTGAACACATGAGAACAATGTCAAACTTTGTGTCCATAAATTACATGTTCCTTCTTGTGATGGAACAAACCAGACAGAAGCAAAATATTTATTCAACCGATGTCTGTTTACTTGGCCACCGTACAAAAAATTGCTGAGAACCAGATAGAGATTATGAACCATCCTGGGGATTATTAAAATCAGTACAATGACACACAGAGAGTTTAATCCTGCTTTCATCTCAGTGAATCCTTTCCTGCTCAGCTTGCATAAAAATATTTACATGTAAATTGTCATCTACTTTAACATGTTTACCAATCTCTGAAGATCTTTTTTATGCAGCTTCCCTCATCATTGCTGACTCAAGGTTGAAATGGGGATGTGGACTTGCACCCCCAAAGAGCAATGTTTGTGTTCCTGCAGGAGTACAGTGCTCAAGTTGAAGAGCATATCGTTCTGTTCTGTCCTCTTGTGAAGAGCGAAAAAGGAATGGGAAAGACCTAATTTTCTCAGACTGTGTTGTGCATGCTAAAGACATTTCTGACTTCAAGGTGATTCACGACATATTAATATATTTTTCCTGAAGTGATGCTACTTACTGGATGCCTGACACTTTGATCAAACAGCATTATTATCAATGCCACTTTTGTATTGTATTGCACACTTGCTTTTGTCAATAAAGCACTATTACATGTTCTACTACAACCTAAATTTCTCATGAATTGCAAATATATTTGGTGAGAATTTAGACAAGGCTTATTTTCACAGCATGCCCTAGGTCAATAGCTTTCCCTGGCATGGGCTGGGCGGATACGGGGCATTGTGCCCAACCTGTGTTTAGAGAATCTGTTGACTCAATTTTACTCTAATGAGCAAATGGTTAATGTTCAACAAATGTAAAATAAGTCTCATGGTGAACTCTGTCTCATGTAAGTTCATATGATTTGGCTGCAGGGTACGTAAAAATACTGATTAGGCAAACTTTGAAAGTTTTCCAGGCACACAGACTGATTTGCTGACAAAGCAAACCATTTTTTTTCTAGTTTCCACTGCATTTGTAGCAGAGATAATACAGAGCTTGGTCTCCTTTGCCGGCAAGTAGATACACTGCCATCCCTTGTAACATGAACTTATAAACGCAAAAATTTTATTTTCATTTGATAGTGAATTATAGTTTGCTCAAATTTTCACTTGGCTCTAGATGTGCAGATGGAACCTAAACTTGTTTTCAATGTATGGTAACATGTTAAGGGATAGTTTAACATTATCATCATTTTTTAATTAGTACTTAGGGTACTAAATTTCATGACCCCCCTCCCTCCCCCAAAATTAGTACTTTAAAAATGATGATTTTCCCCCAAATCATAGCAAAATTGCACAAAACAGGCCAAAAATTGACCATCATTTTCCATATCCTGTGAAAGTGTACTGACCCATTTAACCCCCTCCTCCCTTGCGTACTGTAAGTACTCTTAATTCAAAAATGATGAAAATGTTGAACCATCCCTAACAGACCACTACCTTTCTGTATGGCATGCAATTGAAATTACATATAACATATGAGTGTGGGTTAGGAGATTTTTTGTGCTTGTGAAAACTGAATGCACCCTATATTCTTAGATCATTGCCTAAATATATAGGTATATAACTTTGCAGAAACCCACCCAAGGTACATCCCCACCATGTTTGAAGTGAATTTGGCTGATGGTTTTGGAAAAGAAGTTGTAAAAGTGAAATGTGGATGGACAATGGATGCACAATTTAGCCTCCTGAAAGCTCAGCTGTACCGACAAGTCAGTTTAGCTCAAAATTGACAATCTTTTTTTAAACATCTGCAAATGTCAGAGAATATCTAAAACATAAAATGACTTCTCCCTCTCATCCTTGTGCAAAAAACTCATCATGTTTGGCACATTATTGTGGTAATTACCTTACACCTATAACAAATTTCCACATGCTGTACAATCTTCATCTTTTTATTACTGACAAAATGAAAGCTTAAATGATGCAATGACTTGGTGTTCAGATTAATTTGATGCATATCTGTGTGTATTCTATGAAATATTTAACTTTCAAATTGATCCGTAGATTTGCTGTGAGAAAGATTCACAAAGTCTTGGAATCAATGTAAGCCTGAGTCAAACCAAGGTTATCCACATAGCATGAAATATACAGTTTGTAAATGTAAACAAATAATGATGTCTCACCTGTAAGAAACCGTGTTGATGGTGTCTAATATATCCTGCTGTGTTAGAGAAGCTATCACAGATTCATTGAAAGACCATAGCTCTAGTATGTTGTTGGACCAGCATAGCTTACTCATCCTGTTAAAAAGAAGAATAAAATTAAAATACTTTGCAGATTACCTGGGCAATAAGTACATGTAATAACAAACTGCACTGTTTTGTGGTATATCTACATGTAAATGCTGTGGCTTTTTTGCACACTGAAAATTTAAATAGCTATTCTTATTTGCTACCAACCGGTGCAGAGACAGAAAATGCAGCTTGCATAAAATTCTGATATATGCTCCTCTGACCAGTTTTCATAGCACACCAGTTTTAAGCTTCAATACTTTAGTCAATGTCTGGCTGCTGAATGTGTTTCCATTTTTTAAACACAATGAATGTTTCCAAAGCTGTTTTGATTAGGTTTATTTGTGACATCATGATAATGTGACACAAAATCAGTACCACAAACACTGTGATGCCCCAAAATTAGTGAAGCCATCATAATACTGCTTTTTATATTGACTTCAATGACTGCTCTTTCGGTGAAAGGGCACTCGTACTATGCTGCTGACAGTAAAGTGGGAATGAGGCAGGGTGAGGAAAATGTTTCAAGTTCTCCTTGTGGACAGGATAAGTCCCTATGATAACATCGCTTGTCCATACACGCAAGTACAGTATATTTCCATGCCTTCTGAACTCATGTTATGAATTTTGACAAGACATATTGAGATAAAACCTATAACAATCTCTCATGACTCAGATCATAAAAGATTAAATCATGCAGATTAATCCAACTTGTCTGAACACTAAGTTACTTATCTTAATAAAGATTTACTTGTCCTGGATGATAGGATTACAGGGATTTTTGCACCCTGGATGAGATATATGCAGAAAACCTGAACTCAAATATTACATACTCACAACAGTGGCTTTGATCTGTGTTGCTTTGCTTTACCGAATTGCTTAGCAAGCGCACAAGCCACATACTTCACCAACAATTCACTTCACACTGGTCATGTTGAAACAAGTTTAATTTGTTTATTAATAGTTATATGTGTACAGATTCTGTAACTTAATATTTTGTTGGTCAACTAACAACTAAAGACTCAATATCAAAAGTCAGTACAAAACGCAAAACAAACCAAAAAACTTAGCAGAGTACATAGGCCTACAAGTTACAACAAGGATTAATATATATTACATGTACATCTATTCTAAAAATAGTACAATGATCCAAATGATGTATGTCCCCCGATTAAAATTCAGTGGAAAATAGCTGCACGAAAAAGGTCTGTTCAACACAAATGGTGATGCATATGCCTTTAATATGATGTGTGTATGATATGGTACAAATTGAATAGGCTGCAATATCATTTTTAGCTTCCATGTGACCTTCTGGTACCATTGACCTTGAAAAAAGGTCAAAGTCAACAAACAAACAACAGTGCACAAAAAATTCTGGTCAACGCATGAGTGATGCTACACATGCCTTTAATACAATGCACATATTATCAGGTAGAGGTTGCATTTCCTTCAAAGTCAGGTTTTGTGGCTCTGTGACCTTGAAAAGAAGTCAAGGTTAACATGAAACAAAACTTCCCATGCTCATCATAGGATGTACTATAGTATGCAATGCGTCATTCTATCGTCAGTGGTTCATTAGATATTGGGCCCTATGGACCTGTCACATTTACCCTTGATGGGGTCCAAGTCAACATGAAGCTACACTGCACATTCCCTGCATAGGAATTACATATATGATAAAAATTTGATCCTAAACAGTTCACTAGATATTGGGCCTCATGAATGTAAGGAACAGAGGAATGGACTGCCTGCCCTATCCTTACTATTTCTATGCTTCGCTATGCCACCCTTGGTGGCAAGGGACAATTACAGCCACTTTCACCACTTTTTTCATCAGCAATCTGAACATGTAAACTAACTACTATGGAACCCTTCTTGAGAACTCCATTTACCCACAGAACTGCCAGTCACCTAGCCACTGCAGACCAATGTCTGATGCAGCAAGTATGGCACTTAAATACTAACCCATTTGAACCACCCCAAAACACTCACTGTCATCTGCTTAAATATTTGTGAAAAGAAGTTGAGATAACACCTATCAAGATAGTATGGTCCAGGTAAACAGCTATCCTTGGTGTAGGTTGGATGCAACCTATGCCAAGGAAAGCTGTTGAACCTGAATGGTTTTGACCAGGAAAGGGTCAATGAAAAAATCCTCCTCAGTACAGATGATTAAACACACAAGCAAGAACATTTTTCCTTTGTTGATGGGGTGGCCCTAGAACAGGAGAGCACAGTCATAGGAAAGTCAGTGACTAATGTGGGATTAACAAAAAATGGTATGGTGATTGTGATCACTTTAACTCTTTCTAGGTCAGAATGAGACACTTAATAGCTTTCCTGAAGCATGCCTCCATGATAGATCTTATCTACAATTTTCAACAAAAATGGTTTCAACTGGCATGAAATTTAAGTAAAGACATTAAAACATACGACAATTTAGACCTGGGTGCTTTTGGGGTGATTTGGACATAAATGGTTAAATACATGGTTTGCTTTGCTTGCACCCTTTCTTGCCCAAATCACCTTCATGCACCTGTATGTAAAATATCATCTGCTTCAATGTTTTCCATAATTTCATGCTCATTACCCCCCAAATCCTATCAAAATTGTAGATTAGACCTATATGCATAATTAACATGCCCTAGATCAACTGCTTCCTTTGGGTGCTGGTTGTTTAATAGTAAGAGGACATCTAGCACCAAAAAAAAAAGAAAAAAAAAAAAGAAAAATTGATTCTGACCAGAGTTAATTTATGTGTTTGTTTTACTGCAAAAGGTCCCAATCTTTATTTTTTCCCCCGCCTCTACCTTCTACTAACCAAACAAAGCCATGATATAAAAATGTTGCAACGGATGCTGCACTTGTGACATTTACATCTTTACATGTATGCACCAGTTGGGCAGCTGTCTAATTTCATTATAAATTCATAATTTACAAACTCCAGGCTACAAACTGTCACTTTCAGACCTGTACATGATTTTTGTGTGTTTTATTTTTAGCAAAGTTGTCTCACAGCCATTGATGAATAGACACCATTATGTGCGACTTACCGCAATAAATACTGGTGAAAGTCAGCCTGAACAATGCCTAACCACGCTGCAGGTGACAATCATGATAATGAATTAGGTCACACACAAAAAAATGTTAATAGGGGAAGTTCCATCCAGTTAACCCTTCCCCCTTCAATTATGACTGAGTTAACAGCTTTCCTTGGTACAGGTGGGACACCTAGTGCCCGACCCATGCCAAGGAAAGCTGTTGACCTGGGGCATGTTACCTTGATAGGTCTCATGTACAATTCAGTCAAATCAGTTTTTCATTACTGTTGAAATTAGTTGAAAACACTGAAAGAGATGACATTTGATTGGCAGCCAGTTGTAGCCAGTCGAAGGGGGAGAGGGTTAAACAGAGACATGATAAGGATACTTACTTTGCACATATGCTCTTCCAGTCATAGTGGCCAGGCTTCTTAATGGCTTTCACCTTTTTGTCTATGTCCAGCATCTACAAAGTAGCAAATTAGGCATGTGAGCTACCAGCCAGCATGTCTGCTTATCTTTAATGACAACTGTCAGCAGGCTATACAAGGGGGGCTGCTATAAGGACTCTCTGCTCTCAGAAAGTAAACTGATATTAACCTTTTTCTGCTCAAATTGCCTAACTGTATCCAAGTGTAAATTGCCCTCGGTTTTAATTATTTTACATAAATTGTCAACAGAAAACATGTATGGCAAGAACTATAGATAAAACCTATTACGACAGCATGCTCCAAGTCAACAGCTTTCCTTGGGGTGAGCCCAAACCACCTGAAGGAAAGCTGTTGACTGCTCCATTTTAACCAAGAAAAGGTTAATAACCTCCCTTTCACAACATCATACTCCATTTCTTAGTTACTTTTTTAACCTGTAATTGGTTTAAACATATTTCTATTTTCAAAAAGTACAATTGCCAGACAGGCCAATGCCCTATATTAAAACCTGTAATTATAAACCATCAGCTACATAGGCCACATTTACCTGCTAAAGTAGTTGTTTATAAAACAAAAAGAGCACAGTAGTATTACTGTAATTATATTTCTTCCTCAGCTCCAGTGTTTAAGAACTTAACTCAAACATAATCTTTCAACATGAATTGTTTTCAAGTTGTGTAGGTCATTTCACTTGAGACACATGCATGTACTATCAGATATTCCTCTTAATCACCACCCTGGACATCCGTATTTCTTTCCTTTTTTTTTTTTTTTTTTTTGGGGGGGGGGGGGATTTGTGGGTCCATGTATTATTGCAAACAGGTTAAGATAAAAAAAAATATGACTGGCTGGAACTGCATGTGTGTAAAACAGCTGGCTTCGGCTGGTTTTATCTCAAAGTTCATGGCTTTGACATGTCCCACAAGGTAAGAAAGAGCACAGAAATAGGTGCAAAGATGTCAACTAGGGCAAATACTTGACATGATATTCCATATCCTATAACCAAATAATTTCAAAGAACATTTAAAAAAACATTAATTAAATCAAATTAAACTTATGGGGGGGGGGGCGGTTATACTGGCTGTGCTGTGATTTTTCAATTGATAAACATGCCTTTTTCATAAAACAGCTGCTCACTGATATAATAATTACACAAAAAGGAACTCTACCAATTTATAATACTACATGTATGTTGTTACATATAGGTAGTACATGTATAGTGTATCTGTAATTAACACTGCAGGTTTCATAAATTAATACATGTTGAAAATCAAGTGCATGTAACCATGGCAACACACGTTAATGATTCACCACCGAATCTGATTGATATGAAGCATGAACAGAGGCCAACATCAAGAGCACAGATGGAAGCTGGGGCAAGGGCAAAGGTATGCGGGGAGTCAGCAGGTCATACCCTCGATCAGGTCGCACCAGCCTCTGTCCCATTCTTATACCTCTCCCTCCCATAATGTATCGTACAAAAGACTAGGTTTATGCATGTGCCAGGTAATGTATGCACCTCTATGTAAATCGCGGGTTTGTCAGAATGCTCTGCCATGGTCCAGTTATAGGACGGCCGAGGTCACTGCTAGGTTCTCAGCATTGAATGGAGATCTATTGTCAAAGGGTATGCATGAACATGTACAGGTGTCAGAACACCAACTTCCTGTTGATCAACTTATCTACTCAGTATAATTACTCCATGACCATAATCATATGATTTTTTTGATATACCACAAATTTGCAGAATAATTATTAAACTTAGCACCCACATAAATACATTGCCCTAGATATTCCAGCTGAGATAATAAAAGAATCTGTACATTGCAGAAGAATACACTCACTGGCCAAATTCTTTGCACAGTGACACCTGCTATTTAATACCCTCACACGTCTACAGCCTGCTATAAGTGGTCTTACACTGAAGGTGGTCTTGAAATGAGCACAAACCCAAGGAATAAATGTTATTAATTGTGTTCATTGAGAAATCCCAAGGAGACATGCAGTCCCGTGTAAATTAACACAAACCCAAGGAATAAATGTTATTAATTGTGTTCATTGAGAAATCCCAAGGAGACATGCAGTCCCATATAAGGATGTCCTTTGCAGCAGGTACCTCAGTGGTCTTCCACCCTTGCTCATAACTATATTTGATGCATAGTGGCATTTCTTTTTCATGTCAACATAGCGTGCATATGGACCCACCCAACAATGGCCTTCAAGTAACTGGTGTCAGTGTTCATTCTTCATTAATCCTTTCATGTTTTCACGAACTGGTCAAAATGGACACCCAAACATAAACTGTTGTTCGCATTTATCCCTTTTTTCCCCTTATGCACAGGAAACATTTTTTACGAGAATTCTGAACTAAATAGACTCTATATTGATTGCATCCCCGAGGCCAAGAGCCAGTTGTGGCATGAGTTAGCACCCAACTTATGGCAAGGAAAGCTGTTGACTTCATTGGTCAGCTGAAGAGAGAAAGGGTTAATGCTGTAAAGTGCACATACTGCACAGCAGGATGCCATCACATATATCATGTATTATGAATGGCATACTGTGTGTGCTGCATTCAAAGAGAGGCTAACCTTTCTTGGAATACAGCAGGGTGAAAACATTCCTCAGAACTCATTCTCAGGATCCAGTTCAATCTTCGTGGGAACAAGTAACTTTCACTCGTCACCTCAACAAGTTAAAAGTACACCTCTGCAGTCAATATGTTGCAATCTGTAACTTGTCACGTTTCTGTGTCCTGCCATGATGGGAGCAGGTACAGTGCACAAGTGATTATGTCAGCATCCTGTAGTTAATTTATCATAGAACAAGTACAGGTAATGTTACAAGACGAAGAATTAAAATTTCAAATCACTTGTCCATACTTGATAAAGTGGGTCACAATGTGGAACACTTTGTGCATTCATCTGCTGCTGGTGGTGGGGATGGGGTGTATTCCCACTGGACTGCATGTTGATCTGCTATTATTTTAAACTGATTACCTTCGAGCTCAGGGTGCTAAAATCTAACACTTCAGCTTCATACTTTTGCTTATAAGTGCACAGAGTTATTATGAATAAAGTAGATTTACCACATGACAACTTTGGTGTTTCTGCATGAAACACCTTGGAAATTACTGATGTAAGTATGGCAAGGTTTTGCATCTTCATAAGAATGCAAACAGGGTGTATGGGGTGGGGTACATATTGTGGGGTACATGTATTCCTTTCTGATGCTTAATCAAAAATAATGAGACCAAGTAATTACATTCCTCATGTTTGTTCACCCATTGAAGCAAAGACACAACATGAGTATTTTTTTTTTTTTTTTTTTAATGGATCATCACATGAAATGACAAACAACACAAGCCTGGATTTAGTTTCAAAATTAATTGACTGAACCCATATTTGCTACACATAATTCTTCAACCGTCTAATCACTAAAGCCACAGCAGTGGTCCAAATTTCACCTTAAATTTTTGTGCCACATTCAGCAGGCTTGTATATCATGAAAAGTGTTTGGTCAAACTTTGTTGTGGTCTTACCGGGCACACTTGATGTGAGTCCTACAGGACATGTTTGTGAGGTCAGCACAGATTGGCCGTGGTCTGGCACAAGCCATTCGCCAATTTGCCATAAGTTAATGGTTGTGCAACTTGTCTACATGAATTAACAATATTTCAATGGGGTAAAGAAATTTTTGTCACTCTGTAGCATCAAAATCTGTTTCTTTGTTTTATTATTGAGCTGCTGCCTGTTAGATATAAAATGTTTGAAAATGTGAGCTGACTTTGGCAAACAAAACTGATGTTTGGCTGAAAGATTGAAGTGATTTTAGCCAAGCTGTCTAACAAAATAAAATGCCTAGCGCAAGCCCAGCTGGTACATCAGCAGCAATCAGAGCCAGTCTCCTCACTTCCTTTAGAAATGAAACAGGCCAGGTTTTCAAGGCTGGGTCACAAATGTTGTTTGTTACCAACCTTGTTTTTTTTTTTTATTTCACATTAAACTTACTTATCTTAGTTAATTTGGTGACCGTAAATGATCAAAACATCAAACAGTACCCACTTTACTAATGAGTGCCCCAGGTGTTTAGCCATTGAAGTAAAAAATTGTCTGCTAGGAACTAGCAGAAAAAATAAGCCTCCAATGTGGATCTACATTTTGAACATTATAGGTACCATAAACAAGGAGGTAAAAAATACGTAGTCTTCAAACTTACTTTTTAGTTTTTCCGATCCAAGTGAGGCAGGGGTGATATTTTGAGAATGGGCACTCACTGGGAGGTACATGGTATTTGTTCACCCTGTGGACACAGTCAGTCATTTTACCCACAAAAATGTCAGATTAAATCATGAAGAAAGCATAGAAAATTGTCATGTACTTCAAATGTTCACAGCCACATACTTATGTACTGTAAATACACATATACCTGTATTTTTTTTATCTGTTAAAATGATAAAGATAACAATATGAAGACTGAGGATAGTCCACATCTTGCGAGACCTAACCCACAGGCAGCACTATCCCTTAAAACTGGTGATCTCTCAGTAATGCAAGAAAGAACATTGAAAAGATAGCACTAGTGACCTAGTGTGGTCTTGTCATCCACATGGTCCCTCATTGGTGCGATCTCTCAACACAGGAACCACTACACTTGAACCTGTCTTATAACCACCTCTAGTGGAACTCTTTACAGCATTTTTATGCTCACATCAATAACAAAGGTCTTAAGCAAGTTTTAGATCTTGATTTACAGTTCAACCCTAATTGGAATTATGAAACTTGAGAAAAATTTTACATGATGCTTTTGAAAAATACATTCCAAAAAAGACAGTCAGATTGATAAATGCAAACAAAAAATTACTCCTTGGGTTATCACTGGCATTTTAAAATCCATTAAAAATCATGGTTATCTTCACAGGAAATTTGAAGCTACACCTGAAGACAATCCTGAATAGGATAGTATGAAACAAAACCTCAAAATTTACAAAAAGTAAAACATTTGTGAGCTGAAGCAAAAATGAAAATCCAAATTTAAAAATTTCAAATGTGATGCTAAAAAAAATCCATGGAAACTATGAGCACAGTCTTGAACTGGAGTAAAAATAAAAAAGTCTTTCCTTTACTTTTCATAATCAACAACATGAATATAGCAAACAAATAATTGTAGATCAGTTCAACATTTTCTTACAAGCATTGGTCCAAAATAAGCAGCCAAAATTGACATAACTTACAAACCATTTTACTCTTTAAACCCATACAACCATGTTGAACCCACTTTTTCTTTCAAGCTAGTTAACTGTAACAATATAATAAACAAGAGGGCTGTGTGAACAGCCCATGCTCAGCTGATCGTGACATTCATCACACTAGCAGATCTATGAACTTGGGAAAGGATCAAGGTCACCCATGTTCTGAGTAAGTCTGACCATTATAAAAGAACACTAACATGTGCAACATCAAGGTTCAAGTAGTTCTCAAGTTATAATGAAGAGTAAAATTCATGTATTTTGCACTGTGACCCCAGAGACGAGGTAAAAGTCATTCATGTACTGTCTGAGCATGACCTTCATACAAAAACATTCACATGTGCAACATCACAGTGCTAACTCAAAACAAATCTCAAGTTATCAAGTAAACAGTAAATTTTGTGTCAATTGTCCTGTGAATTAGCACTAGAATGCCCATTGACTTACATAGTAATCAATAGGAAAGCTGCATTGATCGATAAGTACCCGAGTTGAAAATACTTAAAAATCAGGAATCTAAAGCAGTGCCACCTAGTAAACAACTTTGGTTGACCCTTCCACAAGAACATATCCATCACATTTCACTTTAATCTGAGTGACGGTTCTGAGAACAAGTGAAAAATAACAAAACCATATAAAAAATTCATAAAAAAAAAAAAAAAAAAATTTTGAAAAAATTGCAGTGCCACCTGGTGAACAAATTGGGAACTATGTGTCCCTGGAAGTGTCTATCAACAATATCAAAACAATTGGGTGAACAGTTTCAGAGGTGAACAGTTTTTAAGGTTTGTCCCAAAAAAACCCAAAAAATCATAAAAATTCCAAAAATCAATAGAGCGTGACCATTTGAACAAACTTGGTAGAGATCGACCCAAGGCACATCCCCACTAAGTTTGAAGTAAATCTGGCCAAAATTATTTAAGTTATAACCATTACAAGAAATTCCCATGTTAAAACTTTTGTAAAGATTTTTGGAAAAAAAATCATAAAAAAAACCCGAAAATTCATTGGAACATGACCATTGGAACAAACTTGGTAGACACCCACCCAAGGTACATCCCCACCAAGTTTGAAGTTAATCTGGATGACGGTTTTGGAGAAGAAGTCGAAAATGTGAATTAGCATTAGAATGCTCATTGACTTCCATAGTAATCAATAGGAAAGCTGCATTGTCCGATAAGTACCCGAATTGAAAAAATCGTTAAAAATCAGGAATCTGCAGCATTCCCACATAGTGAACAACTTTGTTTGACCCTTCTACAAGGAACATATCCACCACGTTTCAGCTTAATCTGAGTAACGGTTCTGGAGAAAAGGTCGAAAATAGCTAGAACACAGAAAAATTCATAAAAAATTAGCGAAAAAATTGCAGCGCCACCTGGTGAACAAATTAAGAACTACATGTCCCAAGGAATGGTTCTGTGTGATATTAAAGTAATTGGGTGAGCGGTTTCGGAGAAGAAGATTTTTAAAGATTTGCCTAAAAAAGAACCAAAAAAATCATTAAAAATCCAAAAATCAATGGACCATGACCAATTGAACAAACTTGGAAGACACCTACCCAAGGCACATCCCCACCAAGTTTGAAGTGGATCTGGCTGACAGTTTTGGAGAAGAAGTCGAAAATGTAAATTGTTGACGGACGACGGACGGACGGACGGACGGACGACGGACGGAGGACCATAAGATAAGCTCAGCTGACTGACAAGTCAGCTGAGCTAAAAATATCAAAGATCTCAAGCCAAAAGCAAGTACTGGACATGATGATTTATCTATGAAACCAGTAAAAAAATTACATGCCTCAATGTAAAAAAAAAAAAAAAATTACTCAAATTTGACAGTATTTACTCAAATGTCACAAACTTGACCCATTGTATTGAATTCAAAGTGAACTAGAGTTTTCTGGTTTGGAAACTTTCAAAGTGAAGAGTAGTTGTCAAAATGGGATTTGTTTCATATTTCTGCTGCTGGATGTCCATTCTTGCAGTACTTGTTAGGATTTCCTTCAGTTTGTACACTTGGTCTGGCTGTAACTGTTTATTTTACAATCACTGGGACAATATAATGCCCCAGTTTGTTTCTACCTCAGTTATACACTGGCAGATGGCTTAGCTAAGGTAAGCTATCCAGCTAGAAAGGGTACATGTACACTGGTTCAGGGGTAAGTCAAATTGTGCTTATCTGAACTTGTACTAAACAAATTTAGTAATTATGTTTGGTTTGACACATATTCTTTATTCATAATAACGCTCTGCACTTATAAGCAAAACTTCACTTATTTCACTAATTCACCATTTGCCACGTTCACGTTTATTCATTATTATGTGAGTTGTCTTTGTTGAATATTTAGCTCACACAAGAAGTCGCTGCTCAGAGAGACATGTAAGGGTACAGGCTCTGAAACATGTTGTAAGTAGTTACCCGCTGAAGACCCTGTAATTTATTTAGGCTAATACAGCCTATGTCAAAATTCTACAGAAGAATGTGTGCAATATGGACAATGGTACTTCCATGTGTATAAGGGTTAGACTGTGACAGGTTAGCTTATGGAGAGTGAATAGTTCGGGACTGCGGAATAGCGTAATGACTACTAGGAATGTGGTTCTGGACAAAAAGACACAAACACAATTATTCCTTCTCTTGCTGAACCACTTACTGTCATTATATAAACAGTCTTTAATAATTTGATTTTTTCCTGAGAAATTAAAAATTGTAAAGACTATAAAGTGGTACTGCTGTATGCAACCACTGCCGTGAGCAGCTGAACTGCTTTTTGTGCATTACTAGGCTCGGACATAGGAGTCAATATCTTTGCAAATTTACCTGTGGTGACAGGTCACCTGCTGTATTTGGCCACTCTCGGAAATACTGTTTGTACACTTTGTCTAACATTGTTTGTCAAATGAAAGTTTTCTGACTCTGTCATCATTCTCAGAAATTTCTCTACAAAAAAAGTCTGTGTCTGTCATTTTTGCATTGGTCAGACTATTATGACCCAGCTGCACATTGGGCAGGTCAGAGGATTTGGTTTGTTGGGTAAATGTACCAAGATTTGACAGTGCAATATGTGGAATTAAGGATATACGCAAGTCAGCTGTAATTATTATAAATTTTAAAGAATGTAATTTTGGATTCAAATATAAAGTATGGTAAACTGTACATTTTCAGAAAGCTAACAACCCCAGGATGCTACTTATTTCAATTTCACTTTGTCAGTTGGTTGCAATGTTTGCTTAACAATTACACAAGTGATCATCATAATTTAGCACAAGTATCACTTCAACGTATTCAAGTCTGAACATATTGGCCTCAAATCTGCAAGTTTATGTATAAAATTAATCAAAAAAGTGTGTCTCAGATTTTCCAATTTTTTGTTCAATTTTGTTACCAGAGTTGATCAAAGGTGCCTTGCCTTTGATGTGTCATCTCTTCAACTTCAAACGATGTATATGAGGAACAACAACAAAAGCTCGAATTCAAGTCATGCTTTTTACATTTATAGGGTATTCTATAGTTTACCACTAATTGGATATTAAAATGTTGAGGTTGAAGCCAAATTTAAAGAATGACAGTCACTTCTATACACTTTAATAATTGCTGTGTAAACATTGTATCAGTAAACACTACTCCAGTGCTACACAATTAATTTTTATGTTGTTTCCTTTCTAAAAATGTATACTTTATTGACTTTTTGAGTGTATCTGGAAAGTTATCAAATCAAAAGAAGTGTCCCTCATCACTAAAGCCAATGCTAACTTGCCGTATATCCTTAAACCATCCCGCTCCAATCACCCAAAGGCACCCACATGTATATTTTAAGATCTGCCTCAATCTTTAACTTACATTTCTTGTCACTAGAAAACATGTTTGGTGAGAATTGTAGATAAAATCTATCCAGAAAGCATGCACCAGGACAACAGCTTTCCTTGGCTTTAAGTCAACAGCTTTCCTTGGCTTCAAGTCAACAGCTTTACCTGGCTTCAAGTCAACAGCTTTCCTTGGCTTCAAGTCAACAACTTTCCTTGGCTTCAAGTCAACAGCTTTACTTGGCTCCAAGTCAACAGCTTGACTTGGTCAGGGTTTGGTTTAGTGCAGCGCACCAAACCCACACCTAGTAAAGCTGTCGACTCATTTCTAACTTCTATCCTAACCAGGAAAGGGTTAACAGTCACTGACTTTACACTAACATATGTTGCTTTTCCACACTAGTTCCCATCATAAACAATCTTTGCCCACAACCACACCTGCAGTGCTCCCTGTCTCCGGAAACTGCTGCAACAAGAGATCACCTTCTTTCAAGGGCCACCTTTGAGGATATTTTCTCCAGTACTTTACATTTAATTTATACCTCATGTGAGAGACCTGCTGTCTGTTGAAGCTGTAATTTAGACATCCCTGGGGGCATTGAAGACAGGTTTCACTATATGTGTGCGTGCATAACATGAATATCACATATATGGGGTGGCAGCTGCAGTCAGTGTTAACTTGATGAAGCTGTTTTCAGCACGGATATCTTGGCTGAGCGAAGGGGCCATTCATTCATTACTGGCTTTTTACAACATGTCACCAAACTTATTTGTTGTGGAAACAACGCATCAAACATGCCAACTGCAATGCTGAAAGCAAGCTCCATTACAGGTAAATTAAAGGCATTCTAATGGCTTACTGGACCCTACATGAACAAATTCATCAAATGCTTCCTCCCTCAAGCACCGAACATGTACAAAAATCAATGCCAGTATATAAGTTGTACAATAAATAACAATATCAGTAATACTGTACAAGAGTTTCAAGTCTTTTTTCCCTTTCTTTTACAGCTTGTATGTGAAACATACATTAATATATTGCTATTTAGGCCTCAGAGATTCTGAAAATCACACACACACAAAATTTGATCATGACATTTCACCAACATGAGAAGGTTGTACCTTTCGTAATTTTCCAACCAGGTTAGCATTAGCACTAGCTAAAATAGCCAAATGCTACTAACACCTCAAAATGGCAACTAAAAGTAGTAAATTGGTACTAAAATTTCCAAAATTATCTTTTTTTTTTTTTTTTGATGCAGAAATTTAACAAATTCAAAGTCTGTGTTTGTCTGTGAAGCAGGCCTTCTACCTCCAGCGAAGGCCTGCCACAGGTCATAGAAGAAAGCACCTGCCACCTGGCCAAGCCCCCTCCTGGTGATTGGCTCATCACCCCAGATATTCATGAACCCCACTGAAATTGTCTTATGGGTTAGCGTCACTGACTGGTGATGGCATTGCACACCAGTCCGTGTATTCCTATAATTGGATTATGCTAGACCAGTGTACTCAGCAATTAAGAGAGCATCTTCCATAAAGTACTTGTGTGACTTAGGTATTCCCTGACTGCTACATTACAGGAAAATAGATATTTAATACTGAACTAACGAGTCTACTACACACAAAATCAAGAGAATTGGGACACCCCTGGCACGTGGTTGTTGGGCACATCCAACATGTATTTGAACACTGTTGTCAATTCGAGCTGTGTACAATGCAAGCCAACCTTCATCAGCTTCCCGCTGGCTCGCAATGTTCATTTATCTGCAAGTGTGTGCATTTTATTGTAGACAGACTTCAATAGGTCCTACATTTGCTGATGGCTTTTTCAGTACAAAAAAGTATATTCTTATCAAATGGATAAAAATTAAAATAACTGCCTGTTTTTTTGCAACATTTTAAATGATACAAAGTCTGCAAAATTTAGCCCAAAACTTTGTAATTTTGCACCTTTGCCATTACGATGTTTTGCATCATCCGCCGTTATGTTTATACAGCTGGAATTCTCAGATTTTGGTCTTTTTATATAACAAGCTCTCTTTTTGGCAAAGAAAAACATATTCCTGGGATATCCCTTTAAAAATAGCCCTGAATGGGAATGGAGACGTCATTTTACCTCATTATAAATACGCTTAGGACATTTCCGGGCTCCTCGTTGGGTGGATTTGATCACGTGCCGCTCACTGGCCAATCAAACTCATTGTTCCACACATGCGAGTCTCATGTCCACAAGGCTGGGGAGGTGAACAACTTGTATTCATGTAAAGATTATTGGACCAAGATGCTAAATTTTCACATCACATTTTCACAAAAAGACTTTGATTTAACAAACCTAGACACAGAAACAGACAGGAGTGAAAATGTGGATGACTTGCGTATTATTCATTAGCAATTAAGCCTGATATGAATCTGGCTCCTGACCGGTCACTCAGCCTTGGTTGCCACAAAGCTAATGTGATGAGCCAGCAATTAGTACACCCGCAGGGAGCTAATGTAGACTGGGGCTTTCTCTTCTGTAACAGGGGTTCCTTATAATGCTGCAGACTCTGTACATAAACATCAGAACATAACTAGACATACGTTCAATGCAAGCGTTGACTGAAGGGTCTGCCATTTGCTCAAATTAGGTCATGGTGACACCTAACTCTTATCAGTTCATCTTGGCATGCCACATAAGCACACTGCTAAATTTGATCAAAATACATAGGAGCATTCTGGAGATACTGTGGTAACGAGCCTTAACGAGCATGTAATTCAGGCTGCCATTTGCTCAAGTTAGGTTATGGTGACACCAAAATTTAATCAGTTATCTTGGCATGCTATATAAGCATACTGCCAAATTTCAGTAAAATACATTGGAGCATTCTGGAGATATTGCAGTAACAGGCCCTAACGAGCATGTAATTAGACTGCCATTTGCTCACATTAGGTCATGGTGACACAAAAATCTAATCAGTTCATACTGCCAGGTAAGGTAAGCATACTGCTAAATTTGAGCAAAATACATGGAGGCATTCTGTTGATACCGTGGTAACGAGAATGTGCACATCTGGACGGACGGACAACCCGAAAACAGAAAGGGTCTCCCTTAAGGGGCAGACCCTTAAAAAACAGAGTCTGCTTTGCCCGCCAAGTCTGTGTAGGTTTGTCTGGGAAAATTTTTCCAACTTATTTCAAAATCCTAGCCCAAACTTAGATCCAAGGTTCAAATTAAGTAGCAGAGCAAGTAGGAAACACCAATTTATGTTTCATGCAAGTAGCAGGAGTTCTGTTCTTCCTGATAAACCCTTGACAAGAAGACTGTGACAATCCTCCTGTTCGCTGACCTCAGAGGCACAGGTTGAAGTAATCACATGGCCTTTGGAAGTCTAGGTAAACTTTACTTATTAAGTTAAGACCATCATCATGTGCAAATATCTAAGTACTAACAAAATAGTTCTCACAATACTTCAATGGTTCTCAAGTCATAACTTAATAAGGGCAAAAAAATGTTTGCTTCCCCTAACCTGACCAACCCATCTCTAAACCCCCCTACTGACCCCCTGTTAATTTACTTCTGACCAAAAAATAACAAGTAGCCGCTGACACTAGCCATATCCCCCGCCCACAGAAATCATGGACGGGCGGACAGAAGGACGAACCCACACACGGATGGTGCCCATTACCATATCCATCTAAGGTCTACCCACCATAAAAAAATCAGAGGGCTGGCATCAATAATTTAGAAGATATGGCACGGACAAAATTTGTATTGTATCTTGAACTTGCTTAATGAACTTTGTTAATTAATTAATGCAAGTAATTAGCCACACAAAGCAATGCCTATGCACACCTACTACCTAAGGTCTACCCACCATAAAAAATTCGAAGAGGTAGCATTAATAATGTAGAAGATATGGGCCGGACAAAATTTGTTTCGGACGGAAGGACGGACAGACGGACACACGGACGGTGCCCATTACCATATCCCCTCACCCACTTCCTGGGCAGGGATAAAAACACCTACCTACCCAAAGCTGTGGAATATTAAGAAAAGAAAAAAACACAACCCACCCAAATTGTCAGACTAAAAAAAAAAAAACAAAAACTATGCCTACCTGTAGCTACCTACCCTAAAATTTTTGGGGTCTAATAGGAGAAACACACTTTTATATATATATATATATATATATATATGTATGTATGTATGTATGTATATGTATATGTATGTATGTGTATATATATATATATATATATATACATACATACATACATATATGTACTTTTTGGCCTAAATTCACCTTTGGAGTTGGATCAAGATCAGTCATGTGCATCTCATTTTGGTCTTTACACAGGATCATCCCCACATGCAACATTAAGGATGATGCAGATGAAATAATTCTCTTGATATTAAGAGAACCGTGCAGGTAACTACAAAGTCCTGTGACCTTTCACAGTCAAGCCTGCAATTTTGAAGGATCTGCACTAATATCAGTTTTCACTCACATAGTTCTAGAATCGTTCTCTTTGTTTCTTTTAATGAACCAGGCATACCTTCAACGCAAGCGTAAAATACATGGGAGGATTCTGGAGATATTGAGGTAACGAGCCCGAACGAGCATGTAATTAGGCTGCCATATGCTCAAATTGGGTCATGGTGACACCAAAATCTTATCAGTTGATCTTGCCAGGTAAGGTAAGCTTATTGCCAAATTTGAGCAAAATACATGGAGGCATTCTGCAGATATTGTGGTAACAAGAATGTGCACATCCGGAAGGACAACCCGAACACAGAAACACCTATTGAAAAAGTTATGATCTTGGGATCTCAAGAAGTATGTATACAATTTCAAAACAACTGGTCATGAGGCTTTGGACACATTTTGAAGAATTTTCACAAAATGTAAAAGAAAAATTTTTTATAATAGAACAAGAGGCCCATGGGCCTAATGCTCTGCTGGCATCATGGCTATATTGCACCTGTTCATTTCAAGGTTGTGTCTTCACAGGGCTGTCCAACTGGAGCATTGTAGCAAAATTTTGCGACAAAGCCCTTCAAAACTGCTACAGATTTTCTCCAAAATAAGTGTTTCTTATGTAAAGAAGTGGAAAAAATGCTACAAAGAAAGAAAATTTTGCTATAGAGATTTTCAGCTGGACATCAATGCTTCAAGTGGCTTCTGAACATATAAAACTTATGTACATTTAATGTAAAAATTGTCCACCAGATGACACTTTGCTCCACATGTAATCTTAGCTTATTTGTGCAACTCTTGTGATTAATATTGTTACATGTGCCAAGACAACAATGAGTGAGTCCTCAACTTTATGTCCTCAGTTGCCTTTGAACAGAAGATCAAGGACACCCAGATTATGTAATACAAGAGGCCCATAGGCCTGCCTGGTGTTGTGCTGACATTGCCATTGAAGTCCAAGCTACACCCTGCCATTACAAAATCACCTATTTCAACTTAACAGGGCATGGTGACCTCACAAAAACATGTCAAGGTCACTAATATTATATACAATTCTAGCTTTGGACATTGTCTATATATCCTATAAATTTGGCAAGTCTAATCCAACTACTTTTCAAGATATGTCTTAAAACTCATTTGACTCATAATTTCTATCAAATTATAGATGGCACCACTAGTATCATTGGAAACTTAGACTGACTTCCCCCACAATCCTACCAAATTTGGTGAAGATCGGCCACAAATTACAGATGCTTAAGTGTTCACAAGATTTCATATTTTGACCCCTATATTGCATTATATTGTAAGTGGCGCCACGAAAAGAACCTGGATTTTTATACCCCATGTAAGTCCTGAAAGTTATATCGGACTAACTTGAAAATTGTGGACAGTACTGCGATCAGAAGATTTCACATTTTTACCTGTATAATTATGTTACATAATACTACAGGTTGCGAAACCAACATTGATGTTGACAAAAATTTCTATACACTTTATAACTCCTAAACGAACATTATATGGGCCTATCTCAAGAATTGTGGGGTGCAGAGCATTCACAAGATGACCCCTATATTCAAACTGGCCACTTGACCTTGACCTTCAACTCAGATTAAAAAATTGTTGTTGTTCAAAATATGCACCCCACATCCAGCTTTCACACATAACATGGAAGTTAGCGTAGCTAAAATGTAAAAAATAGCAATTTTTTTACTGCTTTATGAACATGCACTTTGTTTATTGGGTTGTGTATTCTATTAAACACACAGACATGTACTGGCACACACTGGCTAAGTCTCACCTCTCCTATATATCAGTATATTGAAAGCTGTATCCAGCAATATTGTAATGATTGTCTTTGGAGTGACAAATTACTAAAATCTATGATAACGTCAACAGAAGCTACCTTATTAGGCCCCTGTAGAGCACAACCCTTTCAATAAATGAAATTTCCCACATGCATAATATATTGATCATTAAATATATTTACAGTGAAGGCTGCTCCAAAAAAAATCCTCCCCCACATGTGGAGGGCAAAAATATTTTGTCTTCGAGGTGGAAGCTCATAAAAACATTTGTGTCCTCTGGGTGGTGTCAAAAGGAAAGCAGCTGTCTTGTGGGTGGCATGTAGAATATTTTGTGTCTGCAGTGTTGAAGTACTTTTAAAATTAATAAATTAAAATATCAAGGATAATCCCCCCCCCACACATACACACACAAAGAAAGAAAAAAAGTAAAGAAATAAAAAGGAAAATGGCATAAGGAAATAGCAAACTGTGTCATTGAAATTGTAGTCTGTACATTCAAAATCTCCTTTCATCACATAATGTACTTTAAGAATCAGTACAAGTACTACAACAGAAGATGGTACATATGTAATTAGTAAAGAAATCTTTAAATGCAGCTCGGAACTTAAGTTACGAGTTTAACTGTAATGCCATACTCTTTTGCTGATTCTCTTTCATGGCTTGACTGCATTAACTGCAGTTTTGACCTCAGGGAATTTATGCCATCTGCTTATAAGACAATCTGTGACACTATAGGTGTATCCTTAGTCTTAGCTTGGTGACACCTCTGTTAGTCCTTGCTTAATACATCACCATTTAGCCTGACTGTCAATTGACCCCTTTCCTGCTTCTTCCTTTCACTGTAAGGCCACATGGACTGTACATTCTGTTAAATCTATTTGGTTGCCAAGGGGCTTCAACCAGAGAACAGGTTTTAAATATATGTCGATGACCTGGAATTTCATTCAGGATCCATGCAGTAGAACAGTGTATGCTGGCCTTTTGTAGGTAAGAAAAGACTAGCATAATACTTAAAACTGTAAGCAAATTACATCAGAATGCAAAATAATAAACTTTACTACTTGTCCAGGAGAAATTAATAGTAGGCACATCCACGACCTCAGATCACCCTTGACCACAGCATACACTTGATATATGGCTGCACCTGCAATGACTCCTGGACAAGTGGTACCTTAAAGTCTTTCTGGTACCTATCTTATGAGGCACTTCCCATGGAAATATGCCAATTAACATTCAAGTAGTGCACTGAAGAGACAGAAAATAAATCAAGAATATAGGGAAAAAATTCTGATGCTGAAAATGGTCAAATTTTTAGTCATTTCATGGACCCCTGATGTCAAGGGACAGTTGACATCACTGTCTCGTAAAAGGCCACCCTTCATAAATGAACACTTTCTGCAGAATGCACCTTGGCATTTCTGTTATGTAGAGTCTTTCCCATTGTATATATGTAAATCCCTTATTTTTGTTTACCTTTTCAAATGTGTCCTGTTTTCAACAATCTCTTGTACAGATAAAATTCCAACAGTTTTCCTTCATTGCATATGCTCCCCAAAGTAAACAAAATTTCTTCTTACTTTCTGTCACATTATGACAGGAATCTTAGCATTTTACAAAGTAGGCACATCCACCGACCTAAGATTAAGTTGTATGTCCATGAATTGCTTCCCTTTCAATACATACTACCCCTCTAACTAGAAGCCAGTTTTTTTTTGTCAGAAAAACATTATGCATCCTCTAATCAGGCACCTTTCACCACAGGCAACCCCTCTAAGAGGGCCACCATTCTTCTGCAGAAGGTTTGACCTTGACCTTTCACCTCAAGGTCACCTCTTAGCAAATTCAAGGGAAGTCATACCTGTGTAAATGATGACAAAGTTTGATGGACTTCAATCATACCCATTTGAAGACGTGACAGGGACACCATTTTGTTTTGCAAGGCATTATGACCTTGACCTATGACCTCAAGGTCATCACAATCATATGAAAAAAAAAATCCCGAAATCTATGGAGTATCTGTAGCAAAATTTTCAAGTGAATCTGGTTTACGGTTTTGAACAAGTCAAAATGTGAACTACCATTGCAGACCTGTTGGACATTGTCTATATATCCAATAAATTTGGCAAGTCTATACACCTTTCTATTAAATCCGGTATCGCCATCTAGCGGTAGTTAAGAGAACAAGTGGTATGACGTCAGTGGAGGACGGAAGTGTTGATCACCCAGCTGTGTTCACTGCAGATTACCTGGACAATTTCGTCCAACTGCTTATCAAGATATGTCTTAAACACATTTTTGCTCATAATTTCAATCAAATTATAGGTGGCACCACTAGTATCGATCGTAACTTAGACTTTGACCTCCCCCACAATCCTACCAAATTTGGTGAAGATCCGCTAAAAATTCAAGATGCTAGAGTGTTCAAAAGATTTTCACATTTTGATCCCTATTTTACATAATAATGTAGGTGGTGCCACCAATACCAAAAGAGGCCTTGATTTTTATACACCTTATAAGTCCTGAAAGTTGTATTGGGCTAACTTGAAAACTGTGGAGGGTATCGCGCTAACCAACAAAAGTTTATGGACGTCTCCACTATAATACACTTATGTAGGACAACATGATCCATATTCATAAATATCAAACCCAACAATGACAGTAAAGAGATTCCAGAGTTACCAAAGCATCAACATTCATCTTCCAATACCAATGTGAAGAAACAAATTTCATTCCTGACTTGAGACAGGCAGTCACCCAAAAAAGGTAACTGGTGTTTTTAAACCGGTCCTCTCAACCTTTCAAATATTCTCCATTAAAGATAGACTATAGTGTTTCTAAAATGTATAGGCCCAACCACTCAAATTTCAAATTTTATTACTTCTGCAAAAAAGAAAAAAAAAAAAATTGACAATTGGTAGGCCTATCACTATTTCGGTTCTTCTGAGTAGTTCCTCAGGTGAGTTTATGGCAAAAGTAGAAAGTAGACGGACAGAAATGAGCGGTCGCATAAGTTCTGCAACCTTTGGTCAGCAGAGCTAAAAATCATTGGAGCATGACTATTTGAACATAGTTGGTGGATACCTACCTGATGTACATGCCCCACCAGTTTAAGTGAAATCTGGCCAGTTGTTTTGGAGAAGTTGAAAATGTGAATTAGCATTGCAATCCCCATTGACTTGCATAGTAACCAACAGGAATGTATTCAGTTTCACCTTTCAAGGTCACTCAGGTTTAATAAAACCATACAGATTGAAGGCCCATAGGTACTCTCCTATTACCATTTAATAGCAGCCTTGGGCCTATGATGCACCATTAAGAAGATGTGAGCCAATATGTGAAAACTGCTGAGTCAGCAGAAAAATACAAGGATTTGACCTTGACCTTGACCTTTGACCTCAAGGTTACATATTATTATTTGAGAAAAATTTCCCAGACCCACAGATTCTCTGTGCTAAATTAGGAGGCAAAAGGTCAATTTTTTTTAGAAGAAGTTGAAAATGTGAATTAGCATTGCGATCCCCATTGACGTACAGGAATGTACATATATGCAGTTTGACCTTTCCAGGTCACTCAGCTTTAACATAAACCATTAAAATTAAAAGCCCATGGGTACTTTTCTATTAACCTTTAATAGTAACCTTGGGCCTATGATACACCATTAAGAAGGCATAAGCCAATATGTGAAAATTACTGAGTCAGCAGAAAAATGCAACATGGATTTGACCTTGACCTTTGACCTTAAGGTTGGGAAAAATTCCCCTGATCCATAGGTTATCTGTCCAAATTAGGAGGCAATAGATCAAGACGGTACAGAAATATAAGGAAAATCTCATACAAGACACCAGACGACGAGACAAAACATTACATGTACATGCATCCCCTCTTGTGGCGGATGCATGCCATAACAATGCAAATGTTAGTCACAACTGGGGCGTTTTTATAAGAAGGGAAGGACTGTAATGTTAAATTTTATAGATATTATTCATTTAAACATATTTCATTGTTTGAAAAAAGAAGGGATTGGAGAAAAGCATTTTATTCTTAATTGAACCTTTCTCCATACGTGTAACCTATGTACATGTACATACAAGTTATGGGATCTATTGGTGAAGTATACAAACAATGAACAATTATATTGCAGTTAACATGAAGCTATTAAGTATTCAAAGGAAAAAAGAGGATGCCTAAGATTTGAATGAATTATGTTAGGTTTACTAATGGGGAATGGGAAGTAGGAAAGACCTGTTCAGAATCCCTTGTTTGGAATATATGTTTTTATGCTAAATTAGAAAGTTCAGACTTCAATTCGTAAGATAAATTTTCACTAGCAAACAGGAGGGTGTTAGTTTCAAGTTTGAAGAAAGTATGCATAATCCTCAAGCACTCCAGTCTTTGGTTGTGAATGACATACAATGAAAGAAAAAGTGCATTGTTGTTTCACATGGGTAACCACCAGCACAGTTGCTTTGTAAAATTGTGTAAAATTGTGTTGAGGCAGATGATCCTTCAGTGAGGTGTACTCATGCCTTGACCAAAAATAGTTACATTGTACATGTAGGATCTGTCCTCACCAGCTCAACATTAAAAGCAGGCCTATTTCACAGAAGTCACCTGAGGGTAAAATGGTCTTTGTTTTGAAGATAACTAGGGTACTTGAATTAATTCTGATTTCTAGATCTTATCTATTCCAAAGCTCGATTTTGCAGGGGAAAACAGATTTCTGTCTAGATGTATTTCTTAAAGGTATGGGTGGGATGTTTACAGCATTTCTAAGATTGTAGTGAGTGTCTTCCCCTAGGCAGCAAACATGCTTCTGGGTAATTGGGAAACAGTCCATTGATAATTTATTTATTTTTTTGATAATTGATAATTTATCTATTTTTGGTAATTGATAATCTACATAAGAAAGTTATTGTGTTTTTCATAACAGGAACTGAAAGTTTCCCACCTTTTATCTTTTAATGGACTCCTGTCGAAACACATTTGGTCACATTGTCATTACTGGCAAACAGGTAGGCTTGTCCTGTTCATGTGGTCATTATGACTGATAAGTAATGGCATGCAGTGGACCAATGAATAAAACCACTGTTGTCTGGTGCATACAGTAGCTTTTATGGTATTTACCAGACATAATCACACAGGGGTAAAAGGCGCTTTCTGTACTGGTGTACTGGCCATTTTTGTTTACTGTGCTTGCATACTGAAAGCCCCTTTATTTTCCGTATTTCTTACCAGACATTACTTCTAAGTTCTCTTATTTTCTTGACTTTATGCTAGGGCAACATTATTACCTGTACTAGTATACTGGGACCTCCTCCTCACTTCTAATGCAGTTATGTTCTTTTGCCAGGATAACTGGCGGACCACACATTTGTTGAAATGATACCAGTTTCACATTTGCCTGTCAATTGTGTAAAGTGTATACATCTAGCTTAACTGGGAATTGGTTTTCATCTACATATTTTGCCTGACACTGGCTTCCTAGATTACTACAAACCATGTACTCTAAGCCACCAGAAAACTGCAACAAGAAGTTTAAAATGAACTAACTGAGTGACACACACATTCTCAGCTAACCTTTATATGAGCCCAAAATAGGTTCCAGGCTGGGAAGTATCAGTTATGTGTTATAATGATGGTGTTCATGGTAGATTCTAACTGGTTCTAAAATATATGTACAGTAAACTCAGATCTTGAGTGAGTACAAAGAAGGGGCTAACCTTTTCAACTGTAAAATAGAAACCAAAGTGATATGATTAGTTCACTTTTGTTTATCTCGTATGTAAATGAAATAGTAAATAAATGCAACAAAGCTGGATGTAAAGGTACACTGTATGTTTGATTCAGTCTATGCTTCTATATTTCTTTTATTATTATGTGCAGATGGCTTAGCACTGTTAAATGATACTGCAGGTAGGTTGCAACAATCACTGCATAGCCTTGCAGAATTCTGCAATAAATATGGTTTAAAAATAAACTTAGGCAAATATAACATTATTGTGTTTAGTTCTTTGGAGGACCCCTTATGCAAAGATGAAAAGTGACACTTTAATGGAGAACAAATACTTGTAAATGATGCTCCAGCTTAGAAAAACAGGAGAAAAAAAAAGATTTGCTTCAAAGCAAATCTGTCTGTGTACCTTCAAAAGTTGCAAATATTAAATGCTACTTTTGTCCTTTGGTACTTCACATTCCATTAAGCTTATAGCTGAATGAAAATTTCACAGAACAAATGACCTTGACTTTTGACCTTTACAGGTCACATTTAATTGCAAAAATATACAGTGTTACAATACCCACAATTTAAGCCTGGACAGTTTAAAATACAAACTTCCAAAACTCTTTCCCGTAAAAAGGTAAGACTTCATCTATAGAAGTATAATTGTGCCAAGTTTGGAGTTTCTACATATAATACTTTTCAAATGAAATGTTGGACAAAGAAAGAAAGAAAGAAAGAAAGAAAGAAAGAGAGAGAGAGAGAGAGAGAGAGAGAGAGAGAAAGAAAGAGAGAGAGAGAGAGAAAGAAAGAAAGAAAGAAAGAAAGAAAGAAAGAAAGAAAGAAAGAAAGAAAGAAAGAAAGAAAAAGAAAGAAAAAGAAAGAAAGAGAGAGAGAGAGAGAGAGAGAGAGAGAAAGAAAGAAAGAAAGAAAGAAAGAAAGAAAGAAAGAAAGAAAGAAAGAAAAAGAAAGAAAAAGAAAGAAAGAGAGAGAGAGAGAGAGAGAGAGAGAGAGAAAGAAAGAAAGAAAGAAAGAAAGAAAGAAAGAAAGAAAGAAAGAAAGAAAGAAAGAAAGAAAGAAAGAAAGAAAGAAAGAAAGAAAGAAAGAAAGAAAGAAAGAAAGAAAGAAAGAAAGAAAAAGAAAGCATATAAAAACAATATGTCTGTGTTGGCACACCAACATAAATATTCTCATACAGGGGTCTGCAATTCTGTTTTTCAGTAGCAATCCTCAGGGCTAGTAAGTCTGGCATTTAACTAGCTGACTGTCCAAGCAGGCTATCTGCACAAATATCATTAAGAAAAACAAAAATTTGTGGTTGCCCCCAGGGCTAGTGTTTTGCAATTCTAACTGGCCCTGGTTGGAATTTGAGTTGTCCTGGGCTAGAAGACATGCAAATTCATGAGCCCTGATATCATAGTCTGAATATAGAAAAAGGCAAAATATACTAAAAATCACTGTACATCCAAACTTGGAAGTGACATGGATAACTGTTATGCATGTCAACATCAATAGCTTGGCTGATGGTAAGAATGACATGTGTTTTGTCTCTTAAACCTAAAAACATAATTAAAAGTTATTATTTCCATAAGTGCCATGTATAATTTTTTTGTTACTTGTAATGGTTGGCTGTCATGATAGCAACATAATTTGTCTTAATGAGAATCTCGAAGGCCAATATATATCCTCGAAATGCATTTTGTCAATCCGATAAGTACTTTATCACTTTGTATCTTAAATTGGCTGAGTAAAGGTACTCTGAGTCTGAGTCTGAGTGACATGTACTTATAAGCACAGTGGAATCTTTCTGTTAAGAACAGATACTAAAGGCCTGAAATATGGTCCAAACTGGGGAATGGTCTTTATATGGATATGATTTAATCAAGGTAAAACAAAAAACAGGACTGTAAGTTGGTGGTCTTAACAGAGAAATGGTCTCTTCAAGGAGGTGATCTTAATTGGAGATTCTACTGTGCACTTGAAAATAATATTTCCATGCAGGACAAAATGGCTGAAGGCAGTGTACAATCTGGCTTCATAAAACAAGGAAAGTTGTTGGTGTTATTGATGTAAGAAATAAATGTGGAAGTTTGCCTGTGGATTCAGCTTTTTAATTGCTTGATAAAATAGTGATGCCAGTTTTGACATATTGTGAAGAATTGTGTCAAGGTAAGATCAAGGGGGTCTCTACCCTCCTTGATAAGATCAAAAGTGCACAATGAAGTTTTTGGAAATTTGTTGTTGATGTTCCTTCATATACAGCCAATGCAGGTGTTTTGGAAAACCTTGCATACTGGTAGATTACCCCTATGTATTACATATGTATACAATGTATATTTATATGGCCAAATGTGTCTCCTTTTTGGTTGAAAATACTTCAAATGTAAAATGACCCATACCCAAAAGTGTGTTATAACATCTTAGAAAAGAGAAGTTGAAAGTGTTAATTGTGGACAATGGACCATCCTAAAACCTCAGCTGAGTGACATGTCAGCTGTAGTAAAAAATAAGCTGTTAGTCTTATTGAGTCTGAAAAAAAAATTCCTGAGCATAAATTTGACAGGCAACTACATACATTGAAGCTCAACATGATACATCTGTTTGTAATCTCTGACCTTGGGGTTGTTCAACTAGCTTCAGTGAGCTTGTTTACTGTACAAAAACTATTGGGTTGGACAAGACAAACATATCATTATACATGATACTTGCAATGATATACATCTGGTCGTTCATGTCAAAACATTTTCCTAGGTTTCAGCAGAAAACAAGTAAAAGATCTGGGTTTCTCTAGGCACAGATATCATCTTATCTTGAGTCTTCCACATCACAAAAACAAGGAACTCCAGTCTTCTGCATGATTAACCCTTTCCAGGTGAATATAAGATTGAGTCAACAGTTTGCCTTGCACCCAACACATGCCAAGGAAAGCTGCTGACCTGGGGCATGCCATCACCAACTATTCTCAGCAAAAATGTTTTATGTTGCCAAGAATTTTATGCAAAAAGATTGAGGCAGACGACAATTTACATCTAGGTGTTTTGCTGCAATTTGAGTGGGAAAGGACTAAATCCTGAATGGCAATAATACAAGTTTTATCTTGGAGAAATGCAGTGGCAGAAACCACTTGAACTGTTGTTACTGCATGATGAGTCAGCTACAGGCCTAAATGGTAAACTACAACCCAGTGACAATTGTGACAAGTTCAAACTACAGCCATTCCATTAACGTATCTATAGGCCACTCACCGCTTGCAGAATCCTTGGTGTCAAGACATTGTCAGCTGAGACCACCATTGTCTCATACCTTGTCTTAGATGGGAATTTCCTGTCCACCAAGGTCTTGTCTTTCTTTGCTTGGGAGTTCAGAGGCACCCATAGGGCTTCCTCTCTATTTTCTTGAGACATGAATATTATGCCAGTGCCACATACTCCAACCACTGCTACGCACACCACTATGAATATCCAGGGAAACCTGCCAACGGCATAGCCCCACCTGCAAGCAAAGCAAATATATATATCCATATATTTAACAGTACGTGTAAATGTTTATATAGAAGAATCTCTCACAGGAGACCACTGATGGGAATGACAAAAAACAAAAGCGACACATTCAAAGTGATGGACACACCAGCAGTAGAACTAACGTTTCTGCATAAAGAACATATTATACATGACGATGATTTCAAGCTCATGATTTTTTCATTTGTTCTGAAGTTATTTGGCTTCCTTTCTCTCTGGTATGTGTTTTTTACCATGGCATCTGAAAAATGTCTGCACAGATTTTGCTCAAACTTGGCACAACAGTACTGTATGATGCTAGAATGAGGTGGTTAGATAGGTACTTCCATGTCCACATGGTGTGCACTGATCACACCTGTCCTTGAGGCATGGAGATGAGAGCGTTTCACACTTTGTGGTCTGGATCTGACCTACCCCCAAAATGTTTCCATGCATAAAACCCTTTATACTATGATTCAAGTTTTGTCATTTGCTGAAAGCTATCAATCAGGGCGATTATTTATAGTGGCACCATTTTGAATTTTTTTAAAGAAAAGAACCCTTTATTTCTTAGAAACTCCCCGATATATTTTTGCTTCCATTTTCCTACAGGCACCCTTAGATTTTCTCACCCTCCAGGAGACTGAATGATACTGTCTAGACTCATGGTATAATACGAAAAAAAATGTATATATATATATATATATATATACGTGTATATATATATATATATATATACTGAACCAAACAAATAAAGCAACCCTTAAATTTTTTAACTTAAATATTTATTGTTACTTTCATATCACAGAAACAAATTAGATCCATATTCTGCAGTCTTTTTGGCATAACATGTGAAAAACAAAAACTTGAAACTGTCAACGAGGGCGCGACCAGCTGGCAATAAACAGGGCAACATTGATTTGTAAAGTTCACAAATTGGCATGTCCACTTATACTGTGTGTGACCACCATCAGCATCTGTAACTGCTATGCAATGTCGGCGCACGGATGACACTAGCCGCTGCATCATCTGCCAGGGCACACGATCCCACTCTTCTTGAAGAGCCTGGCGAAGCTGCTGGCGGTTGGCGGGCGCTGGATCCCGTCTCCGAACACGCTGGTCAAGGTAGTCCCAAAGATGCTCAATGGGATTGATATCAGGTGAGAAGGCTGGCCATGGCAAAACGTTAATTCCTTCTCCTTGCAGAAAATCCATCGTCAGTCTAGCGGCATGGGGCCGAGCATTGTCCTGTTGAAGCAAGTGGAGTTGGTGGTGTCTAATGAAAGGGACAGCAACAGGCTGAAGGATCTCATCCCTGTAACGGGCAGCGTTAAGATTGCCTTCAATGAAGATTAGCTGGGTTTTGGCTGTGAATGAAATTCCACCCCACACCATCACTGATGCACCTCCAAATCGATCTGTTTCCAGCACACAGGCATCGAGTAGCGTTCTCCCCTTCGTCGCCAAACACGTGTCTACCATCTGCATGATACAGGGTGAAGCGGGATTCATCGGTGAATAGCACATCCCTCCACTGTTGATGGGTCCAGCGAGTATGGGCAGTAGCCCATTGTCGTCGGGCTTGCCTTCTTGCCTGTGTCAAAATTTGACCCCTGTAAGGACGCCTGGCGTGTAGATGGTGTTCTTGTAGTCTATTACGGACTGTCTGGGCAAATATTCTGTTATTGGTTCTGCCAGGTGTCTGTTGTGCAGTTCTAGTGGCTGATCGAGTTCTGTTCCGCAGATGTGACACCCTGATGTGTCTGTCTTGTGCAGGTGTGGTTTCTCTTGGTCTCCCAGGACGCTGTCTATCAGCTGTGGCCCCAGTCTCCTGGAATCTTGTAGCAAGTCTGGATATAGTGGATTTGTGGACTTGTAGTCTTCTTGCCACCTCTGCTATAGATAAACCAGCCTGTAGCATGCCAATTCCTCTCTCCCGTTCTACTGTTGATAATCGACCCATAGTTCTTGGAATACTGTGCCAAATGAATCCCATGCTGCCCTTTTATTGTCCGTGAGGGGCTACACCCAACCAGTAAAGGTGCGAATGTTTTAGTCATGTGGGTAACACTGAATCCTGCAGTTGTCCTTGATTCAGCACAACCACCAAACTTTGAAAGCCTCATATCCTCGCACACAGTTACGCTTGGGCTGATTTCAATGTGGCCTTTTCCTGTCCCAGAATCAAAGACTTGGCAACCTTAATTTCAGGTGTCAGAGACTTGCGTAAAATAGCCTGCTGTAGTCACTCTTGATTCATGACAATGACCCCATGGCAAGGTCAGGGTACTCGACCTTGAGGTCACACTTCTTGGTGCATTATTTTAGACTGATTTAACAACGGTTCGTATATTTCTGAACTTTAAATACAGTTCCAATGTGAAAATAAACCCAAATGAAAAAGTTGCGTTATTTGTTTGGTTCAGTATATATATATATATATATATATATATATATATATATATATTGAGTAAAATTTTTATCAGAGGTAACAACATCATTTTTATAATTGCATGAATTTATTTTCCATTTTGTGCTCATTTAAGATGCACTATGTGCATGTTGTTTCGTGTAGTGGGTACACATTGCAGTGCACCTTCATGTAGTATGCCATATGCCTCTTGCTACCTAGACTGCATTCCAAATGGTGACCTAAGTTGACCCAAGAAGGTGAAGTAATAAGGACATGCATTCATAAATAAGCAGATGTAACTAAAGATTTTATCCAGTATGAGTACTTTAAATTGTGCTTGCCATTGTACAATGTGTAAATTCTGTCTGTCTGTCTGTCTGTCTGTCTGTCTGTCTGTCTGTCTGTATTATGACCAGTTTGGATTTTCCCCATGATGGCTATCCAAAAGACCATGTAGATGCACCAAAAAATACAGAAAACACCAAATATTATATCATTTTCCTTCAGCACACAATGCATTTGTGAAAGAACAGTGCATGAGTGATTGGTCACCCTTTCATGCATTAAGCATTATAATATACATTACAAATATGCACATATGGAACCACCCTCACTCAATTTTACTGATACCTAAATTCAATTGTTACACTTCATGCAACACACAGGTTAAATACACACAAATAGAACTATGGCTCCAGGCAAACAGCCACAAATGAAACCTGCAGCTCCTGATGGTCAAGGGCACTACCAGAAGGAACATACATTGAATGCATTTGCAAGAAGCACACCAGTTGACCAGATGTAAGAACACGCAATTCAAAACTATGTAACCATACACCATTGATCAAATGATAACAGGGTCAAATAACTAATGACGAATTAGTTTGATCTTGAAGGTCAGGCACCGTGATCATTCCTGCAAATTATTTGACATGTCTGTACAAATCTGAAAACAATAAAGATCATCTTGTAAACAAAGGTAGTAAAGCACAACCTAACTTTTGAAAACAAAAGGACTGTGAGAGTCCTGTGCTCAGCTGACATGTACATATACCCTTGCAATTTTTTTAGGTTTGCCCCCCCCCCAAAAAAAAAACAAAGAAATTCATAACAAATCCAAAAAATGAATGGAGCATGACAATTTGAACAAATCTGGTCGAGCCCTACAAAAGGCGCATTGCTGCAAGTTTGAAGTCAATCTGGCAAACAGTTTGGAGAAGTCAAAAAATGTGAATTAGCATTATGATGCCCATTAACTTACATAGTAATCAATAGGAAAGGCACATTTACCGATAAGTATCCAAATTGAAAAAATCGTTAAAAATCAGGAATCCACAGCAGTTCCACCTAGTGTACAAGTTTGTTTGACCCTTCCACAAAAAACAAATACACCAAGTTTCAACTTAATCTGCGATGATTCTGGAAAAGTCTAAAATAGCAAAAAACACACAAAAACATAAACAAGAGGACTGTGACAGTCCTGTGCTCAGCTGACTAAGTCGCCCTATAACCTTTGAAATGAGGTCAAGGTCACTGACCTATTCTGAATCTAACTTTAATAGAGGGCCATCCCCATGTGCAGGATCAAAGTCACAGTAGAAATAGTTCTCAGGTTATCACATGGCCAGTAAATTCATGTTAGTGGCCGTGTGACCTTGAGAATGAGGTCAAGGTCACTAATGCATGGTCTCAATCTTTCCTAAATAGATGACCACCAACAGGTTCAACATCAAAGTCCTACCTTCCACAGTTTTCAAGTTTCAATGTGAAAAGTAAAATTCACGTGCCATTGACCTTGGGAATGAGGTTATGGTCACCCATGTACTGTTTAAGTCTGGCCTTTGCTCAGGACAACCATGATGCTCAACATCAAGGTCCAAGTTCAAAAAGCTCTCAACTTGTCAGGCCAACAGTAAAAATGGAGCAAGTGGCTCTATGACCTTGGGAATGAGGTCAAGGTCACTCACCTACTGTCTCTAAGTCTGCCTCACATTAAGGACAACCAACATGTGCAATACGAATGTCCTAGCCTTAATATTTTCAAGTTACCATGTAAACAGTGAATTTCATGCACGTCACCCTATGACCTTGGAAATGAGGTCATGGTCACTCACCTAATGCACATGTTTCACCCTCATACCCAAAAGTGTCCCTATGCGATTTCAAAGCAATTGGCTGAGTATTTACAAGGATAAACACTTTTGAAGATTTGGCCAAAAAATGACCAAAAAAATAATTGGACTGTGATCATTTGAACAAACTTGGTAGATACCCACCCAAGGAACACCCCCACCAAGTTTGAAGTGAATCTAGCTGATGGTTTTGCAGAAGAAGTCAAAAATTGTCAATTAGCATTGCAAACCCTAATGACTTTGCAATCCCCATTGACTTGCATGGTAATCAATAAGCACATAAAATCAACAAGAAAATTTCCTAAAAATCCCCCCAAAAATCACTGGACCGTGACCATTTGAATAAACTTGGTAGAGACCTACCCAAGACACATTCCCACTAAGTTTGAAGTGAATCTGCCTAATGGTTTTGGAGATGAGGTCGAAAATGTAAACTACCATTGCAATTCCCATTGACTTACATGGTAAAAAATAGGAATGTATGCATTGACCAACAAGTACCCCAAAATTGAAAATTCGTTAAAAATCAGGGAACCACAGCAATGCCACCTGGTGAACAACCTTGGGTGACCTTTCCACAAGGAACATATCCACCAAGTTTCAGCACAATCTGAGAGACGGTTTTGGAGAAGAAGTCCAAAATAGCAAAAACGCACAAAAATTCATTAAAAAAAAATTGGACAAAATTGCAGCACCACCTATTGAACAACTTAAGGTCTGGGGGTCCCCACATGGTTCATACAGTTTGGCAGCTTTCAAATTCAAAGACTTTTTCAGGACTTTCCAGCTTGATCAATGTGTCTTGCTGTCCATTTTTGGGTGGTTTCTATAGTGCGAGATTGAGCTAACCTAACTTTTCGAGGAAGGTGCATTAATGGATATTCAAAATTCAAGGACTTTTCAAGGGCTAGTTGCAAAAACATTGATTTTCAAGGCCTTGAAAAAGCAGGTAGTAAATTGAAGTACTTTCAAGGATTTCAAGCCTGTATGAAGTGTCCCTATACAATGTGCATGAAATTCACTGTGACTGCGCATGCTCGGAATCGATAACACTTCCTATTTTCGGAGCTCTTCTTATCACAAATTTATCACGTAGTAGGACAAAATCTTGCACAGATCTAACTACTATTACTTTATAAGACCATCAGGAACGACTACTAGCAGGATTCTCTAACATCGGTACCAAAATTGCTTCATCTTATTTTTAGGCTACGCATCCTGTACTCAAATTTCGCGCCGTACAACATAGGTAGAATGTCGTAATCGCTGGCTGTAGTACTCTAGACTTTTTAAAGCTCGTCAGTAAGGTAAAAGCTTTCATATTTTTCACTCTTGCCTTCACAGTCGACAATTCCCACCACTGCTTTACATATCTCGCTTCCGGGATGTCCTATATCTGTCTGTTTATTTTGAGCCTCTTTGTGACTTTTCTTCCGACGACAGGATACACACATGAGCCAAACAGTAGGTACTTTAGAGACACTGACAGTAAGTTTATCAACATCCCAGCCTATCTCAATCCGTACCCACTGAACTTCTTTACCAAAGCTAAAACACCCAGATTTCACTGTCTAATTTCTTTATTACTACTCAACAACAGACTGAATAAATGGAAACACACAGACAGAAAAACCCTATTGTACATTAGTCTCATTCTTTTAGCTATCTCTCACTATACAGAACTAAATCCGGGCCCCGACCATACCCCGAACAGCCTTGGATCAGTCTACCCTTGTGGAACGTGTGACCACCCGGTTTCATGGGACGACAATGGAGTCTGCTGCGATAACTGTTCAGCGTGGTATCACATCCAGTGCCAGGGGTGCACTACCCATTCTTACGAACTCCTCCACAATAGTAAAGTTGCATGGTACTGTATTAAATGTGATGCATTAAACCTTTCCACAACCCCGTACGAAAATATCACAGACATCTCCAATCCTTTTACCAGCCTTGATCTCTTAAACCTCTCCACTCTTTCTAGTCCAGGAAGGCCCCGTGCTTCTTCCTCTCCGACTTCAAAACCTCTCCCTACTTCAAAATATGCACAATCCCAAAAGCCTAAACCTAAACCTAAACCTAATCCTAAAGTGGAACCCCTCCGTTTTTTGACCATCAACTGCCAATCAATCAAAAACAAAACAGATCAATTTCATGCCGTAGTAGACCATATGAAACCTGATGTTATCATTGCAACAGAATCCTGGCTACACACAGATATTTCTAATATCGAAATTTTCCCACCCCAATTCCAAGAAAATGTCTTCAGAAAAGATCGCGACACCCATGGTGGAGGAGTCTTTATTTCGGTCAGAGAAGACCTCATATGTACTAGTGAACCTGACCTCGACTCCAATAGTGAAATAATATGGACCAAAATAAATATTTGTGGTTGTAAATCTCTGTATGTAGGTGCATTCTATCGTCCTCCTTCCAAAACAAATAAAGAATATCTTCAGGAATTAGATACATCTCTATCTAGAATTACTTCCACAAACTCACACATATTTCTTGCAGGAGACTTCAACCTCCCAGACATCGACTGGACAACAGAATCTGTAAAACCCAACTCTAATCAATCAACACTCTCTAAACAATTTCTAGACATCATACACAATCACAATCTAGAGCAGCAAGTAAATAAGCCAACCAGAAACGAAAATATCTTAGATCTTATCCTTACAAATTCTCCCTCATCTGTAAACAGAACTGAAACAATCCCTGGCATAGGTGATCACCATATAGTTTTTTCTGAAATCGACATATCAGTCAACAAAACTACTAAGAAACCTAGATACATCTACCTATACAAGAAGGCAAAGTATGAAAACCTGAAGGAAGAAATAAATGCATTTGCAAAGAAAACCACAGCAGAAAACAATTTAAATGTTATTTCCCCAGATACTCTGTGGCTGAACTTCATATCTGTTCTTAAACAAGCCATAGATAGGTACATCCCTCAAAAGAAAATAAAATCTAAATCTGACCTCCCCTGGATAACCAAAGAAATTAAGAGCCTCATGATTAAAAAGGACAAACTTTACAAGAAAAGTAAGAAATCTGCTAGTGATCGGAAGAAATTTTCCTCACTTAGACATCTAATTCAAAGAAAATCCGACAAGCCCACGACAATTACATAGCCGACATCATCATTCCCCCTGACAACAATAACCCTCAACAATGTAAACAGAAAAAGTTTTGGTCATACATAAAAAGCCTCCCACGTGACTCCATAGGAATACCCCCTCTCAAAGAAAATGGACTGACTATTACCAATGACAAACACAAATCTGAAATATTGAACAATCAGTTCTACTCAGTATTTAGCAAAGATGATCCCTCAAACCCAGTCCCAGAGCTTGGACAAAGCCCATACCCAACTATCCCAGACTTCCATATTACCTCTAACGGAATTGACGAAATGCTATCCCAGTTAAACCCCCTGGCCCATAAGGCAGCAGGACCAGATAACATACAAGCACAAGTCCTAAAAGACCTCCACAAAGAAATTGCCCTGATCCTTCAGATTATTTTTCAAAACTCCCTGGATCAAGGTATTGTACCAATTCATTGGAAAAATGCCAACATAGCTCCCATATTTAAGAAAGGTGAAAAATTTATACCAAGTAATTCTCGCCCTGTCTCACTAACATGTATATGCTCCAAAGTCATGGAGCATATAATAGTTAGCCAGATTATGAACCATTTAGAATATAACAATATACTCTTTGAATGGCAATATGGTTTTCGCGAGAAAAGATCTTGCGAAACCCAGCTACTTACATTTATTCATGAAATCACACGTAATATGAACGAGCAGGAACAAACGGATGTCATTATTATAAAAAGCTTTCGACAAAGTTTCTCACTGCCACTTACAAGAAAAAAATAAATATTACGGCATCTCTGACAAAATCACATCCTGGACTAAAGACTTCCTACACAATAGATCACAATCAGTCCTAGTAAATGGCGAATCCTCTTCCCATCTTCCCGTAGAATCAGGTGTCCCCCAAGGTACAGCTCTCGGCCCTATCCTCTTTCTTATATATATATAAACGACCTTCCTAACAACATAAAGTCTTCAGTCAGATTATTTGCCGACGACTGTCTCCTGTACAGGAAAGGAAGACACAAACATTCTACAGCAGGACCTAAACAGACTCTCTACTTGGGAAACAACTTGGTTGATGAAATTCCACCCCGCCAAATGTAACATCCTTAGAGTAACTAGAAAACATAAACCCTTCCTCCATAATTACACCCTACATAACCACACCCTGGAATCTGTTGACAGTGCAAAATACCTCGGAGTTACCATCACCTCAAAACTATCTTGGACCCCTCACATAGACAACATCACTTCTAAGTCATACAAAACCCTTGGCCTCCTATGAAGAAACCTAAAAAAAGCCCCAGTTGAAACCAAATCCTTAGCCTATAAATCCCTAATCAGACCCAACCTAGAATACTGCGCTAGGGTCTGGGACCCACACACTCAAAAAGACACAAACAAAATAGAAATGGTACAGAGGAGGGCAGCACGGTTTGCAACAAATAGATATCATAACACAAGCAGTGTTGGCAACATGCTGTCCCTCCTACACTGGCCCACCCTACAGGAACACAGACATAACATTCGTATGTGTATGGTATACAAAATCATACACCACATCGTTGCTATCCCTCCCTCAAACTACCTCACCCCTAAACCTCGCCTGTCAAGTACCCAACACCCCCTTACCTTTCTAACCTACCAAACTTCCAGAGATTACTACAAATTCAGCTTCTTCCCGCGTAGCATTATAGAATGGAATAACCTCCCCCTAACAGTTGTGACAGCCCCAAGCCGGATGGTCTTCCAATCTCAATTGGCAGCCCACCAGGCTCACTCCCAGTAAATTTGACACCTGATTTTAACCGCCTTACTAACACCTAACACACTTTCTTTTGATCATACACCTGCCTTGTCCAATCACTAACTTTCTTACTAATATTTCTCTTTTTTTTCTAGCAGTCTACACGGCCATAATGCTCACGTTTGAGCGCCGGCTGAACTTATATGATGATGATGATGATGACAATTTCAACGTAATTGGCCAAGCGGTTTCGCAAAACAAGATTTTTTAAGATTTCCCCCAAAAATGAACAAAAAACTAATTAAAAATCCAAAATTTACTGGACCGTGACCATTTGAATAAACTTGGTAGAGACCCAACCAAGGCACATCCCCACAAAGTTTGAAGTGGATCTGGCCAGTGGTTTTTGGAGAAGAAGTCGAAAATGTGAATTGTGGACGGATGGATGATGGACGAAGGATGCCTTACCCTCCTTAAAGCTCAGCTGAATTATCAGCTGAGCTAAAAAATAGAAAAAAACTGCAGCACCATCTGGTGAATGAATTAAGAACAAGGAATTTTTAGGAGTGTCCCTGTGTGATATCAAAGCAATCGGGTCAGCCTTTTAAGAGATTTTTTAAGTTAATTGCCACCAAGTTTGAAGTCAATCTGAAAGACAGTTTTGGAGAAGAAGTCGAAAATGTAAATTAGCATTACAATGAACAATGACTTACATAGTAATCAATAGGAAAGGCGCATTTACTGATTAAGTACCCAAATTGCTAAATTGTTAAAAATCGGGAATCATTAGCATTGTCACCCAGTGAATAACTTTGTTTGACCCTTCCACAAGGACCATATCAAGCAAGTTTTAGCTTAATCTCAGTTACGGTTCTGGAAAAGAAGTCAAAAATAGCAATAACACACAAAAAAATGAAAAAAACAGGGGAAAAAATTGCAGCACCACCTGGTGAACAAAGTATAAACCAGGAGTCCCTAGGAGTGTTTCTGTGTGATATCAATGCAATTTGGTAAGTTTCCGAGATTTTTTTTTTAAGATTTGCCCAAAAAAGGAACAAAAAGAACCCTAAACAAAAGGATCATGATTATCCAGTGCTCTGCTGACTGGAATCTGCTTTTATAGTATTGCAACACATGCACTGTAGCTTGTATGCCTATATACATGAACTGTGGTACCAAAGTTTAATATATCATAAAAGAAGTCAAAATAACAAAGTAGTCTTTAAACATACCCCTGGGTAACACGTCCATAGTAACCGACATTACGTAGAAAACGTTACAAAAATAAACATATCCATGTCATTTTTGCAAATTTTCATTGTCTAAAGTTTTAAGAAATTCTGTTCAGCTGTTCTGGGGAAGTCAAAAATAGCCTTAACACACAAAAATTCATAAAAGAATAAGAAAAAAATTTCACCATATCCATACCATTTTTGCAAACTTTCATTGTCTAAAGTCAAATTATGTTCTGATAAAATTTCAAGCAATTCTGTTCAGCCGTTCTCGAGAACAAACTCAAAAAAATAGCCTTAACATGCAAAAAATTCATTAAAAAAAAAAAAAGAAAAAAAATGCATCACCACCTGGAGGTCAAAATAAGAACCTGATGACCCCAGGTGACCCTTCATGTAATATCAATGCAATTGCACAATTAGTTCCTGAGATGAAACAAAACAAAAATGTATATAAAAAATCAATTAAACAACTCATAAAAAATAGAAAAAATTATTGCATCATCATCATCTCCTGCACAAACTTGGTAGAGGTCCACCTGGGGAATATCCATCGAAAAGTCAAAACATCCCTAGCACTGGTTTTTGAGAAGAAATCGAAAATGTGAATACAATAGCCATATACTATGCACTGGTAGCACTTACTGATCGTGGCAAAGATTGAATTCAAATAACTGCATCAAAAATTAACATATCCATATCATTTTCACAAACTTTTATTATCTAAAGTCAAATCATATTCTGACAATTTTTACGCAAATCTGTTAGTAGTTCTGAAGAAGTCAAAAACAGTATCAACATACAAAAATTCATTTTTTCTTTTAGTTCTTGAGATGAAGACATTTTAATTTTTTCCAAAAAATATATTTAAAAAAAAATAGAAAAATTATTGCATCATTATCTACTTTACAAACTTGGTACAGGTCCACCTACAGAACATACATATGCAAAATCAAAACATTCCAGGTAGCGGTATTTGAGAAGAATTTGAAAATGTAAAGTCCAAAGAGAGACAGACAGATGGATGATGGACGCAAACAGATTCCAATAGCTCTGCTGACTGACAAGCTAAAAATAAAAAAAATCACTGGAGCATGACCATTTGAACAAACTTGGTAGAGACCCACCCAAGGTACATCGCCACCAAGTTTGAAGTGAATCTGGCTGACGGTTTTGGAGAAGTAAATTGTTGAGGACCGACGACAGACGGTGGACAAAGGACCATAAGATGAGCTCAGCTACTGACAAGTCAGCTGAGCTAAAAATGGTGGAAAATGCACTACTTCCTCTGAGTGAAATTTAAAGTTTTTTTATTGCTAAACAATCAAATTCTGTATATAATGCCAGTTTTTCAAAGCACATTTTAATAGCATTGGGTAAATGTGTAGACCCAAATGGTAAAATAATACAAAATATAATTTTGAATAGCAAACTGCAATGTATTGCATTACAAATTATTTTGATCAATGCATCTGGTAACATGGTTAAAGCTGATGGTCCCAAATTGACTGTGTACTTTCAAAAATCAAATGGATTGTGGGGGATGTTTTTAAACTGATTTTTATCATCATCATCATCATCATCATCATCATCATCATCAAAAAAAGGACAACCATGCTGAGGCCTCCAAGTTAAAGAATATCAGTATTAGTGGTACCTGCAATTTAAGACCACTGTTGGGAGAGACCACCTGACCATATTTTTTTATGGTAAAACAGCCTAATTTTCTTTTCTCGGCATGTATTGGGCGCAATGCATGCCGAGAAAAGCTGTTGACTCAGTCCAAAATTTGGCACTGAAAGAGTTAAGACTACCTGTTATGCGACAATTTTTTGGTTGGCAGAATGGGTGGTCTTAAATAGCAGGTACCACTGTACTTTATAATTCAAAAAGGGCATGATCTGAAGATATAGTATTCTGACCGCAAAAACCGTAAAAATGTCCTCAAAATTTTGCAACATCTGACCCAGTTTGGTTCCCTGAATGAACTTTTGAAACTTCAAAGAAACCTACCAAGTTGACATTTCAGTCAGCTTTAAACTATTTTTCAATGTTTGCTTTCAACACGGGCCTATTTGATAATCTTTAATGTTTGTGCCTTGCAGCAATGCTATGTACTCTCAGATATCCCAAAATGTTTCTGTTCCCAACTTTTTCCGTTGGAAAAGTTGAATTAAGACTGAGTCAATCAGCTTTCGTTGCCGTTGGTGTGGGTTTCCCCACACCAAGGGAATCTGTCGACCTGGGTCATGTTATCTTGATAGGTTTCATGTAATATTCTCATTCAGATTGATTTTCATCACTGTTAAGATTGGTCAAAAACATTGAAGCGGACGACATTTGACCAGCAGTCAGCTGTGGCCAGTTTACGGGGGACAGGGTAAATGTGATCACCGGATGGGAAAATGTGCATGTCAAAACAAGGAAAGGTGTCTGTGTGATTCACTGACAGTGATTGGCTTCCAATTCTTGCGTTTCAGGAGACCGTTACACGTACATTGACTTCATGGTCTGTTATTAAATGTTAAGGTGTGTGACGTGATCAGCCTATTTCACTTATGAACTTTGTGCCATGGCACATCTGTGAGTGTGAAGAGTTTGGATAGGGGATGGTGTGACAGGTGTTCATATCGCATTAATCGGATCCTACCCTCTCTCCGCTCATAAGACATAAACCAGATCAGCTGAGCTGGGAAGAAAACAAAACACACTCAGCACACGTACATACTATTACCCTTACCCACACCCCAAATAAGAAAGTCAATGTCAATGACTACTGGCACTGCTATTGCCAATGGTATGTCGATCAATAAATGGCCCATGTCATTGGGTTAATTCAAGACACATCTAAGCATGCCTTATTGCCTACCAACCTCTGTCTCGCCGCACCTGGCCATCACCATGGCAAAGTGGGTGGCTCATAACGAGGGATTGCATTCAAACACGAACAACAGGACATATGTGCACCCTGGACGTGCACAAAACCTGTCTGTAAAGAAGTGGTCACTGCAGACAAATCAGTATGACACATGAAGCATGCCTGCCTGGTTCTTTGTTGCCGACTGAAATTTTATCACGCTCTTCTCGTCTCTTCAAAAGCATTTTCTCAAACGGCATAATATTTCTTTTGCTTAAAGCCTATAGCTGCATCTAAGAATTTATTCATAGAATATTTTAACATACAGAAGTACATTCCGTCTCTCACCTGAAAAAAACTCGTTCTAACGCTTCCACAAGCGCGCTGCTGAAACGTCGGAGACATGAAGGACGACTGGCTGCAGTTCGTACCCGTGTTGCCTTTGGAGACTGGCCATTCATTCCCATACTAGATCTATCCCGATGGCAGTAATTCAGACTCCCCACAGAACGGAGTCACTAGATATTCAGAGATATCACACATGAATCTCTACATATCTGTTAGCAAGTAATTTGTCCACAAAAAATATTCATGCACATCAGGATCACCTGTTTGACACGACATCGGCAGCCCACATTTCACTTTCGCTGTCCTTACCACCGGGCCGCTATGCCTCGATGCTGATGAAGATGCTCACTGTCAAAAGACCGCTCAGTCAAAATGAGCCAATGAACAGAGTGTCTTTAGCATAAAATTATGAGTATTGTTGGTCGTTTTCCTCAACAGAGGCCGCTGTAATCCTTGCATCCTGGCGGCAGTGAGTTGCATGTACCGTCAGGGCTCATCTGTCAGATCCAGAGTACTTGAAATGAAAGTGATCGACAGAAGCGACATCTGAATACAAAGACATTCATTTTTTACTTGCAGACCTCTCAAATTGTGGGAAAAAATCGCTCCCCCAAAATAATAATAATAATAATAATAATAATAATAATAATAATAATAATAATAATAATAATAATAATGATGATGATGATGATGATGATGATGATGATGATAACTAAGGGGCTTGTGATAAGTCCTGAAAGTTATATAGGGCTAATTTGAAAGCTGTGGACTCATTTACTTTTAGGCTACTCCCAAATCTATACCATACCTGTGTGCATTATCTATATTTTCTATGTGCATCTATTTTTTTTTCACACAATAAATGATTGATTGATTGTATTCAGCTGACCTAGCTGTTACCTTTTCTCACGAAAATTAAGGGCTCACTGAGCTAAGTAGTGCTAAGCTTTAGCTGTAGCCAGCCAGTTTTTTTTTCTTCGAAAATAAAGGCCTAAATGAGCATCAGAATACCGACTGCTAGGAATGTATGTATGAAAATCTTATAAGTGTCGTAAAAGAAAAATTGGCCGAAATTTAGCAGTGTACAGCAACATCTCGTGAACAACTTGCTTGACTCTCTGACTGAGATCACGTTATAAGATACAAAGTATTTTATTACTCAGATCATCATATAATTATAAAAAGTATGGAACACCACATACATTTGACCAGTAACAAATTATCCTGATAAAGAGCACATATGAGTATAATTTTAGTACATTGTGTGTACAAAATTGCCAAGTCATTTAATAATTGCACATCATCATCATCAATACAAAAAAAAAAAAAAAAAAAAAAAACATGATGGGGCCTTGAGGGAGTGCAGAAAAGTGCACAATGCACTTCTCCTAGAAGTGGAAGGAAAAGTGCACTATAGAAGTGGAAGTATGTTTGTACTTCTATCTCGACAGTGCGAATTCTAGGTACTAGTATATGCATGTTTTATGGGAAAGTGCATTGGAATTGCGGGTGCAAATATGCAAATGAGGTTGAGTGAACTAGAGCACTGAAGTTTTCTGCACTTCCTTCTTTTACCTTGAAACCAGTATACACGGAAAACACACTGAATATTCGGTGCATGATAAGGTAAAACAGGAAATACAGATGTTGCCTAATGCCACATTTTCCATGTTTCATGGAAAATATACGGAGCGGTCGTAGCAAACACCATATAATTCTGTATTTTATATACGGTGCAAGAATTTTTCCTGTTATGCTGGGATATTGTCTTGAAATAATAAAACACACAATTGAAGGGTCTGGTATAAAGACCTGTCAACTTGAGATATAGATCTTTGCCCAAAACTAGGCACAAAATGGCCAAGGACGAGATCTTGCCTCTCTTCCACCCCCATCCTCACCCCCCTGTAAATGTTGGAGTGATTGAAGCAAAAGTAAGATTGGATTTCAGCGCAAGTACATATTAATTCAACATACCTATCAAGATTTTGTGTGCAATATCAGGTCCTCCATACTTAACATGTGTTAGCACAACGAACTTTTATTCCTCCAGTTTATTGGCTTGGTGCAAGAACACTGATGCTGATACAAGATAGCTTATTTGTGCAAAACTCGGGTTGCTACATTTGACTCTTGTATGCATTCATCTAAAATCGAGAGTAACTTTACTTCCTAGTTGCGTAAATGCGATATGTGAATAAGCATGCAATCTTATAGTCTGTTCTACACATGGGGATTTTCTCATGAGCAATCATGGGACAAGTATCAAAAGCACATTGTGTGAAAAAGATTTTTTTCTCTCTGTTCAAAGTGTAAGGTAAGTCACTTTACCGATGACACACTAATACATCTGTAAAACTGTAAATAAACCAAATTTGGATGCAAAGAAATTAATGCAGGATGAATGTTACAGGGATGCAGGAGTAAGGTAAACTATATTTATCAACTGGTTACACAGATACGATACTGCTCAAATGATATCTGGTTACCGTGCAATAACATGACTACTTCTGTTTATTATTATTATTATTATTATTATTATTATTATTATTATTATTACTACTACTACTACTACTACTACTACTACTACTACTACTACTACTACTACTACTACTACTACTACTACTACTACTACTACTACTACTACTACTACTACTATTATTATTATTATTATTATTGGACCGTCCTCGTGGCCATAGTTAATGTCAAACTTGTGCGCATCTTGAATCTAGGTCAAGATTATTATTTTTTTTTTTTTTAGTATTATAGGGGCCAAAGAAACACGAAATCATTTTGAGATCGTTTAAAGCTTGTTTTGCAACTTTGACAAAAATGACAATTAACATGTCTTTGCACTGAAACCTTCAATTATAATGCCTTACTCGTAATATGGGTAAAAGATTAAGATTTCAAAAATAGCTTGACGCATAGAAATGAAAATTGTATTTCTAATACGATTAATAACCATTATTTGCACATTTTGATTGCCATTTGAAAAGACGACATATTTTGTACAAGGAATCATAGGTATTTTGATGATTCACAGCTAGGTGCCCTCACAACAACTGTATGTTGTGCTTGAAAAGGGCCCATGTCTTATAAGTGCACAAACAGTGCATCATCGTGTTCAATCATTTTAGCTAATTTTATAAGCTATGCTTTAAAAAGTGCATTGAAAGTGGGCTCGTGCAAATTGTTAGGTCCTAGAAGTACACACATTGGTGTAATTTCAAAAATGCACAGGAAGTGCACTAAGCAGGACAGAAGCGCATTTGGAGTGCGTACCCTTCTGTCGCTCTTCCGCAGAAGTGAGCTGGGTACAAATGAAGTGCGCAAAAAGTGATTACTTTTTTGCACTCCCTTATGGGCTAGGTTGTATTAATATTGCGGTAGGCGTTTTCCCCCTCTACAAGAAAAACAATAGACATGATGCCGGAAATTACAGACCAATAAGTATCTTATCGGTTGCTTCAAAAATCCTTGAAAAGGCAATATACATTCAATTGGAAGAATACCTGACCCACAATAACATACTTTATGAGCTTCAGTCTGGTTTTAGAGCAAACCACTCGACCGACACCTGCCTAACATATATTACTGATTATATCCGCACCGAAGTTTCCAATGGTAATTATGTAGGCATGGTTTTGCTGGACCTCCAAAAGGCGTTCGACACTGTCGATCATGAAATTTTGTGTAAAAAATTAAAATCTATGGGTGTGGAGTCAATCGAGTGGTTTAAATCTTATCTAGAAGGTCGCAAACAGACGGTCACTGTCAATGGTGAAAAATCAAACTTCCTACATGTTAATTGCGGGGTCCCCCAGGGCAGCATTTTGGGCCCGCTTTTGTTTTTGTGTTACATTAATGACATGCCCATCAGTGTTAATTGCAAATTAGCACTATATGCAGATGACAGTGCCCTCATGACCTCTGGTAGGGACCACGTGACAATAGCAGATACTCTCAGCTCGGAATTAAAATCATGTCAAGAGTGGCTTACCGATAACAAACTATCCCTCCATCTTGGCAAAACTGAATCAATTATATTTGGATCCAAAAGAAAATTAAAAAGAGTTACACAGTTTCAAATAAAATGCAATGGACACGTTATACAACAGGCTAAATCTGTCAAATATCTTGGCACTATTCTGGACGAAAATTTATCTGGCAAATCCATAGCAGAAAGTATTATACAGAAAACTAATTCAAGATTAAAATTCCTTTACAGACAGACACAATTTCTGAATGTACAATCTAAGAAGACCCTTTGCTCTGCACTCATTCAAAGCCATTTCGATTATTCATCAGCCTCTTGGTATTTTGGTCTCAACCAAAATTTCAAAAAGAAACTCCAAATTTGTCAGAACAAAATAGTCAGATTTATTCTTGGAGAAAATCATAGATGGCATGTTGGTCAAGAGGCTTTGGATAAATTATCTATGTTAAACACTGCTGACAGGGTGAAGCAACTAAAATTAACGCATGTCTACAACATTTTTCATAATACTGCTCCAGCATACCAATCTCAACACTTTTTCAGAATTCAAAATCAACACAATCATAGTACAAGAAATAGTGCCCATAACTTTGTAGTCCCCCATGTATCAAACGATTTTGGCAAAAACACTTTCTATTTTTCGGCTATCAAAAATTGGAATTCCTTACCTGATACAATAAAATCGAGTAGAAACCTATCATTATTCAAATCAGCAGTAAAAAAACACCTAGCAACTAAGGCTTTGTCTGATGAGTCAAGTCATTTTATGTATTATTAATATATTACACCCACCCACCCCCCAGCCTTCCTCATCCTTTCCTTTAAGGAAATTATCTATTGTGTCTTGGTTTTTAAAAACAGCCATTACATATTTTAATTTAAATTTCTATATACATGTATAAAGATGGATATATTTTTAGTTACATTGTGTATTATATCTATATTAGTTATTTAATTTATTTTATTGATATACCATCTCCTCTCATTAATTCATCACTCATCACATTCAAAGGGACCCCAATGGAAATAAGTCTGAAATACCGACTTTATTGGGCAATCCTGGCGAATTCAACATACATTTGTATATTTCAGTTTGATGTATATTATTTTATTGTGATGTACAATTTTAGTTTATGTAATTCTCCTATGTTTACACATTTCTGTTATTGTACTGTTTAGTGTACACTGTGTTCTTTTATTATTTGTATGTTGATTCGTCAAATAAAATCAATCAATCAATCAATGGTAAGTGTAGAGTTTGTTCCCAGGCGTCAGGTGAGAAGGTAGACTATTGGTAATTGGTGTGATGCATTTGGAGATATAAGGGAAATTGTAGAACTAGGAAAGATGATTTGCTGCATAGCAAATCTGTGTGTGTCTTCAAAGCATCTTGGTATGGCAATGTTCAACTATTCCATAAAACAGGAGTAGAAGTTGGAATGGCATCTCTATCTATTATAGCTTTGAAATTATTCAAGATTTAAAATTTCTAATGGTGCTATTTAGCAATTTAAATTGCTACAACTTTTATTTTTAATTCATTAGGTGATTAGGTGCCGATGGTCAACAATCCCCTAGTAGAAGTTGGAATGACATCTCTGTTATACTGTTGAAGATATTCAAGATTTAAAATTTCAAATGCCCCTAATTTGCATAATTTTAAACATCTTCTTTTCTCTGTATTAAACAGTCAAACTCCTTGTATGGAGGTACAATCATGCCAAGTTTGGACTTTCTATGTATAATAGTGTCCGAGAAAAGTGTCGGACAAATTTTCTGGTATAGAAGAAAGAAAGAAAAAGAAAGAAAGAAAGAAAGAAAGAAAGTGTAATGACAAACACACTTTAATGATAGAATGCATGAGCAGGGATCTTGAGCATTTCCTGGACTGTGTAATTGTATATGAATAATGTAGCCCAAAATGTTTTCTTTAACAGCCACTGAACTGACTGGTGTCCAGAAAGAAAACATTAACTTATAATTAAATTACCAAACAGACATAGCTATTCAATCAATGCAGCCAATGTTTATATGACAAAATTAACGCATTCAGTGATGAACCGAAAGGATATGCTCTTTGCTAATTCTTTCAAATTAGCATTGCTAATACAATGTGTGAAACAAATAAAAAAGGTCGGAATATCACAAATCATGAGCAGATATTATATTCTATTATGATTGTCAGAAATTTAAAATCAGAACCCCCTCATTTAAAAGATAAGAATACTCAGTATATCCCTTTGATACAAATTTTACTGACAGTAAATAAAGAATCTGTCCTGAATGAGTCAAGGGATGCCGCATTTTCAAAGGGTCATTTTGATGTCCCATCTTGTAAAATATATACCAGGATTGTTTGCAGTTTAATTGAGATGTGACACCCCTGTAAAAATGTCCCACAGGTCTTATGGACGTTGATAAAGGCTCTGGATTATGAGCGAAATCTATTGGGGGTAATAAAATACACATAAACTTAAGGAGGAAAGGGTAGGGTTTATTTTGATGTGGTTACACTCGCCAGGACTTTGGAATCAGCTGGCCATTTGATACCAATCATTCACTGTCACTGGTCATGTGTGTTTGGTAGGGTGGCAGACACATAGCAGGGCCATCTCCACAGTAAAATGGTGTCCCTTTAGCCGGATTATTTTGTTAAAAATCCAATTATTTGACGCTACAAAAGTGAAAATAAAACCCATATAAATGTCTACAGCAGCACCCATGTGGACCTGTTTACAAACACCACTAATTATAGCAGCCGGGTTGAGTGGCAGGGCAAAGAGGTCAGTGATAGGGTGTTTGGCCCACCAGCACTGTGGTCACAACTGATGAGACGGCCCCCAGAGCTCAAGTTAGGTGGAATGGACTGTATAGTATACAAGATATTGAAGATTTAAAACTTTAATTAGCCCTCATTTGTATAATTTTGAAAAGCATGACCTCTCATTACAAAAAGGCCAGACTTTATCTGTAGAAGTATAATTGTGCCAAGTTTGGAGTTTCTACGTGTTATACGTTATACTTTTCAAATGAAATGTCGGACAAATTTGCCTGTAAAGAAAGAAAAAAAGAAAGAAAAAAAGAAAGAAAGAAAAAAGAAAGATAAAAGAAAGAAAGAAAGAAGAAAGATAAAAGAAAGAAAGAAACTAGAAAGGAAGATTTGCTTCAAAGCAAATCTGTCTGTGTGCCTTCCAAAGTTGTAAATATTAAATGGTATCAAATTTGTGCTTTGGTACTTCACATTCCATTAAGCTTATGGCAGGTTGAAAATTTCAAAGGTCCAAATGACCTTGACCTTTGACCTTTAACCTTTATAGGTTACATGTAAATTGCAAAAATGTAGAGTGTTACAAAACCCACAATTTAAGTCCAACATGATTAGAATTGGATGGACATTGGCCAAGTTATGGTTAGGTGAAACTTTCAAAGGTCCAGATGATGTTGACCTTTGGCCTTTGGGGGTCAAATGTAATTTTCAAAATGTGCAGTGTTGCAGTAGCTACAATTTGAGCTAAACATGATCAAAATTGGACAAAATTGACCAAGTTATGGCTAGAGGAAAAGATTTGTCCGATATTTCATTTTAAAAGTATCACACGTAAAAACTCCACACTTGGTATGATTATACTTCCATACATGAAATCTTGAGTTTTTGTAAAGAGGTTCAAGAGTTTTAAAAATTATGCAAATTAGAGCCATTTGAAAATTTACATCTGGAATATCTTCAAAACTATAACAGATACAGGTAACCAATCCAACTTTAATTAATATGTTTGTAACACTGCACATTTTTGTATTTTACATGTGACCTCTAAAAGTCAAAGGTCAAGGTCATTTGGACCTTTGAAATTTTCATCCAGTCATAACTCGGTCAATTTTTATCCAATTTTGATCATATTGGGCTCAATTGTATCTATTGTAACACTCCCCATTTCTGTAATTTACATGTGACCTCTAAAGGTAAAAAATATAGGTCATTTGGACCTTTGAAATTTTCATCTAGCCATAACTCAGTTAATTTTTATCCAATTTTGATCATGTTGAACTTAAATCGTAGCTATTTAACAGTGCACATTTTTGTAATTTACACGTGACCTCTAAAGGTTATTGGTCAATGTCATTTGGACCTTTGAAATAAATTTTCATCTAGCCATAACTTAATCAATTTTTACCCAGTTTTGATCATGTTGGGCTCAAATCGTAGCTATTGTAACACTGCACATTTTTGTAATTTGCATATGACCTCTTAAGGTCAAAGATATAGGTCATTTGAGCCTTTGAAATTTTCATCTAGCCATGACTCGGTCAATTTTTATCCAATTTTGAGCATGTTGGGCTCAAATTGTACCTATTGCAACACTTCACATTTTTAAAATTTACATGTAACCTCTAAAGGTCAAAGATCTAGGTCATTTGGACCTTTCAAATTTTTATGTAGCCATAACTTGGCCAATTTTTATCCAATTTTGATTATGTTGGTCTCAAATTGTAGCAGTTATAACACTGCACGTTTTTGTAATTTACATATGACCTCAAAGGTCAAAGGTCAATGTCATTTGGACCTAAGAATGTTTCATCCAGTCATAACTCAGCCAATTTCCATCCAATTCTAATAATGTTAGACTCAAATTGTAGGTATTGTAACATTGCGCATTTTGGTAAGAGCCTGTAACCTGTAAAGGGCAAAGATCTGGGTCATCTGGCCTTTTGAAAGTTTCATCTAGCCATAACTTGGTCAATTTTTATCTGATTTGGTTCATGTTGGGCTTAAATTTTGGGTATTGTAACACTGTACATTTTTGCAATTTACATTTGACCCGTAAAGGTGGAAGGTAAATGTCATTTGGACTTTGAAATTTTCATCCAGACATAAGCTTAATGGAGCTTTGGAGCTTTGAAAGTTTCATATAGCCATAACTTGGTCAATCTTTATCCAATTTTGATCATGTTAACTCAAATTGTGGCAATTGTAATACTTCACATTTATGTAATTTGCATATGACCTCTAAAGGTCAAAGATATAGGTCATTTGAGCCTTTGAAATTTTCATCTAGCCATGACTCGGTCAATTTTTATGCAATTTTGAGCATGTTGGGCTCAAATTGTACCTACTGCAACACTTCACATTTTTAAAATTTACATGTAACCTCTAAAGGTCAAAGATCTAGGTCATTTGGACCTTTCAAATTTTTAATAATGTTAGACTCAAATTGTAGGTATTGTAACATTGCGCATTCTGGTAAGAGCCTGTAACCTGTAAAGGGCAAAGATCTGGGTCATCTGGCCTTTTGAAAGTTTCATCTAGCCATAACTTGGTCAATTTTTATCTGATTTGGTTCATGTTGGGCTTAAATTTTGGGTACTGTAACACTGTACATTTTTGCAATTTACATTTGACCCGTAAAGGGGGAAGGTCAATTTCATTTGGACTTTGAAATTTTCATCCAGACATACGCTTAATGGAGCTTTGGAGCTTTGGAGCTTTGGAGCTTTGGAGCTTTGAAAGTTTCATATAGCCATAACTTGGTCAATTTTTTTCCAATTTTGATCATGTTAACTCAAATTGTAGCAATTGTAACACTACACATTTATGTAATTTAAATGTGACATCTATAGGTCAATTGTCAAGGTCAATTGGAACTTTGAAATTTTCATTCTTTCTGATCTGGTTTTGATTGGAATAAATAATCTCTCTTAGATATTCTGGGGCTTCATTATGAGAAATTTTGTACACTTGTATTAACGTGTTCATCTCTCTGCGTTTTGCCAACGTTTCAAAACACGTTTTTTCGTATAATTTATTATCAAGGAAAAATCTGCTAGTATAAAGAAAATGTCAGAAAGAAAGAATAAATTTTCCTGGATAAAACAATGCCAATTATCAGCAAACAAATACGATTTGGTCATGTACCAAGGAACTAGCTCATTCTAGCACTCTACACTGTTTATTGCAACTTTGATTTATCTATGGATCACTGTTGATACAACCGCGTGGACTGATGACACAATGGTCATCATGTGGTAGAATAAAAATGTTATGTCTGACAAAAGTGACATGAGTGTAAACAACAAATCCTTGTGATGTACGTATAATGTAATTGACGGCTGATGACAGATCATGGCCTGTTGTATGTCTGGTCTGTCACAAATACCTGCAAGTCTGCTGTTATTGCCCCTAATTTGCATTATTTCAATTTCACTGATTGGGCCACTCACTGTTTAGAGATTCTAGCGTTGGTGGTATCTGAGTGCTGAACTCTGGACAAAATTGATGATGACAGAACCTAGGGTGTGAAATCAGAATGACACATCTATGCATTGTAGTTTTGAAGATAGATATTCAACATTAAAACTTCTCAAGTGCCTTCAATTAGCATGAATTGAAATTCTACAACTTTTGTTTATGGTTCATGGAAGTGGAATAGCAGCTCTACCTATCATAACTTTGAATAATACAGTAAAACATGATCCATATTCATCAATTCCAAACCCAACAATGACAGCAAAGAGATTCCAAACTTGCCAAAACATCAACATTTATCTTCCAATACCAATGTGAAAAACGAATTTCATTCCTGACTTGAGACAGGCAGTCACCCATACAAGGCAACTGGTGGTTTTAAACCGGTCCTTTCAACTTAGAAATATTCATCATTAACTGCAAACACTAGTTCTTTTCCAAAATGTATAGGCCTATCCACCCAAAACACAAATATCATTACTTCTGCCAAAAATAAAAAGATATTCAACATTTAAACTTTTCAAGTGTCCGACATAAGTTAAAATTTGACAAGTTTTATTTGTGGTTCACTGGATGTGCCTACAGCACAAAACTATTGTAACAGCGCCTCTGCCAGTCATAGTTTTGAAGATATTCAACATTTAAACTTCAAATGCCCCCGATTAGCATTAATTGAAATTCCACAACTTTTGTTTGTGGTTCATTGGTGCGCCTACAACACAAACCCATATATTAAAGTTGGAATGGCACCTCTACTGTAATAGTTTTGAAGATATTCAAGACTTAGATTGTTAATGCCCTAATTTGCATAATTTTCAAACCCCTGCTCATAAAAAGACTAGAATTTGTGTATCGAGGCATAATCATGCCAAGCTTTGAGTTTTTATGTATAATAGTATTTTAAAAAATGCCGTACAAGTATGCTGGGAAAGAAAGAGGGGGGAGGCCGGGAGGAATGAATGAATGAAGGAAGGAAGGAAAGAAAGAAAAAAGGAAGAATGAAAGAATGACCCTATTTTGATTGAAATCTTTTGTAAAAATCATTGAACTATTGCGTACATAGTTGCACACTACATACTGTATTTATCTTTTATATTGGTGTTTTTATTCGTTATAACTTTTTAAGGTGTTGAATTAGTTTTCATGCCTGGAAGAGGACGAGAAGAATAAGATATTATTGTACTAGTTATGTCTGTGTGCCAACACAGACATATCCGTCAAGGACCACTTCAAGTAGAGGTCATTTCAAGGTCAAAGGCCACTTTCGATGGTGGCTTTCTTCTAGCCATTACTTGATCAATTTTTATGCAATTTTGATCATGTTGGGCTCACATTTTAGCTATTGCTACACTGCACATTTTGAAAATTACATGTGACCCCTAAAGGTCAAAGGTCAATGTTATCTGGACCTTTGAAAGTTTCACTCAGCCATAATTCGGCCAATTTCCATCAAATTCTAATCATGTTGGACTTAAATTGTGGGTATTGTAACACTGTACATTTTTGCAATTTACATGTAACCTGTAAAGGTTAAAGGTCAAAGGTCAAGGTCATTTGGACTTGGAAATTTTCAACCAGCCATAAGCTTAATGGAATGTGAAGTACCAAAGGACAAAAGTTGTACCATTTCATATTTACAACTTTGGAAGGCACACAGACTGATTTGCTTTGAAGCAAATCTTTCTATCTAGTTCCAAGTTGTTTCTGCATAACTTAGGCTATGCCGATGACATGGTCCTTCTTGCCATTTCTGTCAAAGGACTGAGAAAACTTTTTACATTGTGTTAAACATCTACAGCTGCTTATGACATAGTGTACATGTATAATACTTGCAAAACGGATTATATGTTGTTCAACCCTTCGCAATTGGATACGGATCCTATTTTAATGCTTTCAAGGATTAAAGTTAGATTCAGCGTTCATTTGACATACTTTCTACCTTTTGGCCACAAATCTATTTGCAGACAGCAGGATCGTCATTTCTGACATACATATACAGTTGGTTAGATGATAATGTCAGTGTAATTTAGAGACTTTTGATCTTTTTCACTGACCAAGAATTTTGACGTACATGGAAACACTTGTGATATTCAAATAGTGTGACGTCAGGCAAGAATCACACTGTGTAAACATGTGGGTAAGCACATACATATAACTTCATCAGTATAATCACATCAAATAAAATGCTGGTGAGACCAACCAATGTTATGGAATGATAGGGTATTTTACAGGGCATCTCTACTGAATGAGGCTTTTTAAGGAAAAAGTAAGAACACATAAGAGTATAAGAAACACATAAAAAGGAGGTAAAACTAGGAAAGATGATTTGCTGCATAGCAAATCAATGTGTGTCTTCAAAGCATATTGGTCTGGCAATGTACAACTAGTCTATAACACACGAGTAGAAGTTGGAATGGCATCTCTATCTATTATAGTTTTGAAGCTATTCAAGAGTTAAAAATTCTAATGGTGCTATTTAGCATAATTTAAATTACTACAACTTTTACTTTTAATTCATTAGGTGCACAATGGTCAGTAACCCTCTAGCAGAAGTTGGAATGACATCTCTATCTATTATAGTGTTGAAGATATTCAAGATTGAAAATTTCAAATACCACAAATTAGCATAATTTAAATTGCTACAACTTTTGTTTAAATTCATTGTATGCGCAATGGTCAACACCCCCCTATTAGAAATTGAAATAACATCTCTATCTATAATAGTTTTGAAGATATTCAAGTTTTAAAATTTCAAATGCTGCTAATTAGCATAATTTAAATTGCTACAACTTTTGTTTTAAATTCATTAGATGTGCACTGGTCAACAACCCCCCTAGTAGAAGTAAAAATGGCATCTCTATCTATTATACTTTTGAAGATATTCAAGATTTAATATTTCAAATGCCCTTAATTTGCAAAATTTTTAACATCTTCATTCCTCGTTATAAAACGGCCAAACTCCTTGTATGGAGGTACAATCATGCCAAGTTTGGAGTTTCTATGTAAAATAGTGTCTGTGGAAAGTGTCGGACAAATTTGCTGGTAAAGAAGAAAGAAAAAAAAAAAGAAAGAAAACTAGAAAAGAAGATTTGCTTCGAAGTAAATCTGTCTATGTGCCTTCAAAAGTTGTAAATATTAAATGGTACAACCTTTATCCTTTGGTACTTCACATTAAATTAAGATTATCGCTGGATGCAAATTTCAAAGTCCAAATGACCTTGACCATTGATCTTTACAGGTCACATGTAAATTGCACAGTGTTACAATACCCACATAATTAAGCCCAACATGAACCAAATCAGATAAAAACTAGAACAGACTGATTTTCCAACAGAAAATCAAATGTCTCCTGGTGGAACACTTACGTCTCTGAATAAGCTACAGGTGATAACAAATTACAAATGACCAAGTTTGCTTGAAAATTACAATCCTATTTTAGCTCTCACCTAGATACATTACTCTAGCAATTTTCATCAAGTTCTTCAAGACTTATTGCAGAGAAAAAAATTTCACATAAATGACCCTGTGACCTTGAAAATTAGGTCAAGGTCACCCAAATACAATCCCAACCTTGGTTTTACCTTGATACATAATCCCACCGAGTTTCATCAAATTCCATCCTGTTCTTAATGACTTATCAAACAGAAACCAATTTCACATAAGTGACCCTGTGACCTTGAGAATTCGCTCAAGGTCATCCAAATACAATCCCAACCTAGGTCTTGCCAAGATAAATAATCCTACCAAGTTTCATCAAATTCCATCCTGTTCTTCAAGACTTATCGCACGGAAACCAATTTCACATAAGTGACCCTGTGACCTTGAGAATTTACTCAAGGTCATCCAAATACAATCCCAACCTAGGTCTTGCCAAGATACATAATCCTACCAAGTTTCCAAGTGTTGAAGAACCTGAACAAGAAGAAGAAGAAGAAGAAGAAGCGGAAGATACATAATCCTACTATGTTTCATCAAATTCCATCCTGTTCTTCATGTTTTATCGAACGGAAACCAATATCACATAAGTGACCCTGTGACCTTGAGAATTCGCTCAAGGTCATCCAAATACAATCCCAACCTAGGTCTTGCATAGATACATAATCCTACCAAGTTTTATTAAATTCCATCAAGTTCTTGAAGACTTATCGCACGGAAACCAATTTCACATAAGTGACCCTGTGACCTTGAAATTAGGTCAAGGTCACCCAAATACAATCCCAACCTAGGTCTTGCCTAGAAACCAAGTGTTGAAGAAGAAGAAGAAGAAGAAGAAGAAGAAGAAGAAGAAGACGAAGAAGAAGAAGAAGAAGAAGAAGAAGAAGAAGAAGAAGAAGAAGAAGAAGAAGAAGAAGAAGAAGAAGAAGAAGAAGAAGAAGAAGAAGAAGAAGAAACGGGCACTAAAACAATATGTCCCCGGCTTCCACCGGGAGACATAATTGACCAAGTTATGGCAAGATGAGACATTCAAGGGGCCAAATGACCTTGTCCTTTGCTCTTTTGAGGTTACATGTTCTTATTAAAATGTGTAGTGTTGCAATAACTACAATTTGAGTCCAACATGATTAGAATTGGATGGAAATTGGCCAAGTTATGACTTGATGAAATTTCAAAGGTCCAAATGACCTTGACCTTTGACCTTTAGAGGCCATATGTATGCTTAGAAAATGTGCAGTGTTACAATAGCTACAATTTGAGCCCAAAATAATCAAAATTGGATAAAAATTGACCAAGTTATGGCTAGAAGAAAGCTAACATTGAAAGTGGCCTTTGACGTTAAAATGACCGTTGACCTTGAGATCACCTCTATCGAAGTGAACCTTGACCTATAAAAAATGACATTTTGGCCTAAAATTGACCTTTGACCTTGACATGTACCACATCTACTATAGAATATAAGAAATTGAAGATTTCAAAGAAAGAATTCCTAGAAAAACAATATGTCTGTGTTGGCACACAGAAATAATAAAGAATTTCAGGAAAAACAGAAAAGTGTGCCTTGACACACACACTTTAACTATTCCATAACACAGGAGCATAAGTTGGAATGGCATCTCTATCAACTAGAGCGTTGAAGATATTCAAGGTTGAAAATTTCGAATACTGCTAATTAGCATAATTTAAATTGCTACCACTTTTGTTTTAGATTCATTACATGCGTAATGGTCAACAACCCCCTAGTAGAAATTAAAATGACATCTCTATCTATAATAGTATTGAAGATATTCAAGTTTTAATATTTCAAATGCTGCTAATTAGCATTATTTAAATTGCTACTACTTTTGTTTTAATTCATTAGATGTGCACTGGTAGAAATTCTTTACTATGTCTGTGTGCCAACACAGACATATTGTTTTTCTAGGAATTCTTTCTTTCTTTTAAATCTTCCCAGGCCGTTGGATATTTCCCTGTACATAGTGTTACATTAAACGATGAGGTTAAACATGGTACAAGGTGTATATCAGCTCATTTAAGAAATCTGACAGCTATCCCATCACTACTACATGCTAAACCTGATTTAGTCTTTTCAGCTGAATATTAATCTCCTCTTCACTTATCTTACAGTTAAGAATATTACAGAAAACATCATCATCTTGGTCTTGTATTTGTGTCTTTTTGCCCAGAACCACTTCCTAGTAGTCAATATCCTATCCCGCAGTTCGAACTCTTTACTCTCCATAAGCTAACCTGTCCCTGTCTAACCTGTATATATATGGAATTACTATTGTCTATATTGCACACGTTCCTCTGTAAAATTTTGACATAGGCTGTATCAGCCCAAATAAATTAAAGGGTCTTCAGCGGGTAACTACTCGACATGTTTCGGAGCCTTTTACCCGTACACGTCTCTCTGAGTCTGTTATAATTGTTTTTTTTGTATCTTTTGCCAAGGTTGCTTGCCTGCTTCAAAGAGTCAAGATCACCGTATTCAGGGATGGGGGTTTCATTTTGTGAAGAAAAATATTGTGTACAAGTGGTGAGATCTATTGAATCATTAGTTCCAGTATTTTGTTTTAGTTTTTTTCCCCAAAATTCCAGTATATATATGTGTATATATATATATATATATATATATATATATATATATATATATATATATATATATATATATATATATATATATATATATATATATATATATATATATATAAAACCCACCAAGCCAATGTGAGTGCTGAATCCATAAGTTAAACTTGGTGCAAATGCTCACCTGCCACCAGCTACCAGACCTGACCAGACCAGACCAGACCAGTCTTTCTTTCTTTCTTTCTTTCTTTCTTTCTTTCTTTCTTTCTTTCTTTCTTTCTTTCTTTCTTCTCATGTCTGTGTGCCAACACAGACATTCTGTTTTTCTAGGAATTCTTTATTACTTTCTTTCTTCTTTCTTGACCAGCAATTTGCCTGACATTTCATTCAGACATCATTATACCTAAAAACCTAAAACATGGCATGATTATACCTCCATAAATAGAATCTTGCTTTTTTTTTTTTTTTTTTAAGTGGAAGGAACATTTCTAAAATGATGCAAATTGGAACCATTTGAATGTTCACAACCCACAAAAAATAGGTCCGGTAGCCGCAAATATCTAATAGCAAAAAATTCAGTTCAGGGTGTGAGAAGCTTGCCAGGCAACACACTGGTCTGGTCTGGTCAGGTCTGGTAGCTGGTGACATCTGGTGGCTCAAAAGTGAAGTTGATGGTATAGGAAGGTTGCTGGGCAACAAGTTCTCTGTAAGTGAAGAGCAAGCTAAGATCTAGAAAAGTCATTCTTCTCTTTGAAGTGTTGACTTGAGCATGAAACTTTGAATACATGAAGACCAAAATATGCAACTACAGGAGCAAATACATGTTAATGTCTCTATACCCCACAGCATGTATGATGGCTGGCAACAGAGAGGGGGCAGTCATAGATGAAGGCTGTAGTATGTCCTCTTGTAGGGATGAAAAGTCACACTTGGAAATGTCCCAAGGGCATGAATTGGCTCCTTACTCTTGAACATTGAAAAAGCCAAATTTTGTTTTCTCATTTTGACAACAATGAAAGAAGTTCAAAATACATGCTACAGTTACACAGTGTCTTCACCATTGTCACAGCAAACAGCCAGTGTATTCCTGTATTTCTCAAATGACTCAGGGATATTCAGGCCAAACAAAGAGCTGCAAGATGGGTCCCAAGTTGCACCAATTTCACCAGTGGCTGCATGGTTGAATTGTTCTCATGGCAACTTACTGATCAGGCAAGGAACAGCTCACCAGCAGTTATGCATGGGTCACACACACACACACACACACACACACACACACACACACACACACACACACACACACACACACACACACACACATATACCTGCTAACTCCAGTCAGGAGGGGTCATACCAGTCAAGAGAGATTGCATAAACACAGTTCTTGCTTTTATGTTATGTAGGAAAGCAGTTCTAATTGTTGGGTTTTACAGCTTAGTGCAACTTTGGTTTGAGTTGACTTTTTGGGTGGTGTGTTGAGTGGGGTAAAACTGCATGTGAGTTTTTCTGCACCTATGCTCAACTTCAATCATAAATCTGTGTTCCAGAATTTTAGCTCACTGATGAATTAGCACGCATAAAAGTTACATCATTTGTGGACACTTTTAAAGTGCATTTGTGTTTTTGGCATCATCAGAGAGGCATACCCAAATGAACGTAAGCTATTTCAGCTGACTTGGCTAGATTTTTTCACAATTACTCTGACTGTACACTAGAGTTTGTTTTCTAAACATTGTATAGTATTTTGTTGTAAACTATCTTTAGCTGATCGGAAGTCAGTATTGTGTCTGCTGAATGACAGTGATTTCTGTGAACTTGACTGACCGTCATAGGCTAATTATTAGTTTGTGCTGAAGGTGCCTCCAATAAACTGGAAACAAAAGTTTTTGTATTTAAATCTATACAAGTTTTGAAGGCATACATACAGATTTGCTTTCAAGCAAATTTTCTTTTCTTGTGGTATTTTCTTTTCCATACAATCTTCAACATTCGTCGTCAGTATCGTTCTCTGTGTGCCAGGGCCAATATGCTCAAGCATAAATTCTGTTATTGTTCCAATGACATTAAAACTGTGCTTTTCAAGTCTTTTTTAAATCACATCTGTGGATCAACTGTACAACAAAAATTATGAATCAGTTTGTTACAATAACACATTCAAATTACTGATGGGATATCTCAAGCACTGCTCAGCAAGCAACATGTTTGTGTCAGATTTATGTCATATTGTGAGTTCAATGTGAAAGATTTATATGGATTTATCCTGCATATCAACAGAGGTGGCAATAATTTTATTGTGCAATCGGCAAACTGTGATGTCATATGGCACTCCTTATTTTGGAAAAGTTGGCACAGAACTTTGTTTTAACTTTCTTCATGTGTATATGTATATGTATGTATATATATATATATGTGTGTGTGTGTGTGTGTGTGTGTGTGTGTGCGTGTGTGTGTGTGTATACAGTGAAAAGTGAAACCTGTTATGAGAGACCACAGTGAGGAAAGACCATCTGCCTTTTCAGACCATGTTTACCATGTCCCTTTTGCCATGTTTCTCATGTTATTGCAGTTCTAATGAAAGACCACCTGCCCCTCATGTGACCACTTTTTGGCCTGCCCTAGGGGCAGTCTCTCAAAACAGGTTTCACTGTATACACATATGTATGTATGTATGTATGTATGTATATATATATATGTATGTACGTATTTAATCAAAGGGTAGGTGTTTAATTGTGTGTTTTATCTATTGTATTTGTGTCTTTTTGCCCAGAACCACTTCCTAGTAGTCAATATCCTATTCCGCAGTTCGAACTCTTTACTCTCCATAAGCTAACCTGTCCCTGTCTAACCTGTATACATATGGAATTACTATTGTCTATATTGCACACGTTCCTCTGTAAAATTTTGACATAGGCTGTATCAGCCCAAATAAATTAAAGGGTCTTCAGCGGGTAACTACTCAACATGTTTCGGAGCCTTTTACCCGTACATGTCTCTCTGAGTAGCGGCTCCTTGTCTAAGCTAAATATTCAGCAAAGACAACCCACATAATAAAGAATAAATAAGAACGTGGCAAATGATGAATTAGCTAAATACGTGAAGTTTTGCTTATAAATGCAGAGCTTCGTTATGAAAGAAGAACCCCTGTCAAACAAACCATAATTACTAAATTTGTATAGTACAGGTTCAGATAAGAACAATTTGACTTACCCCTGAACCAATATGTACCCTTTCTGGCTGGACAGTTTATCCTAGTTAAACCACCCGCCAGTGTATAACTGAAGTGGAAACAAGCTGGGGCCTTATATTCAGTCCCAGTGATAGTAAAATAAACAGTTGCAACTAGACCACCTGTACAAACCAAGGGAAATCCCAACAAGGACTGTAACAATGGACATCCTGCACCAGAAATGTAAAACAAACTCTGTGATGACACCTACCCCCCAAAATCTATATCACCCTTTTTAAGTACATGACTTTTTAAACATTATTACTACATTGTCATCCTTTTATGTATACTTTTTGTGTGGACAATGTGTCTGAAATAAAAGTTGAGGTATTTGTCTGTCTGTCTATCTATCTATCTATCTATCTATCTATCTATCTATCTATCTATCTATCTATCTATCTATCTATCTATCTATCTATCTATCTATCTATCTATCTATCTATCTATCTATCTATCTATCTATCTATCTATAAAACTGCTCAGAGGCACTTTTAAAAGTTAGGTCAGCAAAATTCACATTGTGTATATATAGTCACCACAAGCGGCCTTGTGAACAGGGTGGGTCCAAGCTTCTAAGGAAGGTCACCACTCAGTGCATAAAGCAGAACTCCAACTGAGTATACTACTGCTTCAGTGTTTGCTTGGATCCATACATTTAGTGTGGAGTTAAAATGTCTTGAAAGATACAGAATTCCATATCTCAAAAAAAAAATAGTTGAATTAGACATACCAAATTTATAGGATATATAGATCATGTGCAATGCTAATATGGTAGTATATAAGATCAGTGACCTTGACCTATTTTTGTTAGGTCACTAGGCCTGTAAAGTGGGAAGAGATGATTTTGTCAAGGCAGTTGTAGCTTAGACATCAATTGCAAAGAGAACTGAGCCTCCAGATCAAAACTGCACTTGAGTACATTATATAAACGGCACATGGTGACCTACTTTTGAGTCACCTTGACCCAATGATTGTGTGACCTTGGCCTTTTTCAAGGTCATTAAGCACTTAAGAAAAGGGCATTTATCTCAATATCTTGATAAAGAATAAGGTGAATGATCCCAAATGTACCACAAGTGTGACCTTGACTAATTTTCAATGTTATGGAGGGAATTTAATTCAGGTAATGATTTTTTTGGTGATGGTGGTCAGCAGAGCATGAAGCTATTGGAGTATTGCAAAATTGGGCCTCTCGTTGGGGACCGACCATTTCATACTTATGGGGGGGGGCTATGCATTTTATTGAAAAAAAATATGTACGTCCCAACGTTGGTGAAAAAAATAATGTCCTTCGTAGTATGACCTGAAAAAAAAATAAAGTACATCATTCCTCTCTAAAAAAAATACTGCTTTAATAAAAAGATAGTATCAGTAGTGGCATTTAGATTTTTTATATACGTACATGTATGATTCTCGAAATATTTGATACATCCACGTTCCTATTCTCGTTTTGGCTAACCAAGAAAAAAAACTGTTTATTTTCCCATCAAATTCCGTGTATTAGTGGGTCAATAGCTTTCCTTGAGAACTTGGGAGCCCACCATTTGTTGCGAAATGCCAATTTGAATGACACAGAAGAGTGATCTTGTTCCATTGCTTTACAGGCTATATACATTGTGCAGATTATTCTGTAACCCAGTATGGATATGGCAATTCTATACATGTAAATGCAAAATATCAAATTATTAAGGAGAGTCCTGCAGTCATCACTCCACCCATTTGAGACTTAGAGTAAATATCATAAAATATCTAAATATTAATACAAGAGAAGGATTTTCACAATGCTGTTAAAGTTTTAATTTCACACGGCCACTCAGGTATCAATACCCTGTCCCCAGCAAAAGAAATGTGAAGCATCAATTGTTAAATAGTTCTTAATTAATTGAAGGCAATGATGGTAATTTTAGCATTTTAATAGTACTATCCTGGTTTGGAAAGACACGTTGATAAAATTACCGATCTTGAATTTTCTTCCATTGGATACCATTCCATGGGGGAATGTATGTACATTACTTTCAAACCAAGTCCCCATAGACTTCCATCGACTTCCATCAGTCTACAATAGTCTTTTATCATGTGACAAGCCTCCCCATATGGGTGAGAGGTCATACGTTCTTCAGAGCTGAAAAAGCATGGTGGATGCCAGTTGAAAGCTTCTCAAAAAGGAAAACAAAGTTCCTACAAGTAGGGGTTTAATTCACATTTCACAACAAGTGCCTCTATTCAGTTAGAGTAGACTCTGCCAAAGGTGACTATATCATGCACTCAATCAACTCAACAAAATATAAGAGATTTGGTAGATAAGTTTTTAGCCCTTTATTGCAGTAACTTGCATAAATTAGTCTTCGCGTAATGCACATATGCATAGTATAAATAAAAATCAAAATTGTATGTGAATGACTTAGATCAGGTTGCTATTATCAAACCATCTGTTTGATACATCCAGGTGCTTGAACAAATCAAAATAGTCAATTGGTTGCAAGCATTTACGAGAATGGTAGGAAAATACAATATTTAATATGAATTTGGCTCGATAATCTTGTAATTCCTATAAATTTGGGACCGAAAACTTCCGTCAATAATAGTAACAAAAATCTGTTCAATTCTTGGGCTCTAGAGCACCCATGGGTGGCCAAGACATAAATAACTGCAATTAACCCTTTCAGTGCCACATTAGGACGTCGACTGAGTCAACAGCTTTCCTCGGCGTGGTCTGGGCGCAATGCGCCCAGGGCATGCCAAAGAAAGCTGTTGACTCAATCTTCCTTCAGGGGTTCACGGTTGGCAGGGCGGCCACGCTCTTGCCTTCCACCTCTGCGACCTGTGTTCAAATCCCGGCCTTGGCGGCATGTGGTTGGAGTTAACTACTTGTACCTCTCCGATCGTGAGCGGTGGTTTTCCCCGAGATCTTCGGTTTCCTCCACCAATAAAAGGTAGAAAAGTATATGCCAACATCTCTGCCTTGGAGAGGGATTAATATAGGCTCTGCCAGATTCCCAATCCATGTAAAACACATGTGTCTATACTTTTCCTTCAGGGTGGAATGAGTTAATACCATATTTTCTGAACTGGTTCATCCAGATTGGGTACATATTAATTAACTATATTTGCTAAACTAGTTCATCTAGATTGGGTGCAGACCACAATTAGCTGGTGGCTTGGCAGGATACATATAGGTGTGGATATGAAGAATAACAATAAGAAACACTACTTTTTCAGAATGTCACTTTATTTTTGCAGAATCCAAAGTACACAAGAACTTGTTCTAGCATTACTATATTTTTACATGTATACCTTTGTATATCTGAGACAGTCACTACATTGGATATAAATACAATACTGCTTAATATATTAGCATCCTATTAGAAGAAACATACAGTATTTTGGTAGCGCAAATAAGAATACATGTTTGTGTTGATCATGTTGACTAGACAAGATGCTGTATTATCATATTTTTAGTAATAATAAGCAGAATTGATTGGTATATTATTCCAAAATATATATCCACACTCAGTGTCTCATGCAGCAAACACATGGTATTTTCATCAAACAGGTGATACGGTTTATATCGATATCGTTTTAGCGAGTGAGCCTTGCTTTCGCGTGCTGGCAGAAAAGTTTGTGCAGCACGAAAATCAAACAGGTGATACGGTTTATATCACGGTTTAGCAGGCGAGCAACATAATTATTACTAAAAATATGATAAAATCGTTATCACAGGCTAGCTTCACGTAGTACGGAGTTTTACTTGGCCTTAGTCAGCCATAGCACATTTGGGCTTCGCCCTATGTGGTATGGCTGGCAAAGTCAGGTTTAACTCCGTACTATGTTCAGCAAACCTGTGATAGCTGATAGTACCACTGTTCACTGGTAAACATAAAATGCACAAATTAATGTCTCCTTTATGCCTTCAATATACAATGTTAATTTTCCAAAATACCAAATGTTGTGTTTATTTTGTCTTCATTGATTTTACTGTAAATGTTAACCCTAAAACATTTCAAGAACATGTGCATCCTATAACTTCTTCACCAAAAAAAAAAAAAAAAAAGTACGTTGAGGTCAGAGGGAAAAAAATTATGTACATCTTGTGTGCATTAAATTAAAAAAAAAAAGTAGTTGTTGATACAAAATGCATAGCCCCCCCCCCCCCCCCCCCAAGTATCAAATGGTCGGTCCCTTATTCAAATAAACCCCATTTGGATTTTGTTTGCTTGTGATGTATGTGTGTGTGTTTTCTGCTTTTCTAATACTCCAACCCAGATAAAAGTTTCCACAGCGATTACTCCTGTGGCAGTGCTGTGTCATGCAGCCTACGTTGCAGGCTGTGGATGTGGTAACAGCACTTCTGCCTGAACATTTTCGGCCTCAGGACTTTAGTTCACTTACAAGTGAGCAGATGGCGCTGCATATTGTTCGCTCTCATCTCTCCAAATTCTCGTCGTCCTGTGCATGTCAAATAAGACTGTAAGGGCAGAACATACATTCAGTCGGCGAAAACCGTTGGTGATGTCGGACAGTGAGAACAGTGGTATCTTGACATCCATACAATGTACAGGCCACGGACTTATTGTATAAAACCGCTATGAGTCCATGTGTGGTATTTTGGAAATACTGTAGCATTCGGAGTTCATGGGGCAACAGCATCAGAATGAGCAAAGCCGGTGCACTCCATCGAAGCAGCAGGCACCTTGGTTGAGGAGAGCTAGTAATGTTTTGGTGGAGGCGTTAGAGAACTCCTTCTATCGGTGAGTAGCATGGAGGCGCGGAAAGGTGGGAGGGGGGGGAAGTGCTTTATTTCAGACGTGAATGCCAGGCTATCTTATCACTGACGACACCCACTGTGTCGCAAGTCAAGATACCTGCCATTGCCGAGAACAGAGGGTGAAGTCGGAGGATTGCTCGATCTCAGACAACATGACCTTTGGTGGTGTAATTATACAGTAATAGTTACCCAGCGTTATGTGTCCCCAGATGACCTGGCTTCCCTTCTGGCCTTCATAGTACAGTGGGCCCTGACTGTCTTGAGAGACCACAAGCCTTTATTATTTTAACGACCACATTTTAAAGATAATAATAATAATAATAATAATAATAATAATAATAATAATAATAATAATAATAATAATAATAATAATAATAATAATAATAATAATAGTACTGACTTTACTGTGGCTCTCCGCTTGTCTGCCGTGGTCCTGTGTCACTAATATGTGACACAGGTGGCCTAGGGTAAAAAGAAAAAAAAAATCCATCCCTCACACACCCTATCCCCGCCTCTTTTGTCAATACTTTTTGTATTATATTACGCATGATGTATACAGGGGGTGGGGAGGGGGTGGGCGGTGGGGAGAAGGAATACCTATTTCGTTATTCCTTATTGGGCCTATTTACTTAACCGTGATTTGTGATTGAGTAAAAAACTTAACCGTGAGTTGTAATCATGGTAGTTCCTTGTTATGCGTTATCAAAATAAATACACGAAATGTGATTGTACTTTTACATTTAGCCGATATTTGTGATTGTGATAAATCTTTTGCCGAAAATTTTGATGATTGACATTATTGTGATTGTGATATTGGCTTATGAATTTACTGTGATCTGGGAAAAGGGCCTTAAAATTAATGGTGACCCGCGATCCAGAAGGGATATTCCTGCCCTCCTATACTGGGGTGCCCAATTGTCGGACATCCCAAGCCAAGGGAGTCCTCCAAGTATGGTTTAAGTGTGTCGATGTAACGCTAAGTCATCAAGACGAAGAATACAGACAGTTTCTTTTGATTGTATGTTTTGCATGTGATTTTTTTATAATGATTAATATATTAGCAAAAAACATTAATATTTACATTCTTGATGTTGTCTTTGAAATTTGTTGAAGACTTTTTTGTGCCAACACCTGCAAATCAGTTTCGTGGACTTGTGGCTGCATCAAAGTGTGTGTTGTCATGTTTATGTCATATTTTTTACCTACTGTTTGTTACCTGTTAGAGAACCCAAGGAATATTTTACTATTGAAATCCTGTTGCTGATTCTGGCTACCTGGATCACATATTGATAATTCACTGTAGGGGCCTACTTTTTTGATAGGTAGGACATCAAGTGAGTCAGGCATCACACAGTCATAGGCAGCCTGAGTGTGTGTGTGTGGGGGGGGGGGGGGGCATGTCAGGATATAACAGTGTGTTCAAACCAGGGCTAGAAATAGGGCTTATCTGCTTGCCCATACTAAGTGCAACTATTGACGAACAAGTAAAATTGCCAATGCACTTGTCCAAAATTTACATACAGGCCTAGTTCAATTAGAATACTCAACTTGGTTGCCAGACAAGTGAAAAATTTTCCTTATTTCTAGCACTGCAAACCTATTGTATTTTAATAACAACCAGAGGTTAGCATTGCTGGGTACAGTTGTGAAGTACCAGCCTGTTCTGCCAACGCACAAAAGTTACTGAATTTGGAGAAGTTAATCCAAGGATGTTGGGGCTTACTTTCCATAGCTTTCTGCACAAGAGCAAGCTTTGAACAGTGCACAGAGTAGGTGAACACAGTGGGATGACCAACTGACTGAGAACCAACAAAATTTGATGGAATGTGCTCGGGGCATTTTGTTGATGGAAGAGGGTCTGTTCCAGATTATCTGTGCCTACCCAGTCTTCTTAGAATAACTAGAAGGTGCCTGAGGTTCAAGGCAATGCGGGTCAAGGTAGCTTCATGTACATGTAACATGGCAGTATAGCCGCATTGTGAAATCAGTCATGCTGGTGATCCTTGTGCCGAGGGAGTCAGAGTCAGTTACTGGATGTTCAAAGTAGAGTATTCCCTAGAACAATAGGACCATGTCTGCCAGAGTAGCTATCCATGGCTACTTGCTGCACATGGCAAGGATTAAACCAGAGGTCTCTTGAAATCTTGATTTGACAGATCAGGGAATGAATCATGATCCAAACGTACCAGAAAAGAAAGACACTGACTAATGTGAAGACTGGATCACTCAGATGTCTCATTGGGCCTGTATTTTTCAATTTCAAAAAACTAGAAATTCCATTTCACCAGCCAAAAATTTCCAAATTCCGTTTCAGAAGTTCTCTGTGTATGTAAAATACATTGAGGCAAAACACCAAATTCCGTTTCAGAGGTGACAAAAATCAATTATTCCGTTTCGTTTCGGTTAAAAACAGAAAAATACAGGCCCTAGTCTCACTCAGATTATGTTTATTTTATACAAAATCAAAGCAAGTTTCAAAAATTGTGCTATCACAGTACATTGTAAAAAAATTCAGTCAGTTGTGCCATTAAAATGTGTCAGGTTGACTCCTACTAAGGAATAAGTTTCTATTATTGCAGGAGCCACTTGGGAGGTAAATATCATGAACCACTTTCAAAGAGTGATAATTTTAACTTGAATTTGATAATATAACTAAAACTTATGAGTTACAAACATAGAAGTTGGGTATAGTGCATACAGTTGAGTATGAATTTACATAATGGTTTTTGACATCCCTTGAAAAATCGGAAAGCAATTGAGTGTACACAATTTGTTAGTGATGCAAGAAGGATGATTTTGGAGTAAAGTTGACAAGTAAAATCTGATACTATTTTTTGGTCTAGCTTACAAGTGTAGGTACTGGAAGGGGTGCATAAATTTGATTATTGGTGAAATGAGTATGAGGTGGTGGGGATGCTGAAAACATATTTAGAAAATATTTTTGTAATTCATTTTTCTGTCTAAAACAAAAATTAAATGCTTTTAACCATAACAGATCTTCAACTTTAAGAACATTGAGCTGTCTAAATGTGGATCAGGCCATGTGGCAGGCATGACCAATTAGACGAGCTGCCCTTTCTGAAGTTGAAAAGTCCTGGTGCATTTAGCTAGGTGAGCAGAGAGTCATGTAAATGTGGCAATAAAATAGAGCTGTACATAAGTTGCATAGCATTTATTGCAATAACTTTTTTCTTTTGAGAATTTCAACCATTTATGAAAAAGTCTGTTGCCAATAGATATTGCAGTTCCATTTAAAATTTGCTTTAATTTATAAGCCTAAAATGTCTAATTCTTAAGTTCTTAAAATGAAAACATTTATTTTTAAATCTGAAGTAGAGTTTATCATTTTTTTTTTTTTTTTGAGGAAAATGAAATATCATATACATGTACTTAGATTTTGCATTGTGTAGTGAAAGTCTGTTTGCTGCCAACCGGTCATACAGTATGTTTAATTCACAATTTATGAAAATGGTTTCATTTTCAACATTTGAATTTTATCACAGGGCAAGAATTGAAAGAGCAAAGGGACTTAACAAGAGTAATATCATCAGCATATAGAACACGGTCAAAAGCAGATGATGCAAGATGCATATCATTTGTATATACATGAAGTATGAAGAGAAGTGGACCAAGTATTGATCCCTGAGGAATGCCACTGCTAACTGTTAGTTCTTTGGAAGGAACTTCTTCATATTGAACAAACTGTACTGAATGTGCTGTATTGGTATGATAATTCTTAAACCAACATAAAGCGATTCTAGAGATGCCATAGTGTTTCAGTTTTGGGTAGAGGATTTGATGATCTAGTGTATGAAACACATAAATTGACACATCAAGATACATACTAATAGGGAATTTGCCTTTATCCAGAACATTTATAAGTCAATCTATTAATTTCAAAGAAGTTGTTTCAAAGAATGGCAAAATACTATGGAGCCCAAGATTAACCAGAACATGAATCTTTGTGAAAGAATGTTAAATGATGTTTTGAAAAAGTAATGGCAGTAATTCTCTTTTTTATTTTATTTTTAGTTATTGTTTTTTTTTTTTTTTTTTGATTTTTGTTTGTTTGTTTGTTTTTTTAAATTTTAATATGAGTGGTGTTGCTGCAGTGTATGTGAGAAGTGAGGACAATAATCTGAGAATGAAAAGGTAGCTTGTGGCAGTATTTATTAAAAGTAGTTTTCCTTTCCTGGTGGTAAAATAACTGAGTCTGACACTGATGTTCATTGGTTGCTGAGCACTCAACTGTTGCAAGCCAATAAATCTGGTCACATAGAGCTCATGGCATTTTTACCACAGGTTATATGACAGATTTGACCTTTAGGTGTTGGTCATGGAAGAGCAGGTGGCCTTTTACAGGCTTGACAGGGGGTAAGCCCTGTTGTCTGGGAAAACTGGACCATTGCAGGACAGCCTAAATTGCTGTCTTGTGTAGAGATTTAACCCATCAGTTTGTTGTGTCATGTGGAGAATTAATATATAATACATATACCCATAATTTTCACAAGTGTGGGTAAAAGTTGGTGGCTGACAACTAGTTTATTGTTATGTACCAGTATCACTTTCATAGGAGTGGCTATAGACATGGCGCAGGTTCCACAATGTGCATGCAGGCATTGAATGGTTTGTGTGAGGAGAGGTATTTGTTTTTTTGTTTTAATGGCAACATAAACAGGTTCCACGATACAGCATATTTGAATGTCTGCATCAGGCCATGAAGGGTTTCTATGACGACAGTGTCACTGTGACCTCAAACAGCTTATGCATTGATCGTGGTTTATTTTGGGTTTCATCTTGGGAGCTCATGGTTTATTTTAGTTTCATGGGGGGGGGGGGGGGGGGGCAGAGTATTTAAGGAAGTTAAAAATCATTTACCACTTTAACCTAGTTTTTTTGTGTTCATCAGCGCACCAGAGGTCACACTGCCCCATCAGTTCAGCTTTCAAAGTAGTATACAATCAGAGGACCCACAATGTTATGTGCCAGGGCAACCCTATGTCCCAGAGACAGGTGAAAACATACAGTGATATGAGCTGCCGACACTTATCAATTTATGGTTCAGTCTCTGAAGTCAGTGGCATTTGTACAGCCTCATTCAGTTTTGTGTAGCTTTGTAAAATTTGTTGTGAACATTTGCAGTTTTATGTAGTCTGCAAGGTTTTTAGTAACAGACCGGCCAGTTAGCTCAGTTTGTACTAGCACGGGTCTGCAGCTGTTGTGCTGATTGTTTGTTTCTCATCTATCCATGCAAGATCCTCATGTATTGTATTTATTGCATTCAATATATAGGATGAACACAGAATATCTGCATTAAATGAAACATAGCAACCAAGATACTATAAATACAATTGGAAAAGGATGTGTACATTTGTACAATATGTGACGCTGGGAAGCAAAAAACCCCTGGGGGATAAAATGGGGGCAGGGGCACTCTGCATTTCAACAGGTAAATATATATATATAGAAAATTTCAGTGAATCAGATTACAATATTATATATTAAAGAAGAAATTACTGGTTCTCTAAAATATGTAATTTTGATCTATTTTTGTACCTATGAATTGATATTAAGTTTTATATGCATGTAGGTACATGTATTATATTCCAAAGAATAGGTTAATGAACTATAAAATAAGACTTTCCAGTGTTTATTTGAAAATGGGATGCATGGAAACCTATCTTGCACTTGTTTGGTGTGATCAATGTACAGTTTGAGGCTTTGGTAACTAAGTTTTTCAATATTTGGAACAAGATGATATTTGACTTTTTATATAAATATTCCTGTAAGATATATATCTAAGTTATGTAACTTCACAATTTTAAACTTTATAAACAGTGAAATAGTATGGCAAGTAAAACTTAAAAATGTGATTATTCTGATAATCTGTATCTATAATTTGATAATCTTTTCAAGTGTTGCTGGGGATCAAGTAGCAGAACAAAACAGAAAATATGCATAAACCAGGGCGTGATACAACTGGATCAAAATATTTGTACTGGTGCTATGTACTTCAAAAATCTTGTAATTTTACTTGTCTTTTTGCATGTATTGTTATATGTCCAATTTCCAGTTCAAATCTTGGTTAAATCAAACACTTATAACTTTCATATTACAATTCTTTAAGCCATCAATATATATCTGAAAATTTCTAGCATCTTTCTTCTGAACAATTAGCTTTCGAACAATTAGCTTTCTCTATATTAGGTGATAACTTTGACTGTAAAACAGCACTTTTATCACTGAATAGCAGATCTGGATCATCGGCAAACAACATACAACACATCTCTTCTGACACATAGCCTAGATGATTACTATGAAGAAGAAACCAAAAGCACTAAAAACTAGAAGGAGGTTCATGATAGCCTGTCAAAAATACAGATACTGCCATGTCTGACTTTATTAAACAGTTTCAAAATATATACAAAGCCAATACTCCCTCTTGCACTGTAAATTCCAGATATAAATGAAATAAACCATGACTTTCTCAAGGACTTATAAAATCAGTAAATAGAGAGAATGAATTATATTGGAAAAGAATCTGTACACCGGCAGAGGAAAAGAAAAAAAGCAACCTAGTTATGGTAAGTGACTACCATATTATGCGGGTAGCTGGGAGACACTACTATGATAGTATCATAATCAAATTGAATTGAGACAATATTATGATAGTATCATTGATCAAGCTAAATAGAATTTGACTCAACATTTGATCACCACAACAATATGTGACAGTGCCACTGAAAAGAGACTCCTGGTCTTCCAGTGTGAGGCTGTCTGACCATGAATTCATTCTAGCTTTGATTGAAGCTCTCAAAGACCCAGCAGTTGTACAAAATTTAGAAGTTGCTACTAGACCAGATCCTGGCGAACTTGCCAATAAAAGGAATACCTGTCTTGTCATACAATTCCAGAAACTAAAGGATGATGTATTTGTGCACTTCATACCAAATGGGGACCCTACCATGGGTAGGTCCCCACAAAGTTTGTTCTGATGGTTGTGGTCCACTTTTTTTATATTTTTTATGAATGTTTTTGTTCATTAGGAGAGCACACCAGTACAGTCCTTGATATAACAGCATAGTACATGTACATTTGTATGAGGTGAAACTTATGACAGTTGAACATTCCAGGAACCCTAATGCTAAAGTGTTTAGGTATGATATTGCAGTTGTTTGGCTTAAGGAAGGTTGCCTGCTCAGCCACCCTTTAGGCCTGTTGCTTTTGATTTTCTTGAGTGATGGTGTAAGTTCAGATTACTCCTTGGTTAGAAACTTCCTTAGCAAAAATAGAACTAACCTGGAAAAGGAGATTTGCTTCACAACAAATCTCTGCTTGCAAAGGCTTTTTGCTTTAAAGATCTAGAGAGAGAAAGGAAGGAAAACAGAAAGAAAAAAAGCAAAATGTGTTTTCACACAGACATAAGACTGCATTTCAGGCCCATCATATCCTCTGACCCTGCCCCCAACACCCATGTGTGTGTGTGTGTGTGTGTGTGTGTGTGTGTGTGTGTGTGTGTGTGTGTGTGTGTGTGTGTGTGTGTTGTGTGGTGTGTGTGTGTGTGTGTGTGTGTGTGTGTGTGTGTGTGTGTGTGTGCATAGCTCAAGGGTATACCAACACTGGAAGTCACATCATGCATTGACATTTTGACTTATCGTGTGTCTGTGTTATGTTGAGGTCTTTCTATAGACCTATCTGTGGATCGTTTGTGCATTCTTCAGCAGATACCTATGTAAACAATTCCTTACAGTATTTACTCTCACGACAATTAATCCAAGTGTGTCAGCAGAATGACTGGTTATACTTTGAAATGAATATACTGTAGGCAGGTTGTGATGGTATGTGCATGATTAAACCTGCCATATTATGGTTGACTAAAGTGCCATCATTACAACTAAATTGAAAGTCCACGGAAAATTCATGACAAATTTGTATTGACAGCACTTGGTATGCAGTGCAGCCTGACAGGTAGGACCACAACTGGGGTTGAGATATCAAGAGTAAAATTCAGAATAGATAGACCACCCAAAGGGGTTGTAATAGGCAGGAAGTTGTATTGTCCAGGTAGTTGTGAAAGCAGGTGTCAATGTGGTGGACTTTGGAGGTATGGGTCTGTGGCATTGCCTGCTGTTGAAGTAACGGGATGCACAAATGCCAGAGGCTGATTATTCAAATAAACATACCCCATGGGCCTACTTACTCATAGTTACATCATACAATGGTGAAACTAGAACTGTAGGAAACAACTGATTGTAAGGGACAAAATTCATTATGTGCAGTCTTTATTTGGATGTTTGTTTGGGTCTTTTGGGTGGTTTGTTAATTTTGTAGGAGAGATGAGATGTATACAAAAAAAAAAAAAAAAAAAAGCCTGAGGCTACTAAAAATTAAAAGCTGGGCATCCTTCTGCATTGATGTTTTGAAAGTATTGCTACAATCTGGGTTGCCACTGTGCCAGCTCCAACATTGTGTGGGGTACCTTTATATAGCAACTGTTATTTTGCAAGAATTGTTTGTTATATAGTTATATTGTTATTTAAGACCACTGCAAAGCCAAAAGTGGTCTCATGTGGTAGGTGATCTTAAAATACAGGTTAATTTATTAGAGAAATAGACTTTCATGTCAAAATGAAAGGCAATGGTAAAAATATATGCAGTGTGTGATGAGGGGTGGTCTTTAGAGTATAGGTTGTACTGAATTGTGCTTTTGTACACACTTTTGAGTAAGCTAGCAGATTTTCAGTTTAATTTACATTGAACCCTCCTCACAATATTACTGGTCATGTATTGTACATACACAATTTGCAATTCTAAACATCCCAAGAATCTTCAAATCTGGAGACTGGATTTTTAACAGGCCTGTAGTTTTGAACAAGGCTAAAAAGGTTTTTGTAAAGCAGCTTTCAAACATACATATATACATAGATAGGCTCTTTAAGACACATCATCACTGGCTACAGTCATATATCATTGCATACTACATTTGCATGAGTGTGGGTCAGAGTTCAAGTCACGGCCTGAGTGTTACAAAGGCCATAACCTTATATTCCAGTCAGTGGATCAAAGGTTAGGTCATGCATAGGCTGAATACCAAGTTTGCTTACAAGAAATACTTGAACAGTAAAACCATTTTAGCATAACTATACCAATTAAGATACATATATATTGGGAAGTACATGTATTCATGCAAGCATTTCAAAAGGGTGTAGGTTTTTACCCTGCGGCCCATATAGGCTCGGGGGCTATTGCTATCACCTGCGTCTGTGAATGAATCCATCCGTCCGTGTGTCCCTTTTTCTTCTGCGCGATTTAATAAGAACCAGATAAGCTGGGATCATGAAACTTCCTAGTTGATCACTCTTTTTGAATTTTACCTCAAGTTCGAAGGAAAATGACCTTGACCCAATTTTTAGGTCACCTAGGTCAGTTCTCTATGAATTTCTTGTACGCAATAGCAAGAGAACCAGAATTGCTAGGATCCTGAAACATTCACAGATAATCACCCTTGTAGGTCTTGGACCAGCAAATACACTGCAGGTGCTGGTGTGTCAGAACTTTTAGTCACGCAATAAATACAGGGCATCGGGTGACAGGCTATTGAAAATAATGGAACACAGAAACTCGTATCCATTTCTTGTCATAAAGGGAATAAATATGCCTGATTATCTGTGGGTTTGGGAATGGTGTCATTTCAACATTTAACCTTGAACCAGAAATCTTGTTGGGCTATTATTTCATCAAGGTTTCCTTTGGAACTGTAATTATGGAGGTAAGCATTATAATTTCCCACCCATGTTGTGTGTGTAAACTGTATTATATCTTGAAGTTTATTTCGACATTTATTGTTAAAGTAACTGCCATCTATATTGTTTCAAATGTTTAAGACTTAAAGGTGGCTCCTATGAGAGCGACATGTATTTGTCTTAATAGGAGTCCCCCTAGCCACATCAATTTTTTTTATCATTATGTACATATATTTCAATATTGAAATCGTCATTGTATTGATTGGCTAAAATAGATGAGTTTTGAGTTTGAGTTTTGAGTTTATAAACAAATGCACGAATGGCAAAATAGTTAATTGGGTTTGACACAATTTTCTATTGATAATATTACTGTTATCGAAGTAACCTTTGAGCAAATTGAGAGGTACAATGTCAACATAATTTTCAAATGTCCGAGACAAGCTGGCGAATAGAGCCAATTTGACACATAACTCTATTAGGTTTGATTTACTGGTCCAAGATCTAAAGTAAGGGTCTTCGTCAAGTTTGAATGACAGTGACCTTGACCTAATTTAAAGGTCACCAGAGGCAATTTTTCCCTTTAATAAATGTCTTGTACAAGAGATCTTAAGAAGTGGATAAAATAGGATTGTAAGACTTTTATAGTGAATCACCTTTGTAAGAGTCTAGCTCAGTTTTGAGGGACGGTGGGCTTGATCTGATTTCAAGGTCAACAGGGTCAGTCCATTTAAAAAAAAATGCAAGAAATATCAGAAGAACCAGATAAGCTGGGATCACTAAACTTTTACAGATGATCTTCTTTTCGAAAGGTGAATAACCATGTAAGTTAATTGGGGTTTTCAATTGAAACTAACAAGAGAGTTTAGAGAGACATTTTGTATATTAAACAGTCAAAATTTTTCCTTCTGTTGCCATGAAAGTGCATTGTATTCTCCAATGACAGAACATCTTTACCTCAGTACAGTATTTGATCTTGAAAAGCATAATCCTGATTGGCCAAATTAAGAGTTTCCATGGTCATTAGATTAGTGAAATGGAAGTAAATGTATAGCCTGGAGCCTTGAGCCTTGAGCCTGGAGCCTTGAGTCTTGATATATACACATAATCTAGCTCATCAAGATGACCAGCAATGAAACCATAGATTTCTTTAGCAGTTTAGCAGAGAGACGGCAAGGGTAAACTATTATGTGAGGCTGTACATATATAATTTTCAGGGGGAGAGAGAGAAGGGAGGGAGGTGAATAGATCTTTCAAAAAAATCAGTCTTTCTGGGACCAATTTCCACCTAATTTTTGCCATGATGCTACTGTCAGTAATTCATGACTAGTTCAGTGTTACCAGTTTTCATTTTTATTTATTCTCTCCACATTCTATGTATCACCCTGTTGGAAGAAAAAATGACAAGCATTCAAGCTGTGATTGTACATGTGCACGTAAAATTACTGCTAAATTCAAATGGATTGAGCAGCGTGTTCAAGATATAGCTCTAGCAAATGGCAGACAATTGCACTAGTCTATGACAGGTGTCTTTTGCATTTTCATCTTGGTACAGACAACATCAAACAGAGATGCCAGTTTTCCATATTTATATGGAAATCCATATTTTTGTGTGCTTTCTGTAGAAAAAAGGATGTAGATCCATACTACAAATGGATTAAAACAGTCTTGATATGTTAAATCTCAACCCTTTTCTGTATTTTTGGCCAGCAGGCCCTGGCACCTCTGATCCAAACATACCAAACATTTCTTCCTCATTGTGTGTAATAGCCCTTCTTTCAAAACTTGTCACTGGCCAGTACATGGCAAAATACCTCATCAACATTGCCAGATCTGGTTTATGTTTAACAGTGGCCACACTCTACATGCAGAATGTTATTTCAGAAATGCACAGGGAGCTTTTTACACAGCATGGATTTGTAAATGAAATGACCCTGCAGTACATGATTGGCTGAGAGTCATGAGTAACAACCAGGCATTCTATGGTTGCAATCCTCACATGTTTCATGGAAGAAGATTTATGAAAGTTACAAATTTTTGTTGCTTGATGACTAAAATATTAAGAAGTTCAGTATAAGCCATGAAAAGCATCATGTGGTTTGGCCAAGACAAGTAATACAAGGCTGTACATGTAAATGACAATTGACATTCACCACTCATCTGTCCATGCTTTTTTTCACACATGGTCCATTAATTTTTATGATGAAAAGTCTTGACAGGATGTTAGTAAAACTAGTCATTAAGTTAAGTATATGGGTCACCCATTTCCATATACCTTCAGCTTAGAGTTAAGCTATAGGCTTAGTTTTGCTTATCTTAGCTCATCTGAAACTTAATTCAGCTTGTACCAGGCTGGGACTAATTTTGGTAACCTGTCCATTAAAAGGCCTACATATCTAACACAGCATTCTGCATGTCCAGTTGCTGTTGAATCACAGAGCAGAGAGTTGTAACAGACTACTCCCTGTAAAGAGTAACCATAAAAATGTTCTGATGGTGATCAGAACTCACTTGTCTCCGATAAATTCAGGAAAGGATAAAAGCAAACAGTGTGGGCAATTTGGCACATGGTGTCCTAATTCTCTTACCAACAGTTGCATTGTCTTTCTGTTGGAACATATTTTGGATGTAACATATCAAGGTCAGTTCAGGGCAGCTGTGCACACAGCCATATTGTTCTATATGTGTTGTAGAATAATTTATTTCCTATCTCTCCCCCCCCCCCCGAGAAAAGTGAATACATGTAAATAAAGATAAAAAATGTAACCATGGTAACTGCAAATTAACAATTTTTTAAGGATTGTGTGATTACTGTGAGAATTTATTTGAAGAAGTAGGCGTTGCCATTTCAGGTAGATGAATGTTCTGATGGGGTTGTAATTTTAAAAAGTTTTTTTTTTTTTTTTTTAATCTTTTCATACATTAAACAGGGTTCAAATGTACCTTTTCAAAATGCCAGCTAGCACCATGAGGGCTTAGTACAAAAGTTGCTGCTTGAGGGCGCTGAACAGATCAGGGTGTGGAAGTCACCATTATTACAATGGAGGGCCCCAATGACAGTGATCACGTAGCAGAAATTGAGAAGGAGAACATAATGTTTACAGTTTACGAGAGAGGAGCTGGAGTGAAAGGATTATTATAACATTAAAAAAACATATTGAGATCCCTAGGAAAGAAAGTTTCAGGTTATCTGATACAAAAAACCAGCGAAAATAGTTAAGTTTTCTAGTTTTGATCGTGATTGAGTACCCCGACGTGTTCGGTAACACCGATGCATTCAGTAATGGGCTTCATAAGCAGGTTTGATTTCACATTCACAAACACAAATTCTGTTCAGGATAATGCAAACATTTATTACAAGATAAAATTCTGATAGGTATCCGTGCAAAATACATGTTGATCATGTTTCATAAACTGCTATGGGACTTCCTCTTCTCTCTTTCTCTCAGTTCGTAATCATTGAAAGAGAAAATGGCGGTCCTGCTGAACAATGCAACTATCCTGTTGAAAGCATCAGTAAAACAAACTGTCTCTCCTTATGGCCTGTATCCAAGCTTTGGGGGACGGTGTAGAACACGAGCTCAAACCTGGGATGGAATAAACCTAATAGTGTATGCTTTATTCTGTGTATGTCTGGTGGCTTCACCAGTTTTCATGGTATTGACTTTGTGCCTGATTGTCATGATGTCAGAAAAACCTTCAAATCAAAACAGCATTGAAAGATATCAATTATGCTTACAAATTACCCGATGCTGAATAAATTAAAATCTGAACACACCGAGCAGCTGGGCATAGGCTAAATTTGCCCAGCATACCATGAAAATTGATGTGCCATGAGAACTGGCTTCCCTGCCTTCAGGAGCATACACAAGCAACTTTGGGCTCTTATTCTACACCATCACCCAAGCTTCCCTCAGATCTTGTGGTTTGATGGGAATGACAAAAAACCTAAGTCAGGTTGTTTGCTACGATCAGTCAGGTAACCAAATATACAACAGTGGTCTCTTTTACTCGTGTTTAGCTATGGCTGCCAGTGCCTGGGCTGAGGGTGTTACACCCTGATTATTTTGCTCTGCGAAGCATGGCGAATTTTGATGGCAGCACCATCTGTCATACTGAAAAGGTCTGTTACCCACTTATGCAGAGTCCCAGGGCAAGCTCAAATCCAGTTAGGCAAGTGTGTTTTAAAGTATGGTTTCCCATTGGCTGAGTTAGAATTTAGCATTTAAAAAAGGGAAGATAAAAAAAAGAAAAAGAAAAGAAAAATCATTAATTTGTGGAAACTGAAGTTGCAGACGTTTGTCTCCTGGCATGTGCTTGTGGTAAACTATCCATGTGTCACAAGTGGAACACTAGAAAAGAAAGATTTGCTTGAAAGCAAATCTGTGTGTGTGTGAAAAATTGCAACACTTACAATTTGAGTCCAACACGAATGAAATTGGATGGAAAGTGACCAAATTATGGCTAGATGAAACATTCAAAAGGCAAAATGACCTTGACCTTTGACCTCTGGAGGTCACATATACATTACAAAAATGTGAAGTGTTATAATATATACAATATGAGCTCAACATGATTAAAATTGGATGAAAATTGATCGAGTTATGGCTGGATGAATATTTCAAAGGTCTGAATGACCTTCACCTTTGACCTTTAGAGGTGACATGTGAATTACAAAAATGTGGAATGTGACAATATCTATAATATTGATCCCACCATGATCAAAATTTGATTGAAAGTGACCAAGTTATGGCTAGATGAATATTTCAAATGTTCAAATGACCTTGATCTTTGACCTCTAGAGGTCACATGTAAGGATGAAATTTTCTTCTAGCCATAACTCGGCCAATTATCATCCAATTTGATCATGTTGGACACAAATTGTAGCTACATATGGGCACTTGTCTATGTGGGCAGGCGGGATGTTGCTGATATTTTGGAAATAAAGAATACTTTTTACAGGCAAAGTCTAATTTACATTTGACCTCCAAAGGTCAAGGTCATTTTGCCTTTTGAATGTTTCATCTGGCCATAATTTGGTCACTTTCCATCCAATTTTATTTATGTTGTACTCAAATTGTAAGTGTTGCAACACTGCATATTTTTTTAGTTGTGCAAATTTTTCACACACAGTGACAGATTTGCTTTCAAGCAAATTTTTCTTTTCTAGTTTTCATATGCCCTCTTCGTTCAGATATTGAGAACAACCAATCTGGTTTTATTGTGTTTCAATTTCTAATGAATTATCTTATTACTTGTTGGACTGATGAGTGGAGAACTAGAGCATGGCCTGTGACACAAGTAAAGTAAATAGCTCAAACATATATTGTGTTGGAGTTCTTTGATATAAATGGCGGGACAATGTAACGCCTCTCAGGACAAGTTTTGGAACATATGTAACTTGCCCACAGGGCAAATTCCAAAAAAATATATAATTATAACCGTTGTTCAACCATATATGTGAGATTTGAGAAGTGTCTGTTGAAATTGATCATGATAATGTGCATGAAAGTAATGCATATATATTTTGGACTGCTTGGAGAACACAGAGAGTAGATCACTTGGGGTGTTCTCTGACCAACCAAGATGACCATAGATAATGCGAAGATGTTCTGCGGCAAGCCATTTAGTTAATTTTCTTAGTCCTAGCCATCCATGTTTGTACTAGTCAGTACACAAAGTATGCAAATAAAATTGCACAAGCTTGGACAATACATTCTAGTCTAACCAGTATGCTATAATTTTAAGGCAGTGGTACACTTTCACAGCATTTTATACAGAAAACATGACTTTGCTCCGAACATGTCCTTGTGCACACTGGATGTCTGATTTTAGATCATATAAACTAAATTTTCTAAAAGTAAACTATATTTTCTAAAAGTAGACATTTGGATATCAAAAACTTTTGAAAATAATGAAGTCTCTAAGTGCTAAGAATTTGCATTTTTATTGCTTAATTAAAAGTTGAATTTTACCTGTTTTTGCAAAAAAAAAAAAAAAAAAACACCAAAAAATGGGAAACATTTTCTAACAGGAAATGAAACAGTACACTTCAAGCAGCAAAACTGTATTTTAAATTTTGGATGTGGGGTTTAGTTCAAAATTTACAGGATGTTTAATTTAAAGTTAAAATTGTTAAATTTTTCAAAGATTTGAACACCCATAAAATTAGAACTAAGCCCTATTTCAAAAATTTATGAAATATGGTTTTGGAGAGTATTGCGTGTTCTTTCCTTTGACACCATAAATCTGATTTTTATTTTTTTTAATGCTATTTTAAATTTTATGCAAAATGTAAGAATTTTGAATTTAAAAAAAATTCATCAATAGCAATACTAAAGTTTTATATTCGGTGCCAGAATCAAAATTGATGTTTTCTTTCAGAAAAATATATACTTTTTTGGGTATTAGATGGTAACCACAGACAGAAATAAAGAGTGGTAAAGTGTACCAGGGAAATCTGTGGAGGGTACCCCAGGAATTGACTATGAAAGCAGGAGCAGTTTGTACGATACACAATGGTCATCCTGTCATCTAAGGGTTTGGTTGGAGTTCTTGCCTGTGGTAAGATTATCAACATATGGGAACCATGGTGTTCTGTCACCTTTTATACTCCCCCCCCCCCCCCCCCCCACACACACTTTGTTATCTGCGGCCTCCTTTTGTGTACCTCCTGTCCTTGACCATTTGTTCTGGTCAGTGAATCAAAGGTGGGCTGGGTCATGGCTCGAGTGCAGAAACTAGTATTAAGCCTATTCTGTGCAATTATGGAATGAAATGGAAGAAAAGTAAGGTCACAGTCCGAGTGGTAACAACAAAATGCTCAAACTCCTTGCTCATGATAATTGGGTCAAAGGTCAACAGTTGGATCGTCTTCAGTGCACTCCTGTGAATGGAAAGAAAGGGAAGAGTAAGAATGGGAGGTTCCTCTAAACCTGCTGTGGAATGTATGTCAGTCAGCAGTTTTGCATTTCAATTTGCAACTGAATAATTTAAAGACCAATGTTTTTTTCCTGAGATACATTTAAAGAAAAAAAGGCAATGGAAAAGATGGCAACTGACTTATTTAAAAAAAAAAAATGGCAACAAAAGACAAAATAGAATAAGGCAAGATTGTTTTGCAGTTGCCTGGCAACCAAATGGTTAATAAGACATGGATATTAATTCAGTAAGTATGATGGAAGCTTACAAAATTCAGCTTAACTTTCTGTTACCATTCAATTAAACCTTTTGAGAATTAAATTAAACTATTACAGGCTTATTTTTAACATACAATTCAATGGGACAACTCTGACTTGCCTGCAAGATAAATGTGTATTGGTTTGTCTATTTGACTGAATACATGTAAAATAGCTAATTGTGGCTAGATCAGGTATGTGTCTGAGCAAAACCCAACCACATGCATGAGTTGTCAAAATCAGTAGATGGAAAGCCAACTAGTCATGTCTGCAGCATAAAGGCTGATGCCAGACATATTCAGTGTATTCAGGTTATTGTAACAACTGACTGTTTCAGGCCACTTTAAGGACACTTCAGACACCAAAAAAATATCCCACTTTAATCGGTCATAACTCAAAATATCTTTGCGTCAGGATAACAAATCATATATGTATGTAATCGTCATAATCCAAAGAATTTATATATCCTGTGTTTAGGTGTCGGCCATGTTAATTGTTGAATAAACAATCCAAAGTTGACCGCAAACCATCGATCCCATAAATGTCGATATAAATCACTAACCATCTGTGATAAAATCAAAATTACACTCTTATCTCAATCCTGACATATTGGCAACAAAAAACGATCCTACGATTTTTCATGTTTGGCTTAGTTTTTCCGCTATCCATCCTCAAAGTTTGACATTTCAATTTTCCCTTTGATTTCCCGCATGTTCATTTTCTTCATTTCACAGAAAAAGAACGAAGCAAAATTTCGAAAATCGCTGAATCGTTTTTGCAGTTCAGACAATACAAAGTCAAAGGCCGTTTACCGGATTAAATTTCGCCCAGCCGTTTTCCTGGAATAACCATTTCTTAGTGGGGTTCCCATCCTATTCTCCTTTCTGAGAAAACGAGCTTCAAAGGCTTTTGATGTTGGTCATTTGACTCTAAAACAATGCCTTTTGCTCAAGTTGAGCTGACATTTATACAATATGGAGTAAACATCGTCCCTGAACATTTTCTGTGGTTGTCAATCAATTATTTACCCATCACATGAATAAAAGAGCCTTTGAAGTACAGAAACCATTCTTCAGCTATCTGTCAAACGGCGACAGTCAGTCTGGTTTCAGAGTGTGACGTCATGGAGGCGTGTCTTCTGGGCCCCGTGACCTCAAAGGAAGAGAAAGGAGAGGCGACAAACAAAATCAGCACAACTCGACGCTTTCAAAAAAGCAGAGGGGCCATCATATAAGTCTGGGGCATTTTTGGGAGCTGGAGCATGCACATCAGTGAGAGCAACACCCAAATGCAAACACTGTGGGAAACCAAGAAAGGGTCATCCGCGAGGGGGCTGCTCTATGTCAAGTGAAAACTGAAATTGGAAAATTATGACAGGTTCTTTTGCGAATCAACGGACACTTGCTTGAAAAATTCAGAATATTTGTTGACCTGTTTTTAAATCTTAATTTTATGACAAAAAGTGAGACTTTGCGCAGGATAGATCGACCTCTCTGGTTGAGATTGGAAAGCTTAATGACTGTGTCGCTTTACAGGGACACAGATTTGTTGACAGTTTGTTCCCGATGTGCATGAGTATTGCAGATGAAAGTTTGAATTTTTTTTACACCTTTCTTTGATGCGCGAGGCCACTAAGGCAATCCATCGCGGCACAGCCTTTGATGGGAGATCGTCTATTGCTTCCTGCTGGTCCTGAACATTAATGTCTTCCTTCGTCTGAACGCAAAACAAGCAGGATAATCATAGAGTAAACCACTAAGGCTGTGATATGGTTGCATGTTCGCATCATTTCTCTGTCTACAAACACGCTGTCGGCATGTCGCCTGGTTTCGCCTCATGGGCGCCGCCATGATACCTGCCTCACTTTGGTCCGTTGCTAACTGTGGTCACGTGGCCGACTGTTAATATGATTGACGGGTGGCATTGTTCCGCTTGCCGATGAAAACCAGAAGAATGACACATGGTCGCTCAGGTGTCCACACACTTGTGTGTTTTTTTGCGTTTTTTTTCATATTTCTAATTTAGTTACAAAATTGAAATTTTGCCGACGTACGGAAAGGGCATTTAACTTGTTAAAAACGTTAAATTCTCGAAATCGCCCATCCTAGGGTTTTTGGTGTCTGAAGTGTCCTTAAGAAACAGGAATACAGTTTAATGTGCAATGCTTTTGTTCTCAAATATCCCATATCCTAAATAATGTCTGGACAATATCTAGTAGATAAAGCACGACAGGGGATTAGGGTGATTACAATGGGAACAAAGACATGTATTCTTATACATAAACAAATGCAATTACACAAGTTTGAAATTCTGGCTACACGAGGAAACCTTGATGAATCTAAAAGTCAACATACACAGATATAGCAATACCATTTTAATAATGGATTAATAACAAGTTATTTCAATAAAAATTCAAGTGAACAGTTTGACTGCTGTCCAGAAATATAGATGACTGCGAATGCAAAGGAGTTTTGGCATATTTTTTGTGTTAAGAAAAATAATATGAAATAGCAGAAATTACTGACACCTTTCTTTAGACCTTAAACACTGCGTTCATAGTTACAATTTTGAACTAACAGCAATTTATGCAGATTAATTATGGATAATAACCTGCATGAATTGCACACAGTCAAAAGACTTTATACCATAAAGTTTCATGACTGTAGGTAAAATATTATTGGAGACGCGTGACACATAATTATCGGAGAGACGGATGGATGGACAAGCGTAAATCTAAATCCCCCCCCCAAGGTTGGGGGCATAAAAATTACGAAGGGTAATATGAATTAAATTTGAGACGCCCTATTGATAGCACCTGCCTGGCAGTGAGAACATATAAAAGCTGCAGTCACATAAGCAGAAATGCTGACCCATGTGCTCTTTCATAAATCACTTCATGTCATAACATTCAGAAATTATAATCGGTTGCAAGAGAAACAAGAAATGGGCTATGATATTGCTTAAGCTAGTCGTACATTTTTAGAAATAAAAAGGTATGAAAAGTTGCCAATCTTTGTCTTTATCAAAGTTATGTCAGAATCATTGTCACTGAAAGTGTCTATACTCCTCGTGGTTGTGGCTGTGCCAAGAAATACCAAATAAATACGACCAACTGTTGATGCGGTGCGACTATTATTCTCCATCCTTATCCAAGAGAATGCTGAACACTGGGACAATATCCTACACATATAGCTGTGTTCATCCTCACCTTCAGGGAGGATGCCAGATTCCACCTGACTTAATCATGTGACCTCAGTTGTGTCTTTATAAAACAGAAACTATCAGCTTGGTGCAGTTCAATCAGTGCATTATCTGCCCAGCTTATTTTTCAGCTAGGATATACCATTCCAATCATAGTGCAATTTTGAAAATGTGTTTCAAATTCACTGTAGATGTGTATCATTATGGCGCTTATATTAAGGCTGCACATTGGGTTGTCGTACAGAAATTGCAACTCTGGCTGTACATGAATATGGCTAGGTTTCGTCTGTGTCTAGTGCCCATTTTGTATCCCCCCTACCCGCTGTAACTGAAATGTGTTCTGTTCTTATGGGCAAAGTGATGCATTAACTGTAGTGAAGTAACCAGCATTATCTGTATTGTCACTGATCGTGACACTCAATTCTCCAGGTTACGATCTTACAAACTGCTGAAATTGTCATTTCCAGCTTGGCCAGCGTGAGCATAATATATGTATATCAAGTGTTAGCTAAGCAGTTTTGGAGAAGATAACTTTTTAAGATTTTTCAAAAAAATGAACGAAAGAATCCATAAAAATTCCAAAAATCAACGGAGCATGGCAATTTGAACAAACTTGGCAGAGACCGACCCAAGGTACATCCTGACTAAGTTTGAATTGAATCCATGTACTGGTTATGGAGATGAAATCAGAAATGTAACTTACCATTGCAACTCCTATTGACTTGCACAGCAGTCAATGAGAATACACGCATCAACTCCCCCCGAATTAACACTTAGTAAACAACTTTCCTTGGCATGGGTTGGGCACTAGTGCCTAGCCTATGCCAAGAAATTCTGTTGATGTGAAGCATGTTTTGTGATAGGCCTCCTCTATAATTATCAGTCAAATGATTTTTCATTACTGTTGAAATTAATTGAAAACACTAAAGCAGAGGAAAGTTGAATACCAGAGATGCAGTCGGAAATAATACAAATACATACAAGTTTATAAGGAATTAGGAAAAAATTGCTGCACCACCTCTTGCACAAATTAAGGTCTACGTGTCCCTAGGCAGTTTCAAAGCAATTGCCCAAGCCTTTCCGGAAAAGATTTTTTTTTTTCAATTTTGCCAAGAAATGTTCAAAAGAATTCATTAAAAATGTACATCTCACTAGAGTATGAAACATGTGAAGAAATTTGGTAGAGATGGCTGCCCAGACTTGGGTAATATGTGTTGACATAAATCTTTTTAGAAAAATATATAGTCTACCATAGATGTAAGTATGACTTAAACATAACAAAAAGACAAGCAGCTTGGGGCAAGAGAAAATACACACAAAAAGTAAGACTCACGTGCACTCATATAAATTTGATTAGAGTGGTTAGAAAAAAGAATACAAGTAAATGGACAGCATTTATACACAGTTAAAATTTATTCAGAATTCCCTGTGCTGTCTCCTCAATTCAAAAATACTATTTACAAAATTGAGTATTGGCCAGCAAGTGAAAATAAATTTGTTGTGAGCAATTAATGTTTTGAATATTCCTCCTTCAGCTCCTAGTTTTTCAAACAAGTCGTGTCTTACACTATCATAAAGGCCATAGTACCAAATGACATGTTTCTCATCTTCAGTTTCTCCTGTTTTGCAAACAGAGCAGGTTCTATTTTCGAGAGGAGTTTTTGGTTGGGTATATGGGGTTGTTTCTATAGCAAGCTGTGAGCACTCATCTGCAATTTGCTGAAATTAATGTGTTTTGATACTGGTGCTCATTTGCTTTTCAAATATGGCTCCATTTCAAACCTTTCCCTAAATAAACAGCATGGCCAAGCTTATTATTATCATGTGAGTCAGCAATATTTCTTGTGGTACCTGTAATACACAAGAACCACCGAGTTTCATACATGTGTCACAGTCATTGTCTCAACAAGGAGGAATGTGATTAATGTTGTTACCACCAAGATTGTTCCTAGTAGCCAACAGTTTTGCCTGGTGAAGATTACAAGTAATTTTCAAGAAAACAGTTGTATATGAAGAAAATGGCTGCATTTTTGTAGATATCACCAGTATTTAATAGTTTAGCATGTAAGTTCAATAAGAATAGGGGTGATCTGGGTTGGTTTAATTTCATGACACACAGCCTTTTGTTCCCATGATGTATGTTTGTAACACCTAGCAACCCATGTCATGTCAGGAAGTGAATATGGCTGATGCTATTGGAGAGTTCAAACATGTCAATTACCATTGCAATGCCCACTGACCTACATAATAATCAATAGGAATGTGTGCATCAACCCTTGCAAATTGAAAAATTTGGTAAAATTCAGGGTGTTGCATGATCATCATGTAGTAAACAACTGTATTTGACCTGTTTACAAGGTATATTTCCACCAAGCTTCAGGTCAATTTAAGTGGCTGTTGTTGAGAAGAAGTGAAAAATAGTTTTAATATACAAAAATCCATTAAAAAAAAAGAAATCACAGCACTATCTCTTGAACACATTAAGGTTTTGGGTTCCCAGAAGCATCCCTAAGCAATTTCAAAACAACTGCCCTGGTGGTTTCACAGAAAAGTATTTTTTGAAGATTGTGCAAACAAAAAAAAAAAAAAAAAAAAAAAAAAAAAATATATATATATATATATATATATATATATATATATATATATATATATATATATATATATATATATATATATATATATATACATATATATATATATATATGCTGGTAAATTCTCTAAACAGACAAACTGACCAGATGGCCCCAAGTATCGATATATAAAGTTTCTAAAAAAAAAAGATATATATATAGTTTGTGAATATGATATTTTGATAGATAGCCATGATAAATGTCAAAGTTGTGCCCCTCTGGAAAATCAGAACTTGCATTTTTAACGTGTACTGTGTTAATATTCTATTTATATGGTTATATATGCCACTTCTTTGTGATGTAAAAGATACATAGTTTTATATATGTAACGGAAGAAATAAAGATAGGAGGCAGACTTAGACAGTACAATTTGATATGCACAGAGCTTGACCTGTGCCTCCTTAACAGGATCTGACCAACGGAAAAAGTTAAAAATGTGAAATCTGAATGGACAATGATGACGACTGTACAGACAGACAGACAGACCCAACAGAAATGACCATTCTAAAGCTCAGTTGACTCACAAGCTAGCTGAGTTAAAATTAAGGTCTCTGAGGGTCACCAGAAGTGTCTGGGTGCAATTTCAAAGAAATTGAACTGGCAGTTTTGGAGAAGAGATTTTTTTTTACATTTTTCAAAAAAAAAAAAAAAGTGTAAAATTCCAAACTTTGTAAAAACCCACCCCAGGTATATTGCACCAAGTTTGAAGTAGATTTGATTGACAGTTTTGAGAAGTCGAAAATGTAAATTACTATTGCAATCCCTTTGGTTTGCATTGTAATCAATAGAAATGTATGCATTAAACACAAAAAATCATTTAAAAAATTGCAGTGCCACCTCTTGAACAAATTAAGGTCTAGTGGTCCCAGGAAGTGTCCTTATGCAATTTCAAGGCTCTTGGCTTTAGAAGCAGTTTCAGAGAAGTTTTTTAAAAAAGATTTTGCCAAAAATGTAACCAAAAAAAGCACACCTTGGTAAGGACCCACCCAAGGTACATTACTACCAAGTTTGTATTTGATCTGGGAAATGGTTTTGGAGAAGTTCCAAACGTGAATTGTGGACAGACAGATGGCAGATACCAGATGACGGACCATCCTATTGGCTCAGCTGACTGACAAGTCAGCTGAGCTAAAGAGGCGAATTCCTATATGTCTCCTAATGTATGATATCACAATCTTTTTCATATGTATATGTACATGTGTATATATATATATATATATATATATATATATATTTATCTCAGCTAATACCAACCTTACGAAATTGAGTTTTCCGATTTTGACCACCAGGATCGCGCGACGAGATTAAACAGTATTTCCTGGGAAGTGGGACACCACTATCAGCAGGTTATCGACAGCCATATTAAAGTGTACAGACTTGAAGAAAGTGGGGAAGTTTGAAAGAGTGATTTTGATCAAGTAAAAGCTGTACTGTGCCTGAAATATGCCTGTGTACAATTGCAAGGTACCAAGCTGTAGCGCTGATATGTGCAAATTGTTGAATCTTGACAAATATCCATGGATGTGTGGGGTTATGTTCCACAGTTTTACAGTTAAGCCTCCGCTGTGGTCATGATAGCGTGTCCTACTTGGTAACAGCAGAACAGCATAACTGTGAATTCAGTCAGTACGATAAGGTGACAAAAGGGAGAACTAAGATTTCGTTAGGCTCCTGTTTAGAGAAAATAATGGTCAAAGTTAGCATTGCATATGTATCATTGTATGACAATGTTCACAGAAGATGACACTGCTGTTGAATGTATTTCTGCCCCTTTTTTATCCTATATATTCAAATGCCCTGCACACTTCTGCATGAGATTGAAAATAATGTCAAAGCTAAATCCGATACTTGGATTTTCTGTTTGTGTCAATGCCAGTTTCTCTAACTTATAAATGCAGGTACTGTGAAGGATTAGATTTTTAGCACAGCAAACTGAGCAGGCCATTCTTGAAGATAGCCTAAATCAGCTCGAAAGATAATTTTCAGTAGGCAGATTAAATTTTAGAACGTGTTTTTGGAGTCTGCAAGACCTGGAAGTTTAACTCTCAAAGCAACTCCTTCTGTTCGGCAAACATTGAAGGAAGACAACCCAGATGATAAGTTAAAGTATATTATAAATTGAAAATGAGAGTGAAATAACTCTTTCGCTGCCAATTTGACAGCAGTTGGTGTGTTCTGAATTGCCATACTGATACTAGATTCATATTCTTTATAGACTGACGTTAAATTTAAGTACTAGCTTGGTGACAGTTGCAGAGACCTTATGGGAGCTTAAGAATGGCCTGGGTTGACAGCTTTCCTCAGGAAGCTTTGGGTGCATTGCTCCTCATACCCCATATCAATTCTAGACAGATTAAGGTGGACATGATCTAAAATATCTGCATTATCTTTATGTGCCCAGTAAGATAAATTTGGACTCAGGATTTTTTATTTTTAACATTGTTTTACCACATTCTGACAAAGTAAATTTAAATTTTTTCATCTAATTAGGGTTGTTTTAAAAAGATTAATTTCCTCTTCCGGGTCATTATTGTCATGGAATAAGAGAATTAACCCTTTCCTGCACTAGTCACCCCAAAGCACCTACGTGTAAATTGTCGTGGGCTTTATAGTTCGTGCCTAAATTTCTTGTTAATAAGAAATGTTTGTGCAGAGATTTGTTTGTGCAACCTACCATGATGGCATTGCCCGGATCAATAGCTTCCATTGTTGGCATGGGCAGGGCAGATTGACCCGACCCGTGTCAAGAAAAGCTGTTGACTCAGTCATTTTCCTACTGGGAAAGGGTTAATTGTAGCAGACTTTATTGATATCATGTCCCTTGCTAGGTGCACACATTCCTGCATATGCTGGCCCCAGGTGTGTACATGTATGCCTGTGAAACAAGGTGTGTAACTTCCAACTGATGGCCGTCTCAATGGGTTACCAGGTCATTTCAAGTCCAAGACACCAGGTCACTTGCGAATCATTAAAGACGATGATAAAATATAATTTGCAGGTCATGAATATAAATTGTGTCAAAACAATGAAACTAGATTTACAGGTTGGCAGCACCAAATTTACATCCCAGGGTATGATACTTACACTGGCCAGCCTTGTATTTAGCCACCCCAAATATCAGAAATAAGATCTCAGAGGAGTGGTCTCTCTTGACTGGGAAAACACAAAAGTGGCTGTATGGAAGCAGTGACCATTTGCAGAGAAGCAACTCTGCATATTGGTCTGACCTAAACACCTGAATAAATATATATGATACATATACACACACACACACACACACACACACACACACACGCACACACACACATATATAATACTTAACCAATAAAGTGATTATTATTATCATTATTGTATGCGGGTAAATCCTTTACCTAGGGTGACTTAGTCCAATAGTCCAAGAACTTATACAAACATGCATGCACGGCCAGGTATTGTATACATGTATGTATGGATGGTGCATTTATTGATTGTATAAAACATGGTCTCTATTTATAATTGGAGTTTTGTATATGTGGTATCTATGTGAATATAGTTTGTGGTACAGCAGCTTTGGAATACTTCAGTTGTTATTGGAACAGTATTTTGATCATGATGAAATCAGGCCTCGTTGCACTCCATATAAATGCTGTCCTCCCCACACTAACTGATCACTCCATGCTCTCAAATGGTGATTTGACAAATTTTCTTTTGAGGTCCGTATAACTTGGATAACAGTGCACAAAATATATATATTTTCACCTCACCAGTAAAAGCATGTGGACACCAAGAACACAATTTAGTGTATACACTGGGGAAAGTTTATTGGCAAATTAATAATTCATATACAGGAACATATATGCCAAATTGACCGTGCATAGAGACGCATTGTTAAGGCGGCACTACCTGACCATGTACAGTGACATACATGTATATAAGATGTCAGTGCAGTATAATATAGACTTGTGCAAGTGTTGCCTTGGGGTGTGTTCTGTGTTACCGGATGCATACATATCATTAGCCATTTTGAAAAGTGTGTTGTGTCTTTGTGTCTCATAGTATTGTGAGCCAAGGTTGAGGAACAGATTTAAAAGGAAAAAAAAAAAAAAAAGGAAAAAAAATGTATATGTGCAAGTGACTGTGTGGATATACAAGTCTTCATAACTTCTTGTGATCTATATTAGGAAAGTACCTGGTGAAAAGTATGTGTGTAGCTCAAAACTACATGTACAACATCTAACCCAGTGTATACCTGTACTTTGAATCACAGTATAGTATCTGTGTGCAAATGGCTCCCCAAACAGCCCAAAGTATAATTAGATGATGATGATCTTTCATTACAAGTAGTTATAAACAAGAATGTTCACATGTCATGTGAAATTAAACCTGATGACAAAGATGAAGGGGTCTTATAGAATATCACAGGGGCTGCTAGAGTGGAGTTCTCATGAGGATGCTCAGTGTCCCTACTTAACTTGGTTCTGATGTTCAAATACAGTGGTCCTCCTTATATGAGGCCACCCAAAGGGCAACATAAATGTGGTCTGATAATTTTGGCAATAGGAACCAAAATGTACACTTTGCTGCATTGCATGGGTCAAATTGACATAATACAAAAGATCAGTGGAAGTGTCCTGGGTGACACATATTTGTCAAGGTGAATGTAAGACGGTGCTTGTTTGTGTGTGTGACTGTCAGATATATACATTACATTATCTCATGACTTTTGGCACTTTTAAAAAAGTTATGACATACATGACCCGAAAAAAAAGTTTAAGTGGGATGAAAAGGTGGGCTTGAATTTAATATGATTGATGATGTAAATGATCTACTTTCTCAGTTAGTCAGATATCTTACAAAGACCCCCTCTTATGAGATCACCCCAAATTCAGCCCAAAGTGATCTATTAAGAGGGGTGGCCTCTGTACAGGAGGACAATATATTAGGAATGTTACACTTTTTGTGTTGGAATCATGGTCTATTAACAGAGGTTGCCCCTTATGAGAGGGGCCATACAAGAGGGGTACCACTGTACTTGATCACATTGGAATTCCTCATGCCAGCAGACCTGTATACTGCTAATCCATGCTTGCAACAGGCCAGACATTTTGATATGTATAGCTTGACCAAGTGATATTACATGTACTGAACATTGGGCCCAATTGACCTGACATATTTTCCTATTGTTCTATAACATGCTGTTGGTTTAAGGATGGAAACATGTTTAGCTGTACTGATATTTTTATCAGTACAGCCAACTGTTGTCATGTTGTTGTCATCATCATCAGCACTACTATTATTATCATTATCATTATTAGCTCAGCTGACTTGTCAGTCAGCTGAGCTTTTTTGAGGGTCCGTCGTCCATCCATCCAGTACAGTGGAAGAGGTGGCTTTCAGCTAATACCTTATATTAGTACAATTTACCTCATGACACCTCTAGTCAACTTTATGGCGCTAAAAATTGTATTACTATTTACCTATTTATACCAGTGTCGGTATGGTGGAATAGTATACGAAGCTTTTAAGTTTCAAAGGAGACGTCTGTGGTCATCCACAATTTACATTTTCGACTTCATCTGAAAAACCATCAGCCAGATTTACTTCAAACTTAGTGGGGATGTACCCTGGGTGAGTCTCTACCAAATTTGTTCAAGTGGTCCTGCTCCAGTGATTTTTGGATTTTTTATGAATTTTTTTGTTCTTTTTTTGGGCAAATCTGAAAAAAATCTTCTCTAAAACCACTCACCCAATTGCTTTGATATCACACAAGAACACTTCTAGGGACTCTTAGTTCTTATTTTGTTCACCAGATGGTGCTTCAATTTTTTTCTAACTTTTTATTATTTTTTGTGTGTTTTTGCTATTTTTGACATCTTCTCCAGAACCGTCATTCAGATTGAGCTGAAACGTGGTGGATATGTTCCTTATAGGAGGGTCAAACAAAGCTGTTCACAAGGTGGCACTGCTGTGGATTCCAGATTTTTTACATTTTTTTTTTCAAGGGGGGTACTTATCGGTGAATGCAGCTTTCCTATTGATTACTATGCAAGTCAATGGGCATTCTAATTCTAATTCATATTATTGACTTCTCTGAAACCATCCGCCAGATGACATCAAACTTGGTGTCAATGTACCTTGGGTGGGTCTCTAGCAGGTTTGTTCAAGTGGTCACACTCCTGTGAATTTTGGAAATTTTATAAAATTTTTGTTCCTTTTTGGGGCAAATCTTAAAAAGTCTTCTTCTCCAGAACCATGAACCCAGTTGCTTTGATATCTCACAGGGACACTCCCGGGGACTCTTAGTTCAGAATTTGTCCACCAGCTAGTGCTGAAAATTTTTTTTTTTTTTTTTTAATGAATTTTTGTGTATTTTTGCGATTTTTGACTTCTTTTCCAGGACTGCACTCAAATTAAGCTGAAACTTGGTGGATATGTTCCTTGTGGAAGGGTCAAACAAAGTTGGTCACAAGGTGGCACTGCTGTGGATTCCTGATTTTAAACAATTTTTTTCAATGTGGGTACTTATTGTTAAATGCACCTTTTCTATTGCTTACTGTGCTAGTCAATGGGTATTCTAATGCATTCTAATGGTAATTGATACTTTCAACTTCTCTGCAGAAACTGTCTGTCAGATATACTTCAAACTTAGTGGCAATATACTTTGGGTGGGTCTCTACTAAGTTTGTTCAAATGGTCATGCTCCAGTGATTTTTTTTTTTTATGATTTTTTCAAAGATCTTCAAAAAAGTTTGAATAGGAAAGTTTAACATGGGAATTTCTTGTAATGATTATAACTTAAAAAATTTTGGCCAGATAAAATTCAAACTTGGTGGGGATGTGCTTTGGATGGGTGTCTACCAAGTTTGTTCAAATGGCCATATTCTATTGATTTTTGGATTTTTTTAATGAATTTTTGTTGTTGTTCTTTTTTTAGGCAAATCTTAAAAAAAAGCTTCTCCAAAACCACTCACCCAACTGCTTTATTATCGCACAGGGACACTCCTCACACTTTGTAGAAATGTACCTTTGATATGCACACAAAGACTAATCTGGAGGCTCTCCAGTAAAGCAATCCAGAGAAAATAAATATGTTTATACTATACCTTTGATATGTCTCTACATATGTTATTCAAATGGTCACACTGCATTGATTTTCACATAAATTTGGGGGTAATTTTGTTAAAATAAGCAGATACATGTCAGCTGAGCACAGGATCATCATGGTCCTCTTGTTTTTATTACTTCTGCAATCTTTTCAGTCTAACTGACTTTTCTTGTGAAAATCTGTGCATTCACTTTCACCATAGCCTACCATGTTAAATTAGATCACCAGTTGCCATATTTTTATTTTCATAAATTTTAATGACTTTAGTAAAAGTCTGGGTTTTAAGATAAATAGCAGGTCTGTAGCATCTCACTGAAGATACTCTGCCCAGATTAATTGATTTTGTTACCATTGAATTAAAGGCAAGTTCTTTGTTAACTGTTTGCAACTTTGTTCAGTTTTTCCTGACGAAAGATCAAACTGCCAAATATTTTTTTTTTGGTGGGGGGGGAGGGTATTGTCATTATGTGTGTGAATCGTTCTGCCCTTCTGTCGGCTACCCATGCAGACACAATAACTGAACAAATTGAGCTACTATCATGAAACTTGTACTGTAGAAGCATTTCATTCAAAGCTTGGCCAACTTCAACATTCAGTGACCTTGACCAATTTCCAAGGTCACTAGGGGTTATCCCTGGCCAAGGGGGTCTTAAGGTTGTTCTGACCATTATATTTTTAGCTCAGCTGACCTGTCAGTCAGCAGAGTTTATGTTATGACTAGCCATCCGTCGTCCGTTCGTTGTCCACAATTCACGTTTTAAACTTCTGCTCCAAAACTATCAACTAGATTCACTTCAAACTGGATGGGGATGTGCCTTGGGTAGGTTTCTTCCAAGTTTGTTCGAATGGTCACACTCCATTGATTTTTGGATTTTAAATGAATTTTTTGGGGTTCTTTTCGGGGGCAAATCTTAAAAAAAATTCTTCTCCAAAACTGCTCACCCAATTGCTTTGATATCACACAGGGATACTCTTGGGGGCTCCTAGTTCTGAATTTGTTCACCAGGTGGCACTGCAATTTTATCTAATGTTTCATGAATTTTTGTATGTATTTGCTATTTTTGACTTCTTCTCCAGAATTGTCACCCAGTTTAAGCTGAAACTTGGTGGCTATGTTCCTTGTGGAAGGGTCAAACAAAAGTGTTCACTAGGTGGCACTGCTGTGGATTCCTGATTTTCTACATGTTTTCAATTCGGGTACTTACTACACGGGTCAATGCAGCTTTCCTATTGATTACTATGTAAGTCAATGGGCATTCTAATGCTAATTCATATTTTCAACTTCTTCTCCAAAATTGTCATCCAGATTGACTTCAAACTTGGTGACAATGTGTTTTTGGGTGCGTTTCTACCAGGTTTGGTGAAATGGTCATGCTACAGTGACTTGGGGATTTTTAATGATTTTTTTTTTTTGGGGGGGAACAAATCTTACAAAATCTTCTTCTCACCCAATTGCTTTGATATTACATGAGAAAACTCCTAGGGACTCCTAGTTCTTAGTTTGTTCACCAGGTGGTGCTGCATTTTTTTTCCTTCAAATTTTTTATGGATTTGTTTGTGTTTTCGTTACTTCTCACTTCTATAGAACCGTCTCTCAGATTAAGTTGAAATTTTGTGGATATGTTCCTTGTGATTGAGTCAAGCTAAGATGTTCACTAGGAAGCATTGCTGTGGATTCCTGATTTTTAACGTTTTTTTTTTTTTTTTAATTTGTTATCCTTTATAAGCTCTGCTGATCTAAGGTCACTGAGCTAATATGATCACTCATATCTGTTTGTTTGTCTGAATACTGTTGCTTAAATACAGGCCACAGGTTTTAAGTAACCCCATACAATTCTAAGGACATATCTTATGTATGAAAATGTAGGTTGAGTTCAATATTGGTGGTGCCACCTGCAGCATTATGTTGTGTGTGGGTCAAAATGTAAACATCTTGTGACCACTCTACCATCCATAATTATGGCATCCCCTATTGGGGATTCATATACATGTAGTGCTTAGTCCCATCATCTGCCATCCCCGCTGTCTCCACTGCTGCCTCGTATCTAATTTTCCTTATATTTCTGTCCCCGTTTGACCTGTTGCCTCCTAATTTGGCACTGATAATCTATGGGTCTGGGAAATTTTTCCTGTGAACTAACATAAAACCATGAGGTCAAAGGCCAAGGTCAAATCCTGGTTGCATTTTTCTGCTGACTGCAGTTTTCACATGTTGGCTTATACCTTCGTAATGGTGCATCGTAGGCCCAAGGTTACTAATAAACATCAATAAGAAAGCACCTATTGGCTTTCTATATGCATGGTTTATCTTAAATCTGAGTGACCTTGAAAGGTCAAACTGCATACATTCCTGTTGATTACTGTGTAAGTCAATCAGGATTGCAAGGCTAATTCACATTTTCAACTTCTCCAAAACAGTTGGCCAGATTCACTTCAAACTTGGTGGAAATGTACATTGGGTTGGTTCTACCTGCTGTAAACCAAATGGTCATGCTCCAATGGTTTTTTTATTTTTAATTAAAAAAAATTCATTCCTATTGATTACCATGGGTGTAAGTCAATGGTAGTTGACAGTTTGACTTCTTCGAAACCATAAGCCAGATTCACTTGAAACTTTTGGTACAGATACTCCATACATTTTAGGATTTTTTTCATATGTTTGTGGATGACCTTCAGGTCCTAGGTCAAGGTCACAATGCCTTGCAAAATAGAATGGCTTCCATGCCACATCTTTAAATGGGTGTGATTGAAGTCCATCAAACTTGGTCAATATGTACCCAGGTGAGAGTTCCTATAAATTTGCTGAGAGGTGACTTTGAGGTCAAAGATCAAGGTAAAACTTTCTGGAGAAGAATGGCGGCCCCCTTATAGGGGTTGCTTTTGGGGAGCAGTGCTTGATCGGGGGGTGGGGGGGTGGGGTGCATAATGTTTTTGCACAAACAACTTGCTTCTGTTTTTTCGTAGATCTTCATGAAACTTACTGGGAGTGTGGATGAGGTCACAGTCTCAGTTGCATGTAACTCTAGTAACTGGTAGCACCTACACTTGATACAAATTATGAGCTAAAATGTGTTGAAAGATATAAAATTCCTTATCTGAAAAAATGATTGACCTGGACATGGCAAATGTATAGGATTAGATTGTGTCTAATTCTAATATATCGTATAATATCAGTGACCTTGACATATTTTTGTTACATCATCAGTCCTGTAAAGTTGAAATAGGTGAGCTATTAATGGCAAGGTGTAGCTTGCACATCAGTGGCAAAGAGATTTGAGCTTCCATATCAAAGCTGCACAGGAGTACATGGTACATAAAACTGTACTTAGTGACCCATGTTTTGGGTCACAGTGACACAATTATTGTGGAGTTAACTGCTTGTCCAAGTTTATTGTTGCTTCTTCAATACCTCAAAAGATTATTACAGTGGTACCTGTCTTGAGAGACCCCTCCAATGAGAGACCACATATCTTTTTAAGACCACTCTGTCAGAACACCGTGGTATCTTTTCCATGTTACTATACCTCTTATAAAGACCACCTGTTTTGAGAGACCACATTTTGACCTGCCCTATGGGTGGTCTCTCAAGACAGGGAGCACTGTACCTGATTTGAACAAACAGATGTATGGAAAGCTGGCAGTGGCGTGCACATTTTGGTAAAAAAATATAATCCAGTTTAAAGGTGAAGGTTGCATGGCCACTTGGAATATAGAAGTCATCAAGTGAAAATCTTGTGAACACTGCACCCCACAGTATTTACATTAGGCTATAACTTAAAGAACTGATAAAGTGCCTGAAAATTTATAGGATATATAGATTCTGTCCAATGCTAGTATATTATTAAGTGTCAGTTACCGTGATTTATATTGCTGAGGTCACCAGGCCGGCAAATTTGAAAGAGGTGATTTTGTACTGGCAGGGTGTAGCTTTACATCAATGGCAAAGGGAATTGGGCTTCCAGATCAAAGTTGCAGTTGAGCACATTGTACGTAAAACTGTACTTGGTGACTGACCCAATTATTCTGGAGTTTTGGTGCTTGTCCAAGTTTGTTTTCTTCAATAAGTTGAACAGTTATTACCTGATTTGAACAAACAGACTGTGTGTGGATCGCTGGATGCAGGGCATACATTTTGAATTAAATAACTTTTTAAGAGTTGAAAGTGAAGTTCATATGGCCAGTTGTGATTTAGGGGGTCAAAATATGAAAATCTTGTGAATTCTCTGCCATCTGTAAATTAAGTTTATCATAATAAAAGTTTGTGGGATTTTGGAGCAGGTCAAAATTTTGACCTGCAATCAAAATCTTGATTAATGGAGATACTAGTGGTTCTACCTACAGTTTGACTAGTTATGAGCCAGAATATGTTGAACAAGATGAAATTCAATACTTGGAAAAAAAAATTAAACTAGACATTAGAAATTGACAGATTATATGATGTCCAACACTATTATAATAGTGGAATATGGATGAGTATGACCTCAGTATTTATAGGTCACCAGGCTTGTAAAGGTGATACATTCATGCAAAACTACATTACACTTCATGTCCAGGTTGTAGTTCTGTTGACCTTTGACATAGAAGCATGAAACTTTACTCACCTATGTATCTGAACACAAGAGTGTGTCATGCATAAAAGTAGGTCACTAGGTCAAGTATCTGGGTCACAGTGATACATTCATGTAAATCTACATTACACTGCATGTCAGGGTTATAATTCTCTTGCCCTTTGACTTAGAATCATTAAACTGTACGCATCTGTGTATCGGGACAAAACAGTGTCTCATGCATAAAAGTGGGTCACTAGGTCAAGTATCTGGTCACAGTGATAGTCTATTTTTACCTCAGCTGACTTGTCAGTCAGCTGAGGTTTTTTGAGGGTCCGTCCTCCGTCGTCCGTCCGTCGTCCACAATTCACATTTTCGACTTCTTCTCAAAAACCATCCGCCAGATTCACTTCAAAGGAGGTGAAAATGTGCCTTGGGTGGGTCTCTACCAAGTTTGTTCAAATGGTCATGGTCGAGTGATTTTTGGATTTTTAATGATTTTTTTTGTTTTTTTGGGGGGTAAATCTTAAAAAATCTTGTTCTCCAAAACCGCTCACCCAATTGCTTTGATATCACACAGGAACACTCCCTGGGACTCGTAGTTCTTAATTTGTTCACCAAGTGGGGCTGCAATTTTTTTCTAATTTTTTTTAAATTTTTGTGTGTTAGAGCTATTTTCGACTTCTTCTCCAGAACTGTCACTCAGATTAAGCTGAAACATGGTGGATATGCTCCTTGTAGAAGGGTCAAACAAAGGTGTTCACTATGTGGGAATGCTGCGGATTCCTGATTTTTAACGATTTTTTCAATTCGGGTACTTGTCGGTTAATGCAGCTTTCCTATTGATTACTATGGAAGTCAATGGGCATTCTAATGCTAATTCACATTTTCTACTTCTTCTCCAAAACCGTCATCCAGATTAACTTCAAACTTGGTGGCAATGTACCTTGGGTGGGTTTCTACCAATTTGTTCAAATGTTCATGCTCCAGTGATTTTTGGATTTTTAATGAATTTTTGGGGTTTTTTTTTTGACAAATCGGAAAAAATCTTCTTCGACGAAACTGCTTACCCAATTGCTTTGATATCGTACATAGACACTCCCAGGGACACCTGTTTCCCAATTTGTTCACCAGGTGGCGCTGCAATTTTTTTAGGAATTATGTCTCCCGGTGGAAGCCAGGGGACATATTGTTTTAGTGCCCGTTTCTTCCGCTTCTTGTTGTTGTTGTTGTTGTTGTTGTTGTTGTTGTTGTTGTTCATGTTCTTCAACACTTGGTTTCCGTGCGATAAGTCTTGAAGGACTTGACAGAATTTGATGAAACTTGGTAGGAGTATGTATCTAGGCAAGACCTAGGTTGGGATTGTATTTGGGTGACCTTGACCTAATTCTCAAGGTCACAGGGTCACTTATGTGAAATTGGTTTCCGCTCGATAAGTCTTGAAGGACTTGATAGAATTTAATGAAACTTGGTAGGATTATGTATCTAGGCAAGACCTAGGTTGGGATTGTATTTGGATGACCTTGAGCCAATTCTCAAGGTCACAGGGTCACTTATGTGAAATTGGTTTCCGCTCGATAAGTCATGAATAAGTTGATGAAATTTGATGAAACTTAGTAGGATTATGTATTTTGGCAAGACCTAGGTTGGGATTGTGTTTGGATGACCTTGAGCGAATTCTCAAGGTCACAGGGTCACTTATGTGAAATTGGTTTCCGCTCGATAAGTCATGAAGAACACGATGGAATTTGATGAAACTTGGTAGGATTATGTATCTTGGCAAGACCTAGGTTGGGATTGTATTTGGATGACCTTGAGCAAATTCTCAAGGTCACAGGGTCACTTATGTGAAATTGGTTTCTGTTCGATAAGTCATGAAGAACTTGATGGAATTTGATGAAACTTGGTAGGATTGTGTGTCTTGGCAAGACTTAGGTTTTGATTGTATTTGGATGACCTTGAGCGAATTCTCAAGGTCACAGGGTCACTTATGTGAAATTGGTTTCTGTGCAATAAGTCTTGAAGGACTTGACAGAATTTGATGAAACTTGATAGGAGTATGTATCTAGGCAAGACCTAGATTGGGATTGTATTTGGGTGACCTTGACCTAATTCTCAAGGTCACAGGGTCACTTATGTGAAATTGGTTTCCGCTCGATAAGTCTTGAAGAACTTGATAGAATTTAATGAAACTTGGGAGGATTATGTATCTAGGCAAGACCTAGGTTGGGATTGTATTTGGATAACCTTGAGCAAATTCTCAAGGTCACAGGGTCACTTATGTGAAATTGGTTTCTGTGCAATAAGTCTTGAAGAACTTGATGGAATTTGATGAAACTTGCTAGGATTATGTATCTTTGCAAGACCTAGGTTGGGATTGTATTTGGGTGACCTTGAGCAAATTCTCAAGGTCACAAGGTCACTTATGTCAAATTGGTTTCCATGCAATAAGTCTTGAAGAACTTGATGGAATTTGATGAAACTTGGTAGGATTATGTATCTTTGCAAGACCTAGGTTGGGATTGTATTTGGGTGACCTTGAGCAAATTCTCAAGGTCACAGGGTCACTTATGTGAAATTGGTGTCCGTTTGATTAGTCATGAAGAACAGGATGGAATTTGATGAAACTTGGTAGGATTATGTATCTAGGTAAGACCAAGGTTGGGATTGTATTTGGATGACCATGACCTAATTTTCAAGGTCACAGGGTCATTTATGTGAAATTGGTTTCCCTGCAATAAGTCTTGAAGAACTTGATGAAAATTGCTAGAGTAATGTATCTAGGTGAGAGCTAAAATAGGATTGTAATTTTCAAGCAAACTTGGTCATTTGTAATTTGAAATCACCTGTGGTTTAGTCAGAGACGTAAGTGTTCCACCGGGAGACATTTGATTTTCTGTTGGAAAATCAGTCTGTTCTAGTTTTTTGTATGGTTTTGCTATTTTTCACTTGTTGTCAGAACGGTCCCTCAGATTAAGCTGAAATGTGATGGATATGTTGTTGTGGAAGGGTCAAACAGTTGTTTACTAGGTGGCACTGCTTTGGATTCCTGATTTTTAAGGATTTTCAATTCGGGTACTTATCGTTCGATGCAGTTTTCCTATTGATTACTATGTAAGTCAATGGGCATTCTAATGCTAATTCACAGGACAACTGATACGAAATTTACTGTTTACTTGATAACTTGAGATCTGTTTTGAGTTAGCTACACATGTTAATTATTCTGTATGAAGGTCATGCTGAGACAGTACATGAATGACCTTGACCTCGTTTGTGGGGTCACAGTGCAACATACATGAATTTTACTCTTCATTATAACTTGAGAACTACTTGAACTTTGATGTTGCACATGTAGGTGTTCTTCTATAAAGGTCAGACTTACTCAGAACATGGTGTCCTTGATCCTTTCCCAAGTTCATAGAGCTGCAAGTGTGATGAATGTCAAGATCAGCTGAGGCACGGGCTGTTCACACAGCCCTCTTGTTAATGACTACAGTCATTCCAAAATAAGACCTATGATTAGCAAGGTTATAAATGAGGCGAGGGGGGCATGGATCCAGCAATCTGGGATTGCATTTGAGGTGATGGGGGCATGGATCCAGCAATTTGGGATTGCATTTTAATTTTATCAGAAGTTTGCACCAGCATGACTCCAATGCAGACCCCATATCCAACTATTACCTTTTTTGAGCTGTATCTGATCCTTAAATGTGTTATGTTCTTATGGGTGAAGCCTTTATGTAAACTGTTCACATCTTATCTGAGACATCTATTGAAGTACCCAGCGTAATCTGAATTCTTCACTGATCATGATACTCAATTCTCCCTTTTACTAATTTAAGAAGTGTCTGAAATTGGTATTATGAGCAATTGGCCAGCATCAGCATAATAGGTATCATGCTCCTGGAAACAGCTGAGGAGCAGGTTTGTATGGAAATGAAGTTTTTCACCTATTTACATCGAGCATCTTCATTTACAATATTCTTGCAATTATTTTTCAATTAATTGGTAATCCAGCATTGCAATCTTGTCTTTAACAGATCACTTCACCTTTTCATTCCAATTTTGTAAACATTATGTGACTCCAAATACATTATTCCCATGGGAATTTCCTTGAATTCATCCGGATGGCATGGAAAGTAGACTTCATTTCGTGACAGCATTTTTTCGCTATACTAGGCAGACAAGATTGATGACAAACTTTTCTTGACTTTACAGTTCTCACCCTCAGCGTATGCAGTAAACCTCACCTGCATGTTGTTGTCAGTGGTATTATATTTTGAATACATTATTACATTATAACAAATTATGCATCATGGTGATCAGATGATCAATTTTCTTAGATGGATCTTATATGCATGTGCATGGATAGGACCAAGGACCTGAAGTAAGCACTGTGAGAGTTACCAGTACATGTACTGGTACAATTTTAGGATCTACAAATAACTGCTTATGTGTTACATCTTTTTTTTTTCTTCTTTTACACACAGAAATAGATACCAGAGCTTCTTGAGAATTCTCCCTGACTTTGTTTATAGAATAAGGTGAATGGCTATTGAGCAGACAACCCTGAAGCATATAGTGGAGAATTCTTAAGAATGCCTAGATACCAACTTCTTAGCTCTTATTGACCTGAAGTCATGGAATCGTTAGTGTCAATCATCATGATCATTCCACATTGTGTGAAACCTGTAAAGTACTCCAGTTGTAAGGCCATCACCAATACTCATTGCTCATGAATAATGGTCTTAATACATGTAGGTGCATGGTGAGAGGGGCCTCACAAAAGGGTGACCACAGTGATTAGCAACTACTGGTCAAGTGAGGATGCACTGGCATTGATTTTGCATTGGCAGACGTCTTGTTTCCTGATAGCCAAAATAGGGCACCCTCACTCTTCCATCACAAAAAACAACATTCACAGAAGCACATTTCTGTTAATGGGGGTTTACAGTTTTCTTTGTAATGAACATCATTTCTTTAAAGGTTTGTGGATTTTTTTATGTTGTTCTCTCCTAAAATCGTGTGTATCACTGCATAGGTAATTTTATGGTTCACATTTTTCTTGCAGTCATCAGCAGACAATAGCATCAAAAACAAGCTGCAAGTTTTTTGTCACATTTATGGGTGCTATTACCACAGGTGCTGGTAATGTTCAGTCAGCATTCCTGCTAGTAAGAGGGGTGAGGGGGGTTAGAGAGGGTGAGCCTAGAACATCGGTATGTGCAGGGGCCCGTCATGGGGCCTTATCTGCAATAAAACATTGTGTACATATTCATCTGTGCAGTCAATCATTTGTGCTATTAAGATGGGGGGGGGGGGAGGGGGCTGAGAACCGCTGGGCCTACATTGTCAGACGGAGCTCCTACACAGAAAGGGTTAAAATGAGGCTCACATCTGGACCACCATCCCACTTCATGTTTGACATGAAATCTCTGTTTCTTTACATACCAACAAACTGCAACTCACCGGATTATTCCAAAACTATTACTCAGAGGTATATCACACTGATCATCCATTGAAATCCACATATATCCATGGCAACACACCTGTAATTGTTGTAAATGTCCCACAAGAACCATTTCAGGCAGAATGTCCAACATTCCGATGTCAAATTGAAAGAGGTATCCCATCGTGAATCAATTTCATTTTGTAGCATTAGCCATATGACAACTGTTCTCACTTGCTAATCAAACTGTATTTTGATCCAGTCACGTTTTTATCCTGTGTGCATTTCCACAAATTGTGAAACCTGACCAAAATTGATTCTGTCAGTGCTTCTTGTATCCATTAAATTTTTTTGGCAGCCATAATTTTGACAGGACATGGACTGGTATCTCTCATTGGCTACGCAAACTTTCAGCCAATCAGAGAGCAACTGGGATATCAGTGTGGGTCCTGTCAAAATTATGGCTGCCAAAACTTGGATGGATACAAAATGTGAAGTGGGTTGGTGGTTCAGGTGGGAGCATTGTTTTAAACCTTTCTGTGTAGGAGCTCCATCTGACGATGTAAGCTTAGTGGCTCTAAGTCAACCCCCCATCTTACATCTTAAATATTAGCACGAATGATTGACTGCACAGATGAATACTCAATACTTTATTGCAGGTAAGGCCATTGCACATACAGATGTTTCAGGTTCACTCTGTCTCTCCCCCCCCCCCCCCCCCGCAAGGTACTTGAATTATGTGAATTGCAGAACTTTTACATCCAAGTCATGTATACTAAATGTAAATGCATTTTCAGCTATTTATCCCTTTGCCCACTGAACCTGCCAAAGCCAGCTGGAGGTCATGCAATTGTCATCGGCTTCAGTGTTTTCAACCAATTTCAACGGAATAAAAAACAATTTGATTGAGAGTTGTGGATGACACCTAACAAAATAACATGCTCCAGGTCAACAGCTTTCCTTAACATAATTGCCCAACCCATGCCAAGGAAACTGTTGACTCAGTCTTAAGGGAGAAAGGGTTAAAAAAGTGCTTGTACACACCATCAACATGTTCTGGTCACTACCATCCCTATAAGTCATGTTGCATTTGGTGGCTGTGTTTGACTAATAAACATCATGAACATGACTTCAGGGGAAAGATTTTCTTGTGCACATCATGATCTTCATGTTCAGGCCACTACTAACCCCACTATAAGTCACGTTGTGTAGTAGCCATGTTTGGCTTTTTAACCTCATGAAGATAGCTTAGGGCACAGAGAGTTTATGCTGTGGGCAGTTGTATTTTGACAGAGTTGCTAAGTTCAAGATGGAGATGAAGTCATAGCAGAGAATACATTTCTAAAATTCGTGTTTTTGTGATGTTTGGGCACATAGTTGAATATATCCAATATTCTTTGAGTGATAATAGAGAACCTTGAAAAAATGGTGACAGAGTGCTGCATGTTTGCCAGGGAGCACTTTTCATGGTTTCACTGATATTTCATGTAGGGTGATATGTCTTTTTGATGAGAATTCGGTAAAAGTTTGAAAGAAAAGGGTGTTGTACTTTTAAAATGTCACAGAAGCGAGATGGTCTAGCAAGTACTACTGCACTGTATCTGAACATTGGTCAAACACGTTCATATCACCTGTGAAACTTATGTGAAGAGTAACGCTGAATGACATATTACATTAAGTATACACGTAAGGTTACCAAGTGTATGTAACAGTCGAAAGTGATGCAGTGTGTTTTAGTGAATAGCTTTTACCTGCTTGAGATGCTGAATGACATATTACATGAAATATACATGGGAGGTTACCCAGTGTATGTAACAGTCTAAAGTGATGCAGTGTTTTAGTGAATAGCTAGTAGCTGGGTAAATGTTCAGGTATAGATGTATTACAGTTGGTCTGGTTGATAGGAGTCAGGTCACCCAGTGGGTTATTTACCAGCCAGTATTCTGTAACAGGCTGCTGACATTCCAGTGACATATTTTGTTCCCCGCAGCAGGGATCAGTTTAACCTGGTAACCGTAATAACCATGGAGACAGTGACTCACTGTTCTTGGAGGTAACAAGAGGGTGGGGCGGGCGCAGTTCACCATGGGCCAAAGAGAAAGTGAAACCTCATCATTTATCTTGCAAAATAGTGGTCCCTGCTTTCACAGACCACCTCAAGAAAAGGTCCAAAAATGGAACCTTGGTCCCTGTCTTGAGACCTCTCCAGTGAGACCTCCTGTCTTAAAAGACCACTTTTTTTTAAGATACTCTGCTTTGTAATGTTCATATAGTATCTGCTATAAAACACATGTGTGGGGAGACAACAATTTGGTTGTCTGTCAGTGGTGTCTTTCAAGGTAGGTTTCACTGTACTTAAGAAGCAGGTGGTCTCTACAGGTCACATTAAACATTGGCACATTGGCAAAGGGGAGTAGCCAATAAACCTGGTGTCAAAGGCCAGGTGTAGTCTGTCATCACAGTGGTACCTCAAAAGATGGACCACTGTGTACATGCAGGTATTGCTGCTATATGCATCATGTAAATAGATGGTCATTGTACACACAGCAATTTTGATGACCTTCACGCATTCATCAGGTTATCGTTCTGCCCGAAAATTCCCAAAACTTGACCATATACCATATCCTCAATTTATACAGTAAAACCTCCCTGTACTGAACACCCTTGGGACCGGAAAAGAGTGTTCGGTATAGTGAGGTGGTCGGTATAGGGAGGTTTGCTTACATTGGAAGTATATATTGAGCACCGAGACATGGTGTTCAGTATAGAGAGGTGTTCGGTTAGAGAGGTTTTACTGTGTGTGTATATATATATGTATATAGTTCTTGCCAAAAAGTAAAGTTTATGGGTAAAAAATCACCAGTCCTACTTCATTCATTCTGCAAGTGTGTGAGTTGGTTGTTTTCCGGGTTACCAAATGGGGAAATAACCGTTGGGTTTCCAGCAATTTGGACAGTTCTAAAAATTAGGTGTGTAATGTGCACTTAGGTGATTAGATTAATTTAACTTTTATCAGGACAAAAATTGAAAGTATTAAAAAGATGGAAATATGCAAAAGCTTTCAATACCATGAATTAGTATGATCCAATGGTGGTGGCGTTAAAGAATTGTGTGTGTAAGTACATATAGTTACATTTGTGTTTGAACATGCCATTGAACATCAAAGTCCAGCACAGTATGTTTATAATGCATGGCAGAATGGTTGAATTCCAAGTGCTCATAGAGTGAAGAGGAAAATAAATGAACTTAATTTTGGAGGTGAATGAACATGTTAGTCACAGAACCAACCTTTGTAAAACACAGAAACTTGCTCTGAGAGGGTTATCATCTAATATCTAATATCTATGGTCACCACAGTCCACGTGTTGACCATTGATAATATGTCTGTGGTAAATATCCAAACAAAGCTATTTCATTTGGTCATGCTAATCTCAAATTATGAAAGAAGATATAATTCATGCAGTTACATTATTAGATTATCTGTCTTAGATGTGATCACGCATGACATGAGATTGTACACATTGCATAGGGTAATCATGCTGTATGATAATTCAAGAAGTTGACACCGTTATATTTGAGTACGAGTGGATCTGATTATGTAGATCTTAGAAACTAATTGGTTTGTGCAAATAAATACATTGCAGTTGGTCTTTGATGTGGCTATATGTGTGTTGTATGTTTACCCAGTCCTTTGGGGATTAATTCACAACCGATGTAAAATATTATTGGTACGAACAGTGGAAGCCCTGGAATATATATGGAGACAACATCAGTTTTTCTGGAATATGTATGGAAACAATGTTATCTGTTCTTCTGGAATATATATGGAGACAATGTTATCTGTTTTTCTGGAATATATATGGAGACAATGTCATCTGTTTTTCTGGAATATATGTGGAGACAATGTTATCTATTTTTCATGTCAGGTGTTGGAAGAAAATGGGTTGTTGGTTGTGAAAAAATATAAGTCAGATGGAGAAAGCCCTTGACTTCCAGGCAAGTTGTATCAATTGATGTACATATTGCTAATTGGGAAGAAAAGGCTCAAATTTGTGGAATGAAGCTTCTTTTCATCTTCCGTAAGGAGAAAAACTTACAGTTGGTTAGGACATGGGAAACTGATCATACGTTAACAACACCCAAGCTGCTGGTGTTTGTTGGGGGAATATCAAAGCATTCACTTCCCCCTATTACCCCAGAATTGCCCTTTGTGTATTGTGTGTAAATCATTAAAATACTGTTACACAGACTGTCATTCTGTCAAATGTTTTTGTAAATATTAATTTGTTTTTACTTATAATTTAGTGCTAGTAAAAACAAGTTTACTGAGAGTATCATGTTTTCTGTCAACAGCTTTCCTTGGGGCTCAGCAGTATAGAAAAGCATAGTCTTGGTCAGTATTTTATCAGAGCTTAGTTACTTCCCGCATTATATCTGATACATGTACTATACATGTAGAGTCAACAAATGTACATAAAATGCGAGTTAAAGTGTCTGTGATTGTCATTTGATCAATATGAAAAGTCAGTTTTAAATTTGACAAACAAACAAATATAAAAGAAAACTTACATGTGATTATATGACAAAGAATAAATACTTTATTCATTCCAGTTGTACCTCATGCCCTAATAGAAGCACGCCTGCTACTTTTTAATCTTGCAAGGTCTTATAAAAAGTTCAGTATTTTTCAATATATTAAAAAATTAACTGCTCCTGATGAGAGAAGAGGGTTAATTGTTGTTATTTTATGCTATATGGATTCTATAATAAGTATAATTGCTTGTGGTATTGTAAGTTAAGATATATCATTATCATAAAACTCCACGAAAACCGTGTCTGCTCCAGGAAATCTTTGCATTAGCACAGCGTGCTACTGTTGGAATGAATACAGTAAATATAATTTTTAATGTAAACAATTTAATTTCATCTGTAAAGAGAAGCTGTTTAATGCAAAGCTTTAGCGGTATTGTAATACATATATCGTTTCATAAAAAGAAGTTATCAGGACACCAGTGCAAAGGTATTATTATATCTCCTCGTATGAAAGTATGGGTGCCAGCTTCTATTTACGTCCGGGTGCCAACCCAGACATTTTGTTTTTCCAAGATCTTCTCTTTCTTTCTTTCTTTTCTTTCTTTTCTTTCTCTCTTTCTCTCGTCCTCTCTCGGTCTCAGCTCTCTCGTCTCTCTCTCTCTCTCTCTCTCTCTCTCCTCTCTCTCTCTCTCTCTCTCTCTCTCTCTCTCTCTCTCTCTCTCTCTCTCTCTCTCTCTCTCTCTCTCTCTCTCTCTCTCTCTCTCCTCTCTCTCTCTCTCTCTCTCTCTCTCTCTCTCTCTCTCTCTCTCTCTCTCTCTCTCTCTCTTCACAACCAAGTTGGTCTGGAGATTATCTCAGTCACTATTTTTCCCAAGACCACCAAACTTGCTATAGTGACTGACCTAACCAGTTAAACTGTGCATCTCATTTGGAATAGTCATGATGTTTAAAAATATGCAAATTTAGGGGCAATTAATATTTTAAAAGCGCCATATCTTCCAAAATATTGCAGATACTCAAAATTTCAACCTGCCAATATAATCAACAGTATTATTTAAGTAGAATTTCAAATTATGCTAATAAGGGGCCTTGAAAAGTTTCAAAGCTGAATATCTCCAAGACTATTACACATAGACATGCCATTTCAACTTCAGTGTATAGGTTTGTGGCAAAGCTGCATCCAGTGAACCATGAACCAAAGTTGTAGGATTTTGATTTATGCAAATTAGGCAAACATGCAAAATGTAAATCTTGAATAGCTTCAAAACTATTATATGTAGAGAAATGCCATTCCTACTTCAATTTATGGGTTTGTGGCAAAGCCCCATCCAGTGAACCATAAACCAAAGTTACAGGCTATTAATTTATGCAAATTAGGCAAATACACAAAATTAAAATGTTGAATAGCTTTAAAACTGGTATACATAGAAGTAGTGTCAATCAAACTTCATTTTATAAGTTTGTGACATGGCCACATCCAATAAACCAAGAACCAAAGTTATAGCATTTTACTTTATAAAAATTAGGCTAATACATGAAACTTAGATGTTGAATAATGGCAAAGTGTAGCATTTCAAACTGGTCTCATTTTGAAGGCACCCAGACAGATTTGCTGTGAAGCAAATCTTCTTTTCTAGTTGCATCTGTTTCTTCTGCATCTTCTTGGTCTTGAACACATGCTTTCTGGATGGTAACTTAAGAAGGGCTTTCATCAAACTTGGTAGGATAATGTAACTTACTAAAGCCCATGCTGGGATTGCAGATGGGTGGCTTTGACCATATTTTTTATGGTCACAGGATCACTTAAGTGAAAGTTGGTTTCTGGATGATTGCACAAGAAAAAGTTCACAAATGTAATCAAATGTAGTAGGGTGATGTATCTTTCCAAGGGTTAGCTTGGGATTGCAGATGGATGGTTGGCGGCTTCTTGTTCTTGAACACATGGTTTCCGGCCGTAACTCAAGAAGGGCTTTACCAGCTTTAATCAAACTTGGTAGGATGATGTAACTTGCCAAAGTCCAAGTTGAGATTGCAGATGGGTGACTTTGTAGTTTTCAGATCTGCTGACCAAAGGTTGCAGAGCTCATAGCATCACTCATGTCTGTCTGTCCACCCATCCGAAAACTTTTGCTTGTGAGCACGATACCGTCCACAGTTTTCAAGATAGCCCCATATAACTTTCAGGACTTATCAAGTGTATGAAAATCTAGATCATGTTCTATATTTGCGGCACCACCTACAGCATTATGTAATATACGGGTCAAAATGTTAAAACCTTATGACTGCTCTAGCATCCTTAATGTTTGATAGATCTTCATAAAATTTAATGGGATTGTGGAGGTTAAAATCTCAGTTGCATATGATACCAGTGACACCACCTTTAATTTGATGGAAATTATGAGCCAAAATGTGCTTAAAGATATAGAATTCCATATATTGAAAAGTAATTGAATTAGGCATGCCATTTTTTTTTATATATGTAGACCATATTCAATGCTAGTATAGTCTGTAATATCAGTGACCTTGATGTATTTTTGTTAGCTCACCAGGCCTTTAAAGTTAAAAGAGATGATTTTTGTAATGGCAGGATGTAGCTTGGACATCAATACCAAAGAGAGATGACCCTGCTGATCGAAATATCATTATACATAAAACTGTACTTGGTGACCTACTTTTTGAGTCACCATGACCCAATTATTATTGTGTTTGGTGCTAAGTTTTTTGTTTTTCTTCCATAACTCAAAAAGCTATTATCTGATTTGAACATACAGACCATGTATGGAAAGCTTGGGGGGGGGGGGGGCATTTTGAATAGTAACAATTTTTTTATCTGAGTCGAAGGTCAAGGTCAAATGGCCAGATGGACTATAGGGGTCATCTTGTGAATGCTCTGCACCCCACAGTTTTTAAAGTTAGTATCATATAACTTTAAGGACTTACAGAGTATATGAAAATCTGTTGACATCAATGTTGGTGGCACCACCTATAGTAATATATAATACACAGGTCAAAATGTGAAAATATTGTGACCAGTCCAGCATCCTTACTTTTTTATGGATCTTTATGAGATGTATTGGGATTGTAGAAGTCAAAATCTTGGTTGCTTATAATTCTACGTAAATTATGAGTTAAAAGGTCTTGAAAGATACAAAATTCATATCTTGAATAAAAATTGAATTAGACATGCTTATTTCATAGGATAGTAAGATCAGTGACATTGACCTATTTTTCCCAGGTCATCAGACCTGTTAAGTTACAAGAGGTGATTCTGTAATGACAGAGTGTAGCTTGATCTTCAATGGCACAGAGATTTGAGCCTGCAGATCAAATTGCATGTGAGTACATTGTTTATAAAACAACTTGGGTGACCTGCCTTTTGGGTCACCTTGGCCCAATGATTGTGTGACCTTAACCTATTTTTCATGGTCTTTAAGCACTCTTGGTAAAGAATGATGCGAATGATGCCAAATACACCACAAATGGAAGTTTGATATTGCATTATATGATGACCTTGATTAATTTTTTAAGGTCATGAATAGAATACATTTCAGAAAATGACTTTTGGTGATGGTGGTCAGCAGAGCATTATGATGATGGGCCTCCTGTTAAGAGCACAGGATCGCATAAGTGAAAATTGGTTTCTGGATGATTGCTTAAGAAGGAGTTCACAAAATTTATTCAAACATAGTAGTGTCATGCATATTAACTAGGTTTATATTGGGAGCACAGATGGTTGACCTTGACCTAAATCTTAAGGTAACATGACCATATATGTGGCAGTTGTTTAGTGTGTGATAAGAAGTTATTCATAAATCTTGATCAAAATTGACAAGATGATGCATCATTTAAAGACATTAAGTAGTCAAAATTGCAGATTGGTGACCTTAACCTTGACCTTATTATCATGGTCGCAAGGTCACTTCCATGAAAGATGGTATGATGACTAGAAATACTTCATCAAATATCAAACTTGCAGGAATCGTGTATCTCACAAAGTTCTGGCTTGGGATGCTGATTTCAGCCTTGATATAATTCTCAAGGTCAAGGTCACAGTATATCTGAACTTAAGTTGGTGTCAAGACAATAACTCAAGAGGGAATGCTGCAAATTTAATCAAATGCGGTAAGGTGATGTATATTACCAAGATTTAGGTTTGGATTGCAGATAGATTACCTTGACATAATTTCCAAGGTCATAGGGCCATTTATATGATAGTTTATTTCTGGATAAAAAGTAAAGAAAGATTTCCCCAGATTTAATCAAACAGTGTTACAGCATAACCTAGCAGAGTCTAGGTTTGGATTGCAGATGGGTAACCTTGACCTAATTCTCATGGTCACAGGGTCATTTAAGTGAAATTTGGTTTTAAGACAATAACTGGAAAAAGATTTCACAAAAATTTGATCAAACTTGGTAGGGTGATGCATCTTATGAATGCCTAGCTAGATTGGGATTGCAGATCGGTGACCTTGACCTAATTCTCAAGATCACATGATCACTGAAGTGAAAGTTGGTTTCTGGATGACAGCTCAAGAAGTTCATTGCATATAATCTTAACTAGTAGGATGATGCATGTTACCAAGGCCTTCTTTGTGAGTGCAGATTGGTTTACCTTACCTGTAAACACAGATAATGACATTTTGTATGATTATGCATGTATTCAAGATATCCCAATAAATTTCAGAGATGAGTGACCTTGACTTCTATCTCCATGTCAGGCCCACAGGGGTTGGCCTGAGAGCTTGGTCTTGCTGTTGGTTTGTAATGGTGTATTTCAGAATTGTATCCTGTATATTTACAGGTTTTGTGTTACTGTTGTTCTATACATGAATTTTACAAGTACATCTTGTATGTTTACATGCTGGGTCCTCCTGTTGGTCTGTGCAGGTGGGGTGGTCCATGTATTTTAGAAGTGTATCTTGTATGCATACAGGCTTTAGTCTTGCTGTTGGTCAGTACCAATATATTTTAAAAGTGTATCTTGCAATTGTGTGCTTACAGGCTTGGTCTCGCTGTTGGTCTGTACCAATTTATTTTAGAAGTGTATCTTGTATGCATATAGGTTTGGTCATGCTGTTGTTCTAAACCTATGTGTTTTACAAGTATATAACTTTTATGTTGGCAGGCTTGGTCTTGCTGTTGGTCTGTACCCATTTATTTTACAAGTGCATCTTGTGTGTTGCAGGCTTGTTCTTGCTGTTTTGTATACCCTTGTATTTTAGAAGTATATCTTGTATATTTACAGGCTTGGTCTTTCTGTTGGTCTGGACACATATATTTTAGAAGTGTATCTTGTATGCTTACAGGCTTGGTCTTTCTGTTGGTCTGGACACATATATTTTAGAAGTGTATCTTGTATGCTTACAGGCTTGGTCTTTCTGTTGGTCTGGACACATATATTTTAGAAGTGTATCTTGTATATTTACAGGCTTGGTCTTTCTGTTAGTCTGGACACATATATTTTAAAAGTGTATCTTGTATGCTTACAGGTTGGTCTTACTGTTTTGTACACCCTTGTATTTTAGAAGTGTATCTTGTATATTTTCAGGCTTGGTCTTTCTATTGGTCTGGACACATATATTTTAGAAGTGTATCTTGTATGCTTACAGGCTAGGTCTTGCTGTTGGTCTGTACCCATGGGTGTTCATCATTGGCTGTCTCGCCATGGTGGCGGTGTGCGGAGCGGGAGCCTATTTCTTCAAACAGGAGAACAGGGAGGAGAAGCTCTGGGTGCCATACGGCTCCCGAGCTCTCAAGGACAAGATGTGGGTGGACAATGCATTCCCTTCAAAGATGCGAATAGAGATGATGATAGCCACAGCTGACAATGTGCTAGATCCTCGAGTAATCAAAGCGGTAAGTCACCAGTGTCTGCATCATGAATGGTAACATTGAGGCAGTGATTATGAAATACAATGCACCCAAATCATGATGAATTACGATAAACCTGTAACACTGGTAATGTGGGGAATCTTTTGATGTGTACTGTTTCAACTTCCAGATTACTTGCATGTTAAATGTTTTCTTGTTATTTGTGGTTTTATTTTGAGATGGTCAACTCAGCGGTTGCCATTGTAACTGAAGGGAGCTTGAGCCAATTCCTTGTAGCCACATAGGTAAACATTAACTAGTTCAAAAGAAAATTGAGGCTAAAATTGATGAGAGTAAACACATGATGTGCCAAATTGTTGGATTGGCTTCGTTCTTTCCAGAACTCATCAGAGGCTAGGAAGTTGTATTCAACCCCAGAGTAATAACCGTAAATATGTAGAAGTACTGTGTGCAAGGGTTGCAATCTATTTCAACTCTGCTCTCTGTGATACAACAGTATCTGAAAACTGCATTAGATACATCAGCCTTTGAAAAGCAAGATAAGTGCTGCTATGGGAATAGACAGTGTAACTGTTATGACAGCAATCAACACATTGATGTAACAAAAATATGATTTGATTAAAATTGTGAAAACAGGTAGGTTATTTATATAAACACTTGATATTGCAATGTTTGGTGTAGAGTTAATCACTTGTTTGACGATTGCAAGCTGAAATTGTTGTAAGATTTGAAATCAGCAGATTATGTTTTTTTGTTTTTAATAAGACAAAATTAATGTTTGCATCAATACTTTTCAGCCATTTTAGGTACCGGCCATGCAAAAATATACTTTTGTTGTTAATGTTTTTCTTCTCATAAAAATTCCATGAATTGATTATTTTACAGGTGTCTAAAAGACACGTACATTTGCATAGCAAATATTCTACATGGATATTTGCTGCTTTGTTTCAAAGAGATCATCACAGCACCTGACCACATGTGTGCTTATTATGCATATGCTATTTCAGATGTTTGAGGTGGACAAAGCAGTGAAGACCATCTATAAGCGTGATGCATATGATTGGCACTCAATATGTGTGCGGTACGTACCTTTGTTGACCAAGTAAACTGTCCCTGGACCAACTAGAAAAGCAGGTCAATGTAAAATGATGGTGTCATGTATTATTATGTCTCCCCGTGCAACGGGGGGACATATTGTTTTTGCGCCCGCTTTCTTCTTCTTCTTCTTCTTCTCTTCTTCTTCTTCTTCTTCTTCTTCTTCTTCTTCTTCTTCTTCTTCTTCTTCTTCTTCTTCTTCTTCTTCTTCTTCTTCTTCTTCTTCTTCTTCTTCTTCTTCTTCTTCTTCTTCTTCTTTCTTCTTCTTCTTCTTCTTCTTCTTCTTCTTCTTCTTCTTCTTCTTCTTCTTCTTCCTCTTCTTCTTCCTCTTCCTCTTCCTCTTCCTCTTCCTCTTCCTCTTCCTCTTCCTCTTCCTCTTCCTCTTCCTCTTCCTCTTCCTCCTCCTCCTCCTCCTCCTCTTCCTCCTCCTCCTCCTCCTCCTCCTCCTCCTCCTCCTCCTCCTCCTCCTCCTCCTCCTCCTCCTCCTCCTCCTCCTCCTCCTCCAACACATTGTTGTGTACGTGATAACTTGAGAAAGATTTGACTAGGGGAAGTGAAATTTTTTATGAAGATGCTCCTATATAAAACCTTGCTTGGGATTGCAGATGGGTGACTTTGACCTATTTTTCAAGGTCACATGGGCATGTCATGTAAAATTGTCGCGGACGCAATAACTCCGCAAGGATTCGACTTAAGAGGTTGAAATTTTGCATGAATATGTATAAAATTAAAAACTAGGTTGGGATTGTAGATGGGTGACCTTGACCTATTTTCAAGGTCACATGGCCACTTTTAAAAATCATTGCTGATGCACTCGTGAAAGATTTGACATAAAGAGGTTGATATTTTGTGTGATTATGTTTTTATGTAAGATTTTTGAAAGACTTTGCTTGTAACAGCAGATGTATGACTTTGACCTATTTTTCAAGGTCGGGTGGGCATGTCATGTAAAATTGATGCGGACGCAATAACTCCACAAGGATTTGACTTAAGAAGTTGACATTTTGCATGATGATATACCATAATATGAACTAGGTTGGGATTGCAGATGGGTGACCTTGACCTATTTTTAAGGTCACATGGGCATGTCATGTAAAAATTGATGCAGACGCAATAACTCTGAAAGGATTTAACTTAAGAGGTTGAAATTTTGCATGAATATGTACCAAATTATGAACTAGGATGGGATTGTAGATGGGTGATCTTGACCTATTTTCATGGTCACATTGTCACTTTTTAAAAATCATTGCAGATGCACTTGTGAATGGTTTGACTTAAAGAGGTTGACATTTTGTGTGATTGTTTCTATGTAAGACTTTTGTCAGACCTTGCTTGTAACTGCAGATGTATGACCTTGACCTATTTCTCAAGGTCATGTGGGCATTTCGTCTAAAGTCAATGTGGGAAGATTTGACTTGGGAAGTTGAAATTTTATGTGAAGATGTTCCTATATATGATCTTGCTTGGGATTGCAGATGGGTGACTTTGACATATTTTTCAAGGTCACGTGGGCATGTCATCTAAAATTGACATGCATGCAACAACTCTGCAAGGATTTGACGTAGGAGGTTGGAATTTTGATTGTTTATGTTCCATAATACCAACTAGATTGGGATTGTAGATGGGTGACCTTGACCTATTTTCCAGGTCACATGGCCACTTTTTAAAAATCATTGCAGATGCACTCGAGAAAGATTTGTTTTAAAGAGGATATTTTGTGTGATTATGCTTCTATGTAAGACTTTTGTAAGACCTTGCTTGTAACTGCAAATGTATGACCTTGACCTATTTTTCAAGGTCATGTGGGCATTTTGTCAAAAATCAACGTTTTGAAATGTCAATAAAGAGTGTACCTTCACCATATCTGTAGATCATTGGCATCGGTATGCCTATTTATAAGAATAAGGGCGCACTGGGAGACATTTGATTTTCTGTTGGAAATCAGCCTGTTCTAGTTTTCCATTGCTTCACGCTGTAGGGTCTATTATGGAGCCTATGTTCTCTAATTGTGGTCAATGTCATGAAATAGACTTGCAGCTTATGGCAAACTATGGTGAAAGCCAAGATAGGTGTCAACCCTTAAAGACGCGTGACCAGGAGGTTATTGTAAAAGGTGCATGAAATCAAAGAAAATAACCAATTTTGCCTCAAAATACCTGTCATTTTAAGAACTTTTTGAGTCTCCAAAACAGGAGACTGCTGGTAAAAACTTGAGTTGACAGCTTTGAGCCAATATACATGGTTACATGTTCACATGCACTCAGTACACATGGGTACACAGTCACATGGATGTGAAGGCCAACAAGAGGTCTGTAACAGCGATGTCCTCAGCTGACCTCTGACCTTACTGATCTGTGCAAGGATGAATGAGGATTCCATGTGTTTGTTTGCATATGCATGTATGTACATATATAGACTACCTCATAAGATAACACAAGCACTTAATAGTTTAGCCATGTCCTCAGGAATTGTATTCTGTCAACATCACCAATGTGAACAAATTAAAAAGCGTGTTTTTATGTTTCAAAGCAATGGATCAGACAGTTTCATAGAAATGACCATTTAAAGATATGAATATATATATATATATATATATATATATATATATATATATATATATATATATATATATATATATATATATGTATATATAAACAAACAAACAAAAAGAAAAATTTTCCAAATCACTGAAGCATGATCCACTAATGAAAGATTTGACTTAAAGAGGTTAATATTTTGTCTGATTATGTATCTGTGTAAGATTTTTGTAAGGCTTTGCTTGTTGCTGCAGATGTATGACCTTGACCTATTTTTCAAGGTCGGGTGGGCATGTCATGGAAAATTGATGCGGATGCAATACCTCCGCAAGGATTTGACTTAAGAGGTTGAAATTTTGCATGATTATGTACCATAATATGAACTAGGTTGGGATTGCAGATGGATGACCTGGACCTATTTTTCAAAGTCACATGGACATGTAATGTAAAATTGATGCGGACTCAATAACTCCGCAAAGATTTGACTTAAGAGGTTGAAATTTTGCATGATTATGTACCATAAAATGAACTTGGTTGGGATTGTATATGGATGACCTTGACTTAATTTTCAAGGTCACATGGCCACTTTTAAAAAATCAACACAGATGCACTCGTGAAAGATTTGACTTAAAGAGGTTGACATTTTGTGCAATTATGTTTCTATCTAAGACTTTTGTAAGACCTTGCTTGTAACTGCAAATGTATGACTTTGACCTATTTTTCAAGGTCACATGGGCATTTCATCTAAAATCAATGTGGACGTGATAACTCAAGGAAGATTTGACTTGGGAAGTTGAAATTTTATGTGAAGATGTTCTTATATATGATCTTGCTTGGGATTGCAGATGGGTGACTTTGACATATTTTTCAAGGTCACGTGCGCATGTCATCTACTCTGCAACGATTTGACTTAAGAAGTTGGAATTTTGCATGTTTATGTACAAATAGTACCAACTAGGTTGGGATTGTAGATGGGTGACCTTGACATATTTTCAAGGTCACATGGCCACTTTTTAAAAATCATAGTAGATGCACTCGGGAAAGATTTGTCTTAAAGAGGTTGACATTTTGTGTGATTATGTTTCTATGTAAGACTTTTGTAAAACCTTGCTTGTGACTGCAAATGTATGACCTTGACCTGTTTTTTGAGGTCACATGGGCATTTCATCAAAAATCAACATTTTGAAATGTCAATAAAGAGTGTACCTTCACCATATCTGTAGATCATTGGAATCGGTATGCCTATTTATAAGAATAAGAGTGACAATAGTAAGGGCGCACGGGGAGACATTTGATTTTCTGTTGGAAAATCAGCCTGTTCTAGTTTTGTCTCAGTTTCCCTGTCATTTTAAGGACTTTTTGAGTCTCCAAAACGGGACACTCCCCGTGAAAATGGGAGAGTTGACAGCTATGCTGATGATAGCCTCAGAGGGATATAGTGGGTACCCGTCTGTAGCTCTCCTCAGTGAAATATTTGATTATTTATAAATGGCTGTTGATGACTGTATTGTAAAGTATAATGTATTTGTTCAGTTATGTAAGTATACATTGGGAACATAAAGCGCGTGCTTAAAGGTTAAAGCCAAAGTATAAAGTCCAGTGCAACACTTTACACATGCTGTGTGTATCAAAGGTTCATTATGATGTAACTGTGAAAGTAGTAACAGAATAACATACCTATCGCAGAAAGTGATTGCCATTTATATCCTATTTTGACAAAACAGAAACAAAACATTCAGAGCCAAGCTGAAATTAAGATCAATGTCAAACAAGTTAAAGTAGTACCAATTAATAACCAGCAAGCATTTTGTACAAAGTTATGCTTTCAACAACCATGGATGTTATTGGGCTGCATAGACCAGTTAAGAAATGATTTTGCAGGATGTAACATACTATTATTATGTCACCATGCATTATCCAGCTGTTATGTCTTGTCTTGGTATTTGGGTGAGTCACCTGGCAAATGCTGCAGCTGAAGAATAACACTGCAAGTTTAAGATGAGGATATGTTTATCAACGGGCAGATTAAATCCATCCGTGCAAAACTTTGATGAAATGATATAATTTGGAGTAGGAGGCCCTTTTGATGTTGGACTTATTGTCACTCAAATGACATGGAATTCTGTAAGTCTTGCTGCCAGTGCTGGGTATATATGTATATATCCCAAAGTTACCCCTTAATTGCAGACCACTGCTGTTTCGGGACACAGTTATCTGCAATTCATGACCGGTGGTCATTGGGTGTCTGACTTGACACACTTGTGTCATGTCATTCGGCCCTTGTAGTACAATGCTTAACTACAGGGAACCATGCAACGTCAGCTTGACTAGGCATGGCCATACCTACACGTACAGTTTTACGTACGTGTAATAACGTGCGACGTTAGCAACGTATGTTATACCCTGGTATATAAGCACGTACTGGGAGCCGTTAACCTCAGTCTCTGATGAGTCACAGAGGTGAAAAAAACGGTCAGACTGTCATTGGAAAGTAGTCGGGCTTCTCTCACCAGTTTCGGCCTAGCCCAGTCTAATTTGCTCATACATGTATATACACAATATCTAAGAGTACACAACATGTAGATTTAAAAACATAAAATAGGCTAAATGCCCAAGTTTGTGTAATCGTATAGTGGCAGCCGAGTCTTAACATGCTACAAATTCAGTTTAGTAAGATATCCTAGTGGCTGATCACCAATTACATATCACAGAACCTTTTAGCCTTGATGTTATGACCTCTGGTCATAAACTAGAACTCAGTGTTATGTAAGAGCACTGATCTCCAATAGGGAAAGCTTTAGGAGTATCAGTTTATGAAAGCACTATTTCATAAGTGGAAAAAAATGTTTAAGTGGCCAGATGCACTTGAATGCTTGAAAAATTAGCATGATATTGAAAGTATGAGTCCATGTACTCATACAGGTGCTTGACCTGACTATGCTAATGTCAGCCCGACACTCCATCTAGTACAATGCTAAATGGTCAGAGTCAACAATGTAAAATGTCAGTCCACACATCCTCATGCTATGTGAATGATGAGTGATGTGTAATTACATGTATCATTAACAATGAAGCTATACACTGATATATCAAGTACATACCGAAACTCATTAACCTCAGTCTCTGATGAGACAGAGATGAGAATACTGGTCCAACTTTTGTAGTTTTTTGCAGTTGAGTTTCTCACCAGTTTTGGCCTAGCCCAGTACTATTTGCTTCATGTAAAAAGAAATGGAACACACATTTAAGACTGGAGACACACAAATGACATTTTAATAAACTCATCTCCTGTGTTGCACAGCACTGTTTCATCACATACTGTGTTGGAAAAAAAGTGCATGGTTTATTTAAAATGAGGCAATCTTTCATTGTTGAGGCCCCTATCCACTGAAGGTGACTGGAACAATTCTCCAGTTGTTCTTATCTTGATAAGCCTAACAAATGTAACAGCTCATGGACTTTCTCTGCTGTTTCCTTGACGTTTTCTTCATTTGGAAACTTCTTTTGAATTCAAAATAGAGTCTTTTGAACCCATCGTCACATCCAACAAGAATATTTACATCAAGCCACTGTGACATGTGAACACAAGCAGGTCTGATATAACAATGATGACTAAAAAACAGGTGCACACAGTTTTTTAAACAGTTGTTGTATCTGAAGAGATGCGATAACATCAAAACTAGTTACACATGTGAAAACATAAATGTCTTTTATCTGCCTGTTCTTGCCTTGTCAGATTTGCTTTTTTTGATAATGTACAGTGTTACCTCTCTTGAGAGACCCCTTTAATGATAGACCGCATATCTTTTTAAGACTGCTCTCTCAGAACACTGCACTATTTTTTCCATGTTGTACCTCTAATGAAAGACCACTTGTTTTGAGAGACCGCATTTTGACCCGCCGTAGAGGCAGTCTCTCAAAAGAGGTACCACTGTAACATAATTTCGCACCTCTGCTTCATCAACTGACATTTAAACTATATAAAAACATGAAAGGAATCTTGATCCAAAGGTTTATAGCCACATAGTTTATGTACTACATATATATATATATATGCAATATTTGGGGGTTTTAAGAACCGAATGTATGTGGAAAATGGGAAATTCTACATACCCCTGGTATGCGAACTTCATGCAGCAACAATGTTCGGTAGATATGTTGTGCAAAATGCCATATTAGGTGCAAGCTGGTGATTCCTTTTGTTGTCTTGATGCCACATAATGGAAGTTGAGCATGCATCCATATGGCACTGATATGACAAGATGGTACAGCTCTTGTCACACAACTCATACCTGGCCATGTTATCACACCATGTCAGCAGCTTGTGTGATGAGCTGTGTGTGAATAACACCCACAACACTGAAGGCATACTTCTGTGTTATGTTTTATCTTCTAATTGTTTTCAAATTTTCAAAAATTTCTGTATTTGTATGTTAATAATAAGCAGTGACAGGGATAGACAGGGAGAGTATAGAATGTGATTTTGGGGCTTTAGGCATTGATGATGTGGAAGTGTCAGGACATATGACTTTATGGGATAAATGAGATGAGAAACAATACATTTTTTGTCAAACAAAACAGAAGTGATGTATCTGTTTTTCTGAACTATGGTTTTAGGATTCCATATGCACAGTGACATGGAGCTCTTTTAAAGTCCACACTTACTGACCAACCAAGCCACCTTTCTTCCAGGAAATCACAGCAAAATTAGGCATTATATGAAATCTGGGTCACAGTGATACATTCATATAAACTACATTACCCTTCATGTCCAGGCTGTAATTCTGTTGTCCTTCAAATTAGACTCATGAAACTTTAAATGCAAGTGCATCTGGACATGAGGATGCATCATGTACCAAAAGTAGGTTACTAGGTCAAGTATGTGGGTCACAGTGACATCCCTTGTAAATCATATCCATGCTATAATTCCTTTATTATTTAACTTAGTTTCATGAAACTTGACACGCACATATCTTGACCTAAAAGTGTGTCATGAAACAAAAGTAGGTCACTAGGTCAAGTATCTGGATCACGGTGATACATCATGTAAAACTACATTATACTTCATGTCCAGATGTAATTCTGTTGTCTGTAAATGGTGTCCGGGCTATAATTCTTTTACCATTTAACTTAGTTTCATGAAACTTGACACACACATATCTTGACCTAAAGGTGTGTCATGAAACAAAAGTAGGTCACTAGGTCAAGTATTTAGGTCACAGTGATACATTCATGTAAAACTACATTACACTTTATGTCCAGGCTGTAATTCTGTTGTCCTTCAACTTAGAATCCTGAAACTTTACACACCTGCGTATCTGGATACAAGAGTGTGTCATGCATAAAAGTAGGTCATTAGGTCAAGTATGTTGGTGATGGTGATAGCCTATTTTTATGGACTACAGTCATTCCAAAGTGAGACCTGTGATGAGCAAAGTTTTAAATGACGCGAGGGGGGCATGGATCCAGCAATCCCTGATTGCATTTAAATTGATTTCACATTCATATTGTAACATATATGTTTACTGGTATGCATGTTTAAATTGTTTTTCACATACCAGGCACTTGACTGAGGCACTATGTGCCATATCTATTGATCATCACTTGTAGATAACTTTCATTATTGTTGTTAGTCGTTTCCTGTTAGTCAATTTACTTTAATTATTGTGGGCTGTATTTGCCAGATTATTCAATATGATTCTGGGAATGTAACTTTTGGGCTGATTTGTTGAATATTTAATGGGGCTTGAGTGACAATCTTGCTTATTTGATGCTCTTCTAAAAGACTACTTTTGTGAACTGTGAATGTTTGAATTTCCTTACTTGATAAATAAATGTGTAATCTGTATAATATGGGTAAAACTATTTTCTTCAAGTAATATGTAAATTCAAAGAGTAATGTGGCCAAATTCACAAGTCTAATAGCAAACAAAGTGATGCAAGTGTGATGGAAAAATTTGCTCTCATTCAAAGGTTGTTTTACTATTCCTGTTAAGTCTAAGTATGTGAGAAAGAAAATCTGTCACTTGGTGGCACTTGCAGATGTTTGTGGCACATTTTGACTACAAGTGACACCCAATGCTACATTCTTATACCATCACTGATACGTGTAGAATGCTAGTAGTTATGGTCTTCTCGCAATTGTTTGTCATGAGTTGCTGAAGTGAATTAAAAAATCACTGCACGTATGTGGTAGATTGCCATCAGAATGTCCAGTCTTCATTTGTTTTGCTCTTCTTTGTGGTTGTATTTGTTGTAGGTGGTTAAAAGTGAAATATTATGCATATGTACTTCACAACGGGTTGATAAAAGTATAATAAATTGTACATTGGCTTGATGAAAAACCTGATCTGATCCTTTTGAAGAGTTTTCCGGTGGCCCTTCTCACAAATGAATGAATCCCAGTTTAGATGTAAAGACTACATTGAACACAAGACACAGTGAAACCTCATTACAGTGACACTTGCTCTCTGAAGAATGTGCCAGATTTTATAATGTCAAATAAATGAGTCAAACATGAAGGAAACTGACCTTGTGTCCCTCAAAACTTGTCATTAAGAGAATATGTTGGATATCTGACTGTCATTGTAAAGAGGTTGCACTGTATTATTTGTTGACAAATTTTGTCAGAAATTTCACAAAATGCAGAGCAATGTGCTGATCAGGCAAACCTAGTTTTGTGATGATGACTGTGCACCCAGAGGTAAGTTAACTACCTGTGGTCAGGTGACATATTTTTAACTCTTATTAAATTCAAGGGTAGATTAAATTCTTTGTGAATATGGCCACTTGAGATGTAAAACATTTTTCTGCTTTCTGTTGTTTTGCAGACTCAGTAACAGCTGCTGGTCTAACAGTATATTGGAGCTCTGGTCATTCAAGGGATCTGTGATACATTCGCTAACCAAGGCAGACATACTAGAACGTGTGAACCAGGTTGTGAGGAGGTAGGACATTCTTGTTTTTGATCTAGTGACTGATTTTGCTTGAACATAGAAGTGACTGTAAGTCCCATCTCTGTTCTATGATTGTGTCTGCAGATGCCCTCCCCCCCCCCCCCCCCCGTATAAGAGACAAAAGTGTGCACATATAGCATGTGGTATACCAGACAGCTGCAGGTAACAGCCTGTTTATATTCATACACACACACATGTGTGTGTGTGTGTGTGTATGTATGTTGGTGTGTATATGTGTGTGTATATATATATATATTATACAGTGTATATGTATATATTTATTAATTACGTAAATTTACCTCTCGACCACCATTGCCAAGACCTCCGTGTCTGGGCATGACGGCCAAGAAATCGAGATGAAAAGCTTGCTACTCATGCTGGATTCTAAACCTGATGGTCCTGTGGCGCCATCTCTCGGTCCGTGTGGAACTGATGGTGACGTTATGTGCAAGTGCGCGCCGTATCATCCTTCCTCTTTTGGGCGCCATTACTGGTTTGCGGAGACTACGGACTCCATTGAGTCCTCACCAGCCAAGACTCCCCATGGGGAGATACGTAGACTTGCTTCTGCTTGTCTGTCTTCATCCCATGTGTCAAGCAAGAAAGAGTGCAGACCTGCTCCAGCTCGTCCGCAGTCTCCTTAGACAGATGTCTCTTCTCCTGGCAACCCTTGGCAGAAGGTGAAGAGACATCGGAGTCGTAAGTCAAGTAGCAAGGGTTCTCCTCTCGGAGTTCATGAGCGAAAAACTGTGCGCCCCACAACATCCATGTCTACCCTTGGCACTTATCCAAAGGTGGTCACAGCCTTGAAAGCGATGTCCAAGTGTATGATTCAGCAGACTGTTTCTTTTTTGGAGTCCGCTCCGAAGAAGTCTGCCAAGCGACAGCTGCAGCTATCGAGATCTTGGTACTGCGGGTCTGAATGCTCAGACAGCAAGTAACCTCGCAAACCAGTGCAACCGGAGTGGAAGCATGTGGACAGTCGCCTGGGATCCCGGAACCCTGGCCAGTCAGGGCGCTCGGGTCCAAGCGCTCAGATTATAAGTCTGGGTAGTACGGTCACCCCAGCCAGTCCCAGCACTCAGATCGTAAGCCTGGAGTACCTGCTGTTGCACCAGGGCCTTTGTTGCCTTCCTGAGATCCTGGATCCGAGAGCTCAGGAGCAAAACGTAGGCATAGGGGACCTAGGAGGCAGACACCTGGAAAGGGGGAGCCTTCTTCTCCCCCTGGGCCTATGGCTCGGGTGGTGTTGGCCACTATGGCCCGGGCAGAACCTCCTGTCCCCCCGACAGTGGCACCGGCAGTCCCCTCTGCACTTCCGGTGGCGTTGCCCGGAGAGTGAGCAGTAGGCGATTCCACTGGTTCCCACATTCGAGCCAGGTACCCTGCCTCACTCTCTCGAGTGGCAGGCGGACCATGAGCTCTGTGAGAATCAGCAGTTGCATGAGGAGGCCCAGGCCTCATCTGCATTGCCCACAGCTACTGTTGCCGAGGGTGAGCAGACTTAGTCTGTGGAGCAGCTTGCTGCTTCCGCCTTGAGTCAACTCTCCCTCGGACCTCAGGCCCAGGAGTTATCTGAACCCCCCTGCCAGCAGATTTCTCAGTCGGCGGCAGTTGAGGTCCTGGATAGTGGCCTGGGAGAGCCTCAGCCAGATCACTCTGGCCTGCAGACCTCTCGGCATGCGGCCTCAGAGATCTTGGCATACGGGTCTCCCCTGCCCCCACTTTCTCTTCTCAGGTAGGCAGAGCAAGTGGAGGCAGCGTTGGTGGCACTGGTTACTTCCCGGGAGGTTCCCACTACCCCTTCGCCTGGTATGGTGACAGATCCCCTGCTGTCACAGGACGCAGCTCCATCGCCCTCGGACAATACGTTGTGTGATGAGGCTTTGGGTGTCTGTGCTCCCCTGACAAGTCCAGAGTCTTCAGGCCTGGACACGGAGGTGGAGGATAAACTACTGATGTCAGACTCGTCAGATGCCAGGTTGAGGGTTCATCGCTCATGCTCTGACAGGGGCAGAGAGCCAGTGACCACATGTGCAGTGGGGGCTTCAGCCCCAACCCTTATGGACACGGCACCTGTGCCTGCAAAGGGCGGACAGCGATCCTGGAAGGGCAAGTCTTCTGGTAGAGGGAAGAAGTCTGGAAAGCCTTGGCGTTCCTGACTCTCAAGTCCCAGTAGACATCTCAAGATTGCCAACCGCCACATAGTTAGACCCAGTTGGCGGCTGCCTCACCGCATATCGCACGCAGTGAGAGTTTCTCATGGGCAATTCGTTCTTCCTAAATATCCTGAGAAACGGCTACACACTGCCTTTCAGCGATGACAGCCCTCCGTTAAGCAGAGAACCACAGTTGTTTGCCCAACCCACCTCGGAACCCCAAGTATCGTTCCTGGAGGCAGTGCAGATGCTTGGGAGTAAGCGCGCCATAGAGCTGGTAGAGGACCAAGGTTCTCCCGGCTTCTACAACCACCCTTTTCTGGTCCTCAAGTGGGACGGAGGATGCGCCCAGTCATAGACCTGTCGATGCTGAATACCTTTCTGGAAGTCCCGTCCTTCCAGATGGAGACACCCCAGTTGGTGGCAGCAGCCCTATGGCCCATGGGGTGGACAACGTCCCTGGATCTTGAGGACGCGTTCTTCCACATGCCAATTGTGATGTCTTCATGCAAGTTCCTGCAATTGGCATTTGCGGGCCAAATATACTAGTTCAGGGCGCTTTAATTTGGTCTTGCCATGGCTCCGCTGGTGTTCACCAGGTTTGTGCAGACAGTTGCTGCTTACCTTCACCCCTCAGCCGTTCGCATGCACGTGTATCTGGCTTATCAGGGCACTTTGGTGCCTAGATTCGCAGCGCCATACACAGACCATTCTGGAACTCTACCAATGCTTGGGCCTGATAGTGAACCCACCCAAGTCCAGTCTGCAGCCAGAGCAGATCTTCGTTGTCTTCAGCATCCAGTTGGATCTGGAAGGCTACGTCTGTCATCCTTCGGAGGACAGGTGGGACAGACTGCAGTCTCTGCTCAGGCCTTTTCTGAATGGCAAGGTTAGCTTGGCACAACAGTGACTCACCCTGCTGGGCTCCCTGTCCTCGATGGACTCCCAGGTCCCATTGGACCGGCTCCACCGTCCCCCCTTGCAGCTCGCGCTGCAGGGCAGATGGATGAGAGACCCGAGCTGTTCCACGAAGGTGCTGGTCCTCAGCGAGGACCTGCTGCATCTACAGTTGTAGACCATCAGGGAGAATGTCATGAGAGGACAGACTATGGAGTGTTTTGAAGCGCCGGTCACCATCTACACCGACTCGTCTCGGCCCGGGTGGGGAGCCAAAGTGGAGATTTGGATGGCGTCAGGCCCTTGGCCGACTTCCTTTGCAGCTCATCGGATCAACTGGTTGGAACTGGATGCGATCCACTTAGCGCTCCTCCACTTCCGGGACCTGGTGGAGCACAAACACGTCCTCATAATGTGTGACAACATCACCAGGATAGCCTACCTCAACAGGCAGGGCGGGACGTGGTCCAGGAAGCTGACGGAGTTTGACGTACACATCACCAGATGATGTTACGACCACTACGTCCACATGCACGCGAAGCATGTCCTGGGACAAACAAATGTCCTGGCTGATCATCTCTCTAGGAGAGGTCAGCCGGTAGGGAAGGAGTGGTCGCTCCACCCCATGGTCGTTCAGGCCATAGGGGCACGTTGGGGGACTCCACACATGAATCTGTCTGTGACTCGCGAGAACTCAAAACTACCAGTGTATGTCTCGCCAGTCCCAGACCCCCAAGCCGTAGTGGTGGATGTTCTGGTCATGGACTGGAGGAACCTTTGGGCGTACGCCTTTCCACCTTGGCAGAACCTTCTGAGGGTATTGCGCAAGGTTTGGTCCCATGGTTGCAATCTGATCCTGGTCGCCCCCTGTGATTGCACAGTCAACCTGTTGGAATTCAGTGTTAAGCCTCCGCTACATTTACCAGCATGGCCGAAGCTTCTCGTGCAACCGCAGATGAGTGTGTTCCCTCGGAACCCTCAAGTGCTCAACCTCCACGCTTGGGGGTTATCTCACAGCACATCTGCGACAGAAGTTTCTCGGAGTCGGCTTCAGATAGAATTGCCAGAGGAGGGCTTCGATTTTCTTGGCTGACTGTTTACTTGGCTCATTGGAAGGTGTTTTCCTCCTGGTGCACCAGTAGGTCAATTCACCCTTGGGCTGTGTGTGTCGCGGACATTGCCGACTTCCTGTTGTACTAGTGGGAAGTTTTTGGCAAGAGCTTGAGAACAGTTGAGGGGTTTTGATCAACTATCTCTTCAACCCATGCCAACGTCCTAGACCTATGCATTGGTAGCGATCCTTATCTGTCGGCCCTCATCCAGTCCTTCTACACCGACAGGCTAGCGACGCGACAGGTCCTACCTAAGTGGGATCTACCGCTGGTTTTAGTCATTTTGATGAAGTGGCCCTTTGAGTGCATTGAGGACTCCAGGCGGGTTTCCCTCAAATACTGGACGTGGAAAACTTGTTTTCTATTAACACTTGCTTCGGGGCTAGGAGAAGCAAGATCCACATTCTAGCTTATGACTGTCCCCATTGGTCACCTGACCACTCCCAAGTAACTCTGAGGCCTCACTTGGGCTTCCTTGCAAAGAACCAAGTGGCTCAAGATCTGGCCATGGCCTTTAAGGGCTTTACCTTACGTGCGATGGATGCCGCTCTCCCTCTCAAAGAGAGAGCCTTTTGCCCAATGAGAGCTCTTTGCTGGTACCTTTCCCGCACAGAAGGGCTCAGAGGACGGAAGTCTGCCCTCCTTCTACCACTGAGTAACCTGTGGAAGGAGCAAGTTTGCAGAAATATTATTGCATTGTGGATTAAGCAAACAATCCTTAAGGCCTATGATACCTCATTGGATAGGCTGGAGGCTTTACAGCTTGTCTCTGTGAAAGCTCACGAGCTTAGAGCCTTAAATGCCTCCTTGCATGCCCTGCAGAACGTAGCAGTTGTCGACATTCTGCAGGCCTGGCGATGGCGATCGTCTACAACTTTCGCCGAGCACTACTTGTGTGACATGATGGTGCTCAAGGATGGTATGTGCACCTTTGCGGTCGTAACAGGCTCCTTTGCATAGGTTCCAATACGGGTCCGTTAGGCCTTTCCAGATCCCATCAGAGCTGCCACTGTGTCCTAGTTTATGGCACTCTTGTGGTTGATCAGATGTAGGCCTATAGGTCAGCACATTTCTTAGCAGGCCTTGTAGGGCTTCGTGCCCAGTAGACCTTATATTGGACAGTATCTGGAAGTTATCCCAACTTCCGGCCTGTTGCTGGCTTTGACACAGGTGTATAACTGCCCTCGGAACCTCATAACTGCCCCGTGGCACCTGCCAGTTTCACGACTAGGACCTGCTAGATCACCAGGTCCGATGGAGCTGAAACCGATAATGTCTACCCATGAGGTGGACAGTTATGATGTTGGAGGGTGAGCGGGTGAGCACTGGGGGGTTCATTGTCAAGTGACCACTCTTCAAAAGAGGAAGGATGATATGGGGTGCATGTGCACATGACGTCACCATCAGTTCCACATGGACTCAGAGATGGCGTCACTGGACCGTCAGGGTTTGAATTGAGCGCGAGTAGCAAGCGTCTCATCTCGATTTCTTGGGCATCATGCCCAGACACAGATGTCTTGGCAATGGTGATCGACAGGTAAGTATACTTATTAATACTGATATTCCTCCCAATATCCCGTATATGTATGCATATACACACATATCTACTACAGCCTGATGGCAAGAAACATTAGCATATAGCTAATTGGCTAACAGTAAGAGTAGTTCCTGATGGGAAATTGCCTTCACAACTCACAGTATTTATTATGCATGCTATACAAAATGTTCAACCTGGTTCAAGCATAATTACAGGTCAACATGAGAGAGCATTTGTGCAACTTGTTTTGCACAATCTGTAACAGCTGTTTCTCTGATTTTTCAATCCCTTTCCCTTTGAAGACTTGAGTCAACAGCTTTCCTTGGTGCAGATGGCACACTTGATAAAGGATAACCTTTGACTTTAAGGGCTCATAGAAAATTTTCCTTTGAAAAGTTTTTATGTGAAGGAGAAATTTAAAAAGTAACAATATTTTTGATGGTCTGAGAAGGGGTAATATTGCTGTGACAAACAAACATGCAGAACACTTGCCCCCCCCCCCCCCAAATGCCTGATCAGTGGAATTTTCTCTTCAAACGGGAGTAATTAGGCATGCATAAGTACCATACTCAAATTTTGACATTCAAATGCTTGCTGCACAATGCCATATCTGCATGTACATGTGTCAACTTCATTTATGCGGACACTCAGGGAAAAAGGGGGGGGGGGGACGGATTTCCAAGTTACCAAGTTATGTGTCTTCATGAGCATTCTGTATATGACTGTTTGTGCAAATCTAGGATTTCATTAAGAATCAAAGGGATAATACAGTGCATGTACAGTGGCATTATACATTGTCATATTTGCCAGCTTGTGTGACTCTTTGTTACAATCAAACTTGTTTCCTGCATAATATCACTGATCCTTATGGGTTTTTTTCCCTTCACAATGGCAGCAATTGGAATGAAACCAGGTGGGCACAACACATGAGTATAAATTGTCCTGAAAATAAATAAACAGGCATTATGCAATACATTTCAATACAAGGATAGTGTTTAAATCTCTTGTTGCTCATTTTCTAAAATGCTGTTCTATATTGTATCAAATATGAACTGAAGTGTGTATTGTGATAAAACAATAAAATGAATTATGATTGTGTACAAAATACCTGTGAAGGTGTTAGTTGTTAGTGTGGCTAATTTACAAAGCAGAGAGCATTGAAAATTATAGTTGTCAACTGGTTACAAGCAGGCAACATTGAAAATGATAGCAGTCAACTAGGTTACAAGGCAACCAACATTTGAAATTTTTTTTTTTTTTTTTTTTCAACATTTGAAATAGTTGTTATCAACGTTTACAAAGCAGACAACATATGAAGGGACAAGTTGTTTTCAACTGGTTTTTATGAAAGGCACCTGTTGTCTACTGTTTCACAAAGACAGGAGTGCAAATAGCAGTTGTCAACTAGTTTACAAAGCATACAAAATTAAAAATAACATTTGTAACTGCATAGTTTTAAACAAAGCAGAAAACATCTGAAAATACAAGTTGTTAACTGTTTGACCAGAGGGTATTAACTGGTGAATGTGGTTCTGTTGCAGCCCGGTATACCACACAAAGTTCAATGTGAGCAAGGTTCTTGGTAAGGTGAAAAAGAATAGACAGGGGGAAATTATAGCAGCAGAGGCTGCCATGATGACCTACTTCCTGAAGGATAACAGCATCATCATCAGTGGAGAGGAGGTAAAATGAATCATAAAACAATTTACTCCTTGTATATTGAATGTTATTGGGGCATGGTAGATGTAATAAACTGCATCAGCTGGGATCACCTGATTCATATGTCACAGGATATTTCGGAGTTGGTGAACAGAGCTGGATTTATTCATTCCCCAGTGTGGTTTAATTGGCATTCAGCTTGACCCTCATCATGAAGTCTTTTACAAGCTCAGGTGTTCACCTTCTTGTAAGGCTGCTGTAATGTCACCAATCCTACATGGTGATAGCAGCATTGAACACCTAGAGTTAAAGGGACTAAGACTAGGTATTTTTAATTGTTCAGTCCCCACGGCTCAGGGAAGAAATAAAGTTGTTACATCTCAGATGTTAATGACCCATAACATCAAGGTCTCCACAATCCTTGTATCTTGCATGTTTTAAACAGTGTCCTTTTATCAATAAAAAGCTACTGCATAATTGGGCGTTTTTTTTATTAATTATAAATGACCAGGTGAGGCTAAATTTATTCCTGTCATATGCGTAATGTCCCATGTCATGTATGTGTCATATAAGTGTACATGGTATGAAAAAGACTTAGTGGTTCTTTAAACTATTGACAGAAAAAAATAATCTTGGACTTGCCTGTAAGACAGGTCAACATCAGTGTTTATCCCCAATGTGGAACTTGTAAGACACAGAAGTTGATCATATCAGCAAGTAATAACTTTGTACTGTGTCTGAGGTATGCAACCATCTACTGTTAACACCTTAGGCTTACAGAGTGTAATGTTTCTTTCACAGGTTGATCAAGATGCCTTGGACTGGGAGGCACAGTTTATTGAGATAGGGAAGCGTGGCCACCGAGGCCTTCAAGACCTCTTTGTCTATGCGGAAAGAAGGTAACCAACTCTTTTGTCATCATCTTTTAAACTCCAACTGACAGTTGATTCACATTTATTGCGTTAGGCATGTTTATATAAACAAGACTGGCATTGTCATCATTCAGTTGAAGGCAAGCATTCCACTTGTGACTTGTAGGACAGGAAGGTTCAAACACAATTGCCCATGGCAAGCCACTTCTTCAGGCATTACATACCCGGCCATGTTGTATGTGGAAGTTTACATGTTTACAGTTTGTGGGAAATGAGGAAATACAGTGTACATGTGTATGGTGGTTGGGAGTTGTCATAAAATCAGTACATGTATTAGAAGTCTGCATAATAATTTTACTGGATCACACAGAGATAGATTTATGAGAAGAGATTTTTTTATGTTTTATTAGGTCAGTTGACTTGTCAGTCAGCTGAAGTTATAGGATGATGAGTAGTCCATCATCAGCCCATCCACCCATTGTTGTTTGTTCACATCTCATATTTTAACTTCTCCAAAACTGTTGGCCAGATCCTCTTCATACTTGATGGAGATATAGACTGAGTAGGTCTTTACCAAGTTCATTCAATACATCACGCTCTTGTTCTTTGGGGATTTTTAATTAATTTTTTGGTTCATTTTTAGCTCAGCTGACTTGTGAGTCAGCTGAGCTTATAGGATGGTCAGTCATGCATTTTCCTTATGGACGTCTGTCGTCCATCATCGGTGCCACACAACACATTTTCAACTTCTTCCCCAAAGCCATCAGCCAGATTCACTTCAAACTTGGTGATAATGTTTCTCTAGTGGATATCTGCCAGATTTTTTAATGATCACGCTCCATTAAATTTATATTCTTTGAATTTTTTGTTCATTTTTGCCAACGCATTAGAAAATCCCCTCCAAAATTGCAAAACCAATTGCTTAGGAATACATCCGGGGACCCCTAGCACTTAATTTGTTCAACAGGTGAAACAGGTTTTTTCAATTGATCCTCATGAACTTTCCTGGAAATATTCTGGAGGCTACTATTTATAAACTGAATAGTACTAGTGGTGCCACCACCTATAGATGAACGGGAAATATGACTTAATTTTGTAAAATTTATGAAATTCATCATCTTGAAAAATAAGGCTAATTTCTCCAAATGTACATTAAATGTGTATCATATGTGGAAGTTCAATATAACATAAGGCCAGCCTTAAAAATATTTCTGTTTCGTATAACGTGCCCGGTGTGCGCAAAACGTTGCGGTTGGAATATTTTTTTCCAACAGTGCAAAACAAATTTTTTTCAGGCTTGATTTGATGTTACGCGCGCGCCCCGTGTGGCAGTTCTGTAAAGGCATATCGTTTGCGTCCCTACCATGAATGCTATCGGTACATCGTAGTAAATTTGCGTATACAGTATTGGCAAGTTCCTTGCAATAAAAGGTGTTCCTGAATCAAATTCAAACGAAAATTTTAATATTTCAAATCAGAAATCGAGTGTGCGCAACGTCGACATCTTTCCTGCAACTGTACACAAACAGCTGCTGTGGCCATGTGGTCTGACGCACAACACATCACCCGATTGGTCAATTGAGTCACATGCAAAAATGAGCCAATCACGGCTCGTGTAACAGTGTTTTCATCATGGCTTCCGCCCAGTGAACATGAGTGAATCTGCCGTAATTTACGGAGGGAACACACAAACGGGAAGCTTTGTTTATATTGCAGCATGCGAAAATAAAGATTCCAGTGTTAATTGCAACAATTATTTGGAGTCACAGGCAAATACGCAAAGGTAGGGGATAGCGGGAATAGCCGAATGTGTCCCAAAATCAGTCCGTGAGACTGGGTCAGTTCACCGCAGATCCACTCCACGCTGTCACTTGGGTGTGACTGGAAGTCCTGTCAAGCACCTATTTTTTCCAACACTGTTAGAAACCACCGATAAAGGGCATTTGATGTCAATTTGCAGATGAATTCGCCATGCAAATTTTATTGTATTTTGACGCTGCTTTGACATGGTTGGGGCAGATTACACTGACTGTGATTAGTGTGCCCCCGCTCAGCAAACCAATAATTAAATTACTGCCGGTACCTTTGTTAATCGTAACGTAATCGTATGTAGTGTTCGACAGTGAAAATGTCTGCTTGTGTTGACAGAGATAAAGTTCTGATGAATACAACTGCGGACCAAGTAATTGTTTGAACTTGGAATGTTTATCAATTACCGGTTATTATCACCTATCAGTGCCCCATGCACGTGCTGCGAAAGCTCTGATTTTTTAAGTGATTAGACCCCCCCCCCTCGTAGCCAGCCTTGCAAACAACTGCAACTTGTAACTGTGTCATGAAAATTTGAGGAATACAGTTCCCAGCGAAAAAAAAGTTGGTTGCCCGACCGGGCAAGTACCTATTAATTTTAACTTGCCTGAGATTAAATCTGACTTGACGATGGAGCAATAAAACTCTTAATCCACGTCCCTGCACATACATACAAAAGAGGTGTGTTCATGAATTGTAATATTTACTCTGAACCTTCATCATACACCCCTCCCCTCCCCCTCTGTTGTCAAGTGAAATTTAAAACTACACATTTGTATTTGATATCTTACTCTTTTTCTTCTGTGATATTTAAAAAAAGGGCAACTTTATAATTACGCTAATCCTTTGTTTCTTGAAGCCCTGTACATGTATATGTTTAAAATAGCAAAAAACCCACCCCAATTCAAGCCAAGCCGAGGTGTATTTACAGTAGGGCTACTCTGTCTCAGGGCCAGCAAACCAGCCTGAAGCATATATTGTCCCGCTACAACCTCATCTGTGGTAGAGTCTCTTGCTTTAATACAGATTTAATAAAAAATGTTCAGCCTGGAATCTTGTATCAAAACTAAGTCCATCAGTCCCCGTACTGGCATGATGCCCATATTGCAGTAATACGTAGTAGGTATGTGTAGTTAGAAAAAAACAAAAAAAAAAATCCTCTCTGCCTCATCAAATTTTTTGAGGCCCTGTTATGCGAAACAGAAATATTTTTAAGGCTGGCCTAATATGAGTAACTGTAACCTACTTTCTCAAGGTCACAGAGGGAATACATTTTGGGAAATTTTCTTGTGATGGTCACTACAACTGAATTTATGGATTCACAGTCATATACCAGTACAGGAATATTATACAGACAAAAGTCTATGAGATTTGGAGTCATGGTTGCACTAGGGGTTATAATTATTGGAACTAACATCATTGGTATCAAAAACAAAATCATTATTGTGATAATAAATTGAGACAGAACTACAAAATGTACACCAAATATGTATTAATTAGACCAATGGTCAAATTTTGTGAAATTTTGGGTGATCCTGACCCATTTTTCAAGGTCAACAAGGACTTTATCAAGAACAGTAAATTCAATAGTTTGAGAAAGAATAAGGCTAATGATACCAAATATATACCACAAATGTTTATCATATGTAGAAGGTTGATACTGCATAATTTGGATGACGTTGACCTACTTTCTCAAGGTCATGGAGGGAATGCATTTCAATAAAAGAATTTTTTGTGATGGGCATTATATCTGACCTTGTGAATATATCTATGTAACATAACAGGAACATTTTACAGGCAAGATTCTTATTTCATATGGACTTATGGTTGCATCACTGGTGGTATAAATTGGACCTACAGTGTATATATCATAAGTATCAAAAACACATTAAATTCATGTGACCTACAAAATTTACACCAATTTATACGTGTCTTCACGAATTTTTCAAGAAAATAACACTCAATTGAATATGTTGAGAAAGAATAAGGCTGACATAACTAAATATGGTGCAAATGTTTATCATATATGATCTTTCATAATATGGATGACCTTGACATACTTTCTCAAAGTCACAGAGAGCATGCATTTCATGAAATGATGTTTTTGTGATGTTTATTACATTTCAACATGTGTTCATGCATCCATATATTACAGCAACATTATGCAGGCAAAAAGTTAATAACGTAAGGAATAATGGTGGCGCCACTGGTGGTAATTATTGAAACTAACATAGGTATTAAAACACTTTGAAGGCAGTATTGTACTAGGAAGTTGAGATGGCACTGCATAATTTACACCAATATGCATTAGGCCAATGGTGAAATTTTTTGCATGTGTTGTGTGACCTTGACCTATTTTTCAAGGTCATTAAGCACCAAAGAAAAGAACACTAAATGCAATATACATGTATTGGTAAAGAACAAGGCAAATGATACCAAATGTATCACAAATGTGTACAATGTGGAAGTTTGATCTTGCATAATATGGATGACTTTGACGTATTTCTGCAGTTCATAGAGGGAATGCATTTTTGGAAATTATTTTTTGGTGATGGTTGTCAGCAGAGCATTAGGCCCATGGGCCTCTTGTTCCATGACTGTAGTGCCATCAGGCATTATCAGTAACTGCTAACTAATGCCTTCCCTCCTGGCGAATCATCTGTTTGTCTGGCAGTCAGTGCCTGTTGTGTTTCAATATTACATGATCACATAAACTTAATTTTTACTGTGATTCTGGTACAAAATCTGAAGGAAGGACTTCTCTAAATCTGTAGTTACGATGTCATTATGTATGATACATTCACTGGTCTTTTTTGCTCCACTGTGAACTCTTTATGCCTGGAAACTGTGTTTGAGATCTAGACCCAAACCCACTGGACTGAGTAAATATATGACAGTGTGGGACAGCTGGTTGGGTTTTTCATCATAAGAATCTTGGATTTTATGCAAAAAAGGACAGGTTTGCTTCTGCAAAGTTTCTCAGTTTAAAATGAAGAAGTAACTGCAGGCCCGTCTGCTCATATAGAATGATTTACAAGAAAAGTGAACATGCACCGCAAAAGTCCACAGCACCATCAACTTTGTTCGGACCTACCCAAGCCTAAGGGGCAGGGCTGGTCTTTCATTGTAGGATGTAATATTCTTTACAAAAATGTAAGCCATTGCATCACCTTTGTATTAAGGAGTTTTTAACTTACATACATGATGTGTATATGTACATATGTAGGCTTGTTTGTGTTTTCATTACCCAGAATGCAGCTTTGCTGAAGTGAATAAACTTGTTTATGGAGTGCGTTTTTCTAGCGCAGCTGCCCTTTGTTCAACAGGTGCTGCAATTTCTATTTGTGTGTTTTTGATGTTCTCAACATCATCTCCAAAAACACTCTTCAGGTTATGTCAAACTTAGAGCAAATGTTCCTTGTGGAAAGGCCGAACATAGCTCATCATTAGGTGGCAACACTAGAAATCCCTAAATTTAACAAGTTTTTCAACTTTGGTACTTCTTTGGTTTGTGCATGAGTTCTGTTGATTACTATATAAGTGTATGGGGATTGCTAAATGGTAATTTACATTTTCTACATCCTAAAAACCACTGACCAGATACACTGGGATGGATCTTGGGTGGGTATGTGCCAAACATGTTCAAATGGCCATGCTCTGGTAATTTTTTGAATTTAAAAAAAAATCTTAAACTAAAATTCCTTAACTTTTCTGCTGACTCAGCAGATTCCACATATGGCTTATACCTTCACAATGCTGTGTGCCAGGCCCATGGCTACTATTAAACATTGATAGGAAAGTACCTATGAGCTTTCAATTGGTACCATTAATTTCAATGCTGAGTGAACTGGAAAGGTGAAACTGGAGGTCAAACTGATTATATTGGCTATTTCTCTTGGTAATGGTGGATCCTTGACCCTTAGTAACTATAAAACATTAATAGGAAAGTATGAGCAAAAACAACTGGCCAAAAACCATTATGGTTAGAGGCTTTTTTTTGGCATTCAAAAAGTTTGACTAGTTTCAAAGCTAACTGCTTGTCATCAGGAACTGAACTGTTAAAAGCCACTGACGCCAAGGGTAGCTACGTTACTACGTAAAAGACATGCTATTGTTTACGTGAGTTTGTAGCTCAGTGTGAATGGCAGTATTGTCATCATGTAGGTTCAAATAACAATTTTTTGTTGGGTAGGGGTTTGCCAAATAAGGAAAGCCCACAGTTTTGCGCATTTGGATCAACAGGTTCAGAATGTCAGGCTTTATTGAATCATGGCCGCCCAGTGGCCATAGTGATACCCTGAGTAGGGGCTCCAAGAGTGTGCCTCACATCCCTGAGTGAGTTTTTTGCAGTTTTTCCTTTTGAACATGGACATGTTCAGGAACAGAACTTATCATGGGGAAGTGAGCTAAGACAATAAAAATTTAGCATAAGACTGTGCAAGAAAGCTTACTTCCCCATGATATTGAGGTCAAGCAGTTCACTCAAGCAAAGTGCCAGTGTTTTTCCCTAGTTAGCCACAGGTCTCTACTGTGTACTAGTGTAGAGGGAACTGGGATGTACTCAAGAATGTGGACTTCAAGGTCAAATCCTGTATGGTCTACTTGAGCAAAGTGTCTGCCCAGTGGTTATGTGATTACTTTGTTACATGTACTAATGTAAGGAGAGTGATTGCGAAGCCAATATCTGAGAGGATGCTGAGTTTGTCCTACTTACTGTTTGCAGCATACATTACAGGTTGATTAGTAGGTATACAAGATTGGAGCTCTTCACAACATGCTCCTTTCGGGACTCTGTAGGTCCTATTTGTTTGTGTACTGATTACTTGTCCAGAGGTGAAAAAAAAATGATAGGAAAGAACCTATGGGCTTTCATTTCTTTCTTGACCTGGGACCATGTTAAGGTCAAACTGGAGGTCAGTCATATACATGTATTGGCATATATATATGGTGGTGATGGTGGATCTGAGGCCCATAGTCACAATTAAACATTAGTAGGAAAGTGCCCATGGGCTTTCTTTTGTTGTAGTTAATCTTAACCTTTGGTGACCTTGATAGGTCAAACTGCAAGTTAAGGTGACACATTGGCTATTACACTTCATGTCTGGGCTCTAACTCTATTGTCCTTGGACTTAGATCATAACATCATCATCATTGTCAGCTGAGCACAGGACCATCATGGTGCTCTTGTTCAAGGTCATTAGCACTTCAGTAAAGGACACCGAATTCAGTTTGTTCAGACAGAATAAGGTTAATAATACTGAATGGGCTACAAATGTGTACATACCGAAGTTGAATGTTACAAAATGTGGATGACCTTAGACTACTTTCTCAAGGTCACAGAGGGATTGCATTTCAGGACATGAATTTTTTGTGATGGTAATCTTATTGTGTGTCAGCAGAGCATTAGCCCTATGGGCCTCCTGTTATAGCTTATAGCTGTTTGTTTACTGAGTTCATGTAGTTTCACTGTATCCATTATGATGGAGTATTGCTGTGACTATAGAGGA